>CM062351.1:20730941-21098711 GCA_031216105.1 Dalbergia cultrata | reverse complement strand
CACAGACAGTGATCTTGCACTATCCCAATTTGATGCCACCAGACCTTGGAAATCACTTACCGATTGTTTTGCTCTTTTGCAATAAATGTTGAATATAAACGACAAAATTGCTCTGACCTTGGAGTCAAACGCGACTCCTCAAGCTCAATGGGTGCAGCCTTCTTGAGGCAGACAATTGTGTAGACTAAGCTTACCTCAATTTTTATTTTTTTGGTCGCACACGCACCTGGGAGAAGAAGAGCTGGATATACGGATCACGATCCGCGAGCTAATTCGTTTAACTCGTAATTCACATAAAATGAACCAAGAATTTTTAGTCCGCCAATCCCATAAACTTTTATAATCCGCACCGACTAAAATCACAAACTAAATGGGTCTGGCCTGCAGATTCGCGAACCAACCTGCTAACCCACATAATTTATTTTTAAGCATAAACTATATATAAATTATAATAATATCAATTCATACCCATACGTGATACGTCCAATCGTCCATACATACAGCCTTAGTGGCCCAATACTAAGCCTATGGCCAAGTGAGGGTTTAGATATTTAGTGCCTTAGTGGCTTGATCTTTTTAATTTTAATATTTGTAGTATTTAGTAATTAGTGTTGCTTATTTATTTAAATTTAAATTAAAAATTGGATACTATAAAAAAATTTGTGTATATATATTTTGATAGGTAAAATATACTGTATAAATATAAATATATAATATATGGTATAAAAAAAAGTAAAAAAATGTAAAAGAAAAAAAAGAGCTACATGGGCTAGTCTCAAATTTTTGGGCTTACGCGGTACAAAAAATGTGAAAAAAAAAGCTACGCAGGTTGGTCAAGGACTTGTCGGTGTATATGGGACAAACACGAACTAGACAAAAGTGAAGTCCATTTATGAAACGGACCACTCGGTCTGACCCGTTTAATTGTAGTTCGTCATGGATCGAGCTAGCCTGCATACCCCCCTCCAAGGAGAAGGGAAATTTTGGTGTGGGGGGACTATTTTGTACAATTTCCCTATCCATGTGTTTAAGTCCATCTGCTAACATGGATCAATTTTTTTTTGTTTACTAAATTATTTTATTCTAATCATTTTTAATTTGAGCCATTATCTCAATTAAGGGTGCATTTGGATAAACTCTTTTTAGGGTTAAAATCATTTTCTCACCTTAAAAAAATCACTTTTTTTTTTAATATTTGGATAACTTGATAAAAGAATCACTTTTTTAACAGATAATCTCATAAAATAGTGATAGCCTGATAGGTTAGATGTTCAAATAAAATGCACTTTTAGATGTACAAATAATAACATTATTGATATACCGAGTAAATAGGTTGAATATAAAAACTATTAAATCAATTTCTTATTTGATTTTATATCCGATGCAATTGTTAAAAGAGTAGTGTTTGGTGTGCAATTTTTGTTTACATACAACAACATTAAATCATAAGCATGGATATACAAGAAGACACATTGAGCCCAACAAAATTAAACTGTTAAAATAGTGAAGAGAAATAATGGTAGTATAAGTACGTTGGCCTGATTTGTTGTACATGAAACATTTTTCTTTTTCTTGTTAAAATATATTGGGATAGAGTACATATTTTATATTCCACAAGAAAAAAGTATATAGTCATGTATTATTATTTCAACATTCATAAGTGAATGTCACATCCATTTTATCATTCTTAGACTTTGATGTGATGAATAAATTGAATGAATGAGGACCACTATTATATCTAATGGTATTCACTTTTAGGGTGCTAAATTTTTTTTTTATGGAACATCCAATTTTAGATGTTAAAGTAATATTTTTTAATATTGAAATATCTTAGTGTTAAAATAGTATTTTTATACTCTGTATTAAATAATGAGGTACAATGTGATTTCATAATAAGTGTGGTCCACTCATTTGCTTATTTATTACGCAGACTAAGATACAATCAAGTCTCTACCCTCACCTTTCATATCACTCTCTACTTTCGGTGGTTGCCTCTCCCCTCAGCCCCACTTCCCTCTTCTCGACCCTTTGACTCATCTCCGTGCCATCTCAGCTTTCACCCCTTTCTGGATTTCAGTATACTTCGCCACCACCACCCCCTGCAGCATGCAAAACTCAAAATCTCTTCATCAGTACCAGTCGGTTGCGGACGAGGAAAATTAAGAGACTTCATACAAGGCAGCATCATTTGTGCACACACAAGAAGCAGAGAAGATCTTGCACTAGATTGGGGAAAGCCTCTCCATATATTGATTTGAATTTGTTATGCATATTCAGTTGTGAAATTAAAATGGCAGTGAAAGAGTAGGTTACGGAGTGTTTTCCCCCCCTCTTGCTACTTGATATTTCTTTTGATTTTCAATAGGGTGGAAATTAAGTTAAACTAGGTTTTGATCATTTAAATAGACTTGACTTATTTTCTTAAAAAGTAACTTTGAACATGGATCTATTACTGGACTTGATATAGGATTCTGTTATTGTCTTCGGGCGCATCACCTTGTTAAAAATCTGATCTAGCTTGAAGGCCAACTTGAAAACAATTTTTTTTTTCTCTAAAATAAATCAAACCATTTACTCTTGATTTTTTTTTTTGGGTAACAATCTACTCTTGAATATAGGTTGAAATACTTTTTAAATTTGTAAATAAAAAACAAACATTTTTAACTAGCTTAAAAGGCTTCTTAAATAGGGGGGAATTCATTTTAAGCTAATGAAAATATTTCTATTATCATTAATTTTTTTAAATGATGATAATAAGCTAATCTATTAGATCGAAGAAGCTTGTTACATGCAACTTGACATATTTAGCTAAAATAATTTTTTAAAATGCTTTGATCTAACTTATTTATTATATAGGCCAAATCAAATTAGATTGAACATATATTAAATCAAAGGCTCCTAAGTCGCCTAACCTATTTTTAGCCATACATTCCAATTTATGGAACATTTAACCTGCACTGATTTTCTGAGTTGGGATAATTCCTTCTCTCTTATTAGCATCCTTGATGTT
This sequence comes from Dalbergia cultrata, assembly GCA_031216105.1. NCBI lineage: Eukaryota > Viridiplantae > Streptophyta > Magnoliopsida > Fabales > Fabaceae > Dalbergia > Dalbergia cultrata. The sequence goes on along the minus strand of CM062351.1, from coordinate 21,095,701 downwards.
TGTGAGTTGATTCGGTTGGTTACTTATCGGTTTAGAAAGCTTGGATTGTTTGATTATATGAATTAGTGTTGAGTTTTTTTAAAATTTTTTGAAAGTTTAATTTATATATATGCATTGATAGTGTCTAACAGTTTTACATTGTCAACAAAAAAAAAATTGACAAAATGACAAATCAAGATGATGATGGCAATAGTGGGTAATTATTTTCTATAATTTATTATTTTTATGAAATTTTAATAATTAACACTGTCAAAGTCTAATGCACTTATAAGTGCATTTATAGTTTATTGTTTTACATTGTCATCGCTGCATATAAATTATTGTTTTTTAAATTAAAAACCAAATAACAAGAGCAATTAGAATCAATCCGCTTTGAATAATTGGTTGTGCAAAGAAAATATGAACAAATGACATTTTACACAAAATGGTTCCGATTGGAATTTCCTGCCAAAACCAAATCAAACGAACGAACCCTGAACACATTCAATGTTTAAACTAAGTGGAATTGTTTATCAATTATTTGTCAAATGATGCAAAAAAAAGGTAATTAATCCCTTACTTTTTCATTTATCTACTTCCTTATTTTAACACTTTAAAAAGCCAAATTCCCTTAATTGGTTTGTAATTAAATCCTTCCAATTTTTGGAGATTCAACAGTACCACCGTAAAACTTGTTAGTTAAAATAAATAAATAGAAAATACTATATATTTAGAATTTTTGGCAGAAAATAAGTACCACAATGACATGGCATAATTGATAGATGGATTCTACCACTACATTTAATCAAATCACCATCATATATTCTGTACAAATTTATAGTTATATTATTTTAGCTGTATAGCATTACTCTAAATAAGTTAGTACGCTAAACAAACTGACACATGATCGCTCTAAAGAGAATTAGAGATTCCTCCTCAGTTCCCTTTGCTGCTTTCCAACTCTCCTTACTCACTTTTTAGAGACCTTCCAAAAGAGAAATGTGCTTTCAACCACATTATTTTGGGATCACCTTATATTATATCCAAAAGAGAAAAGAGGAGAGTTTGAGAGAGAAATCAGAGGAAAAAAAGATGAAGTTATGGATTTCACATTTGGTTTTTTTTTTTAAATCTTGAGTGTTGTATGTCTTGAATTTTATGAGATTCAAATAATATCGCTGGCTCCAAAATCACATGTTTGCTCTTGTTGCTTCTTCTCCGTGGACTTCTTCATATTAAATATTTGAAGTATTTTTTTTTTAACAAGGCCAGGTCTTAAACAGTAGATCTGGCAGAGACGTTATTCAGAAATTTTTTGTGAATTAGAATGCTTTCTTTTATTGCAATATTTGATGTATTTTATTAACATTGTTATGGCTTTTTTTCAATTGTGAACAGTTGTAACTGATGAGTTTTATTTCATGTCATCAATGATAATCTCTTCTTGTTATATTGTCATTGGGTATATGCTTTCCCTTTATTTTCTTTTCAGTTAACTATTTATCTCCTTGTCTTTTTCCTTTTCAGGATGTCTTTGTAGACATGTAGTGTTTATGAAGAAGACTAAGACAGACTTGTGTGGATGAACCGATGAAGTGAATTTTTTTGTGTGCTTGATTCTACATATGGAAACTTCTCTGTCTTCATTTCCCTCTTCCCATGCTTCTCAAATAAAATATGATGTCTTCATTAGTTTTAGAGGTTCAGACATTCGTCATGGTTTCCTTAGCCATTTGCTTAAGGCATTAACTCAGAAAAATATTGTAGCATATGTAGATAACAAACTTAAAGAGGGAGATGAGTTATTGCCAGCACTTTTTACAGTGATTGAGGAATCACAAATTGCATTGATCATACTCTCAGAAGACTATGCCTCTTCAAAATGGTGCTTGGAAGAGCTTGTCAAAATAATTGAATGCATGACGAAAAAAGGACAGATTGTGGTGCCTATCTTTTACAAAATAGATCCGTCAGAAGTACGGCATCAAAAGGGGTGCTACAAAAATGCATTTGATGAACATGAAAAATTGCTCAAGGACAACTTAATGAATGTAGAGAAATGGAGAGCTACTTTGAAGAAAGTTGCCAACTTATCAGGATTTCATTCCATAAATTTTGGGTTAGTGCATCTTCTTTTTGAACATTAGGACTTCATTTTTAATTAAACTTTGAATTTTCCTTTTAGATTTTTATTTACCACTTTGCTTGTTATCTACCAAGCAAATATTACACTAGTTCATTCACTAATTTGGGCTTATTCTACACAACAAAATGCAAGACATGACTTATTGTTGAGTTTTATGTATATGCCTGCAAATCATTGTGTTTTCCTTAATCCAGAAACCAAAACCCATTAATATATTTGCTTCTAGTTAAAGATTTCCAACATCATGTACTAATGGGATGTCAGACTGTGACAATAGAAGTTACAATAGATTATAGGTAGGTCAAACGATAGTCTTCTATCTTTTATGCCAAAATGTTTCATCTTCCTAGAAGATAAATAAATTCCTTTTCCATTTTATAGAACTGAAGCTGAGCTAATTGAAGTTGTCATCCAACGTGTGTTGACAAGGTTGAATCATATGTATCAAGTTGATTTCAAAGGCCTTGTTGGAATTGATAAACCAATTGCAGATCTTCAGTCATTAATATTGCAAAACAGATCAAAAGATATTCATATTATAGGAATTTGGGGCATGGGTGGTATTGGTAAGACAACTATTGCCGCTGCATTATTTAGCATATTATGTTCTGAACATGAAGATTGCTATTTTCTAGCAAATGTGAGAGAACAATTAGAGAAGAACGGAATAATTCAGTTACGGGAAAAACTTCTGTCCATATTATTAGAGGAAAAATATCTAAACATTGGTGTTCTTGATGGAACACTACCAGCTCATGTTCTAAGAAGACTTCATCGCAAAAAGGTTCTTCTTATTCTTGATGATGTCAATAGTCCAGATCACATTAGAAGCTTAGTTGGAGGGCATGATTGGTTCGGTCCAGGTAGTAGAATCATTGTCACAACTAGAGATAAGCATGTGCTTTGTAAAGAAGCTGATGATATATATGAAGTTAAGGCTTTAGGAGATCAAAAATCTCTACAACTTCTAAATTTGCATGCCTTTAATGGAAAGTGCCTCCAAATAAATTGGCATAATTTGATGCATAAAGTGGTTGCATATGCTAAAGGCATCCCATTAGCTTTGAGAGTTTTGGGATCTTTTCTTTATGGTAAAAGTGTTGAAGAATGGGATAACCTATTGCAGAAACTTCAGAAAATGCCATTTCCAGAAATTCAAAATGTTTTGAGATTGAGTTACGAAGGACTAGATCGGGAAGAGAAGAGTATATTTTTATATATTACTTGTTTCTTCCACTATTATGGCATAGGTCATACCAGAACTTTACTAGATGCATGTGGTTACTCAACGACTATTGCTTTAAAAACTCTTCAAGATAAATCTCTTCTAACTATTTCAAGATTTGGAAATGTGTCTTTGCATGACTTGATTCGAGAAATGGGTCAAGAAATTGTTCGAGAACAAAGTATTGACAATCCTGGGGAACGAAGTCATTTATGGGATTCTAATGACATTTGTCGTGTGTTGGAAAATGATGAAGTGAGAAACTATAAATAAATTTCCATTATTTTAAAATCATTTTTTGTTTTTGCTTTTTGAGATATTCTTTTAGCTGAAATTTGATTTGCTATGAATAAAGTCTTTCAATTTATACTTTCACTAAATAATGGAAACAACATTTTTGCAATAATTCACTTAATTTTATGAAATGTATATGACAATTTCTTTCTTGATAGAAATGTTATTACATGATTATTTTGATAATATAACACATTCTTAATCTTGTAGTATCAATTCATCAAAAATATGTATTTATATTACAGAATTTAATTGTGATACGCTTTTATTAATACTAATAATTCCAATTATATAGTATCGTAAATGTATTTAATTTTTATAACAATTACCTTTTTATAATAATTTTTAAAAGCAAATAAATTTTATGTAATCAAATGGCAATATAAAACTATTTTACTTTAATAATATATCAAAATTAAATTTTTATCTAATAATTAATATATTGTTTTTGAATAAAAGTATTCTTCTTCGTAAACTATTCATGTTTTTATTTTTCTTGGACAGGGTACTGAGCATATTGAAAGCATAACCTTGAACCTAACAAGATTTGGTGAGCTGAGTATAAGTCCTCATGCCTTTGCTAGAATGGCCAATCTAAAGTTATTAAGAATTCAGAATTCACATACACATAGCAGGGTCCATCTTCTAAAAGGCCTTCGAATTCTACCAGATAAAATAAGACTTCTTCATTGGGACAACTATCCATGCAAATCATTCCCAACGACATTCAATGCAGAGTACCTTGTTGAACTTTGCATGCCAGACAGTCATGTCCAAAAACTTTGGAATGGTGCACCGGTACGTAGAAATTATATTTTAGTTTTCTTCCTTATTAGTTGTATGGATTGGTGTACAAATATTAATATCAATGCAATATGATAAAATATTTAAAAATTAAGATAAGAATACATAAGGTATTCATACCAAATAAAGAATATAAAAATATAAAATAAATTAAATACTAGTTTTGCTTCAACTTTTTGATAGAATTTCTATAAAACATATCAAATTAATAATATGGTATCTTGTGTTATGAAATATAATGAAAAATTCTTAGGTGGTCTAAGAGTAAGAAATGCATTTATTCCATTCTATTTAATGAATAACACATAAGCTATATATTGTATTAAATATGAAGGGAAAATGAGAGATCATCTAAGTATTTCTCAACAACTTTAACCCACAAAATTGATATGTTATTTATTAAATAAAATAAAAAATATATATTTTCTTACTCTCAGAGCATCTAAGTATACGTGGAAACATAATATATGAGTGTTTTCCTTTCTTAAAGAGAATCCATCCATATTCCTCGAGTTAAAGAAAGCTAAAAGATGAAATTAAGGCTAATAACTTTTTCTTCTCTACTCATCCATTCTAAAAGTTATATTTATAATTGTTTTGAGAATTCTATATCCTTCCATCCTTATATAAACTATTAATTCCACACACATCTCTTTAAGTATGTCATTATTATATACTCATTCTAAAATACTTTTATTAGTTATTCTTCTCTATCATTACCATTCCCATGAAATCAGTAATGTCCTCAAGATTGTTAAAAAATAAAATTTTGCCTAAAAGTTATAAACCCTACAGTATATGTAAAATTGAATTTTCTGGGATCCTGTTATTAAATTGGGCCTTCACAGCAAAACAAAAAATCATATAGCCCCTTGATCCATCAATGTCAGCTCTAAAGGAGATTTGACCTAAAGAAAATAAAAAATCGGAAGGAGAGAACGAAATTGAGAAAACAAAAAATGAAATTTTTTTGAAGTTTTCTTTTATTTGGATGTGGTAGAAAACAAGAGAAAAAGAAAATAACGGTACTGAAATTCACAAAAAAAATTTTTTATCTCCATCAGGATTAAAAATAATTAATGAAATAGTCATATGATCTTTTTACAAATAATATACAATTAATATCATAAGAGAAAATAAAGACAAGTATAATATTCTAATCCATGGACAACTAACAAGCACGAGTAGGAAATATATACATATACTATTCGTTTGACCAGTGCGATGCACGTGGTGATAATAAAAAAAAAATATTTGTTGACCATTAATTTAATTGAATATATTTTATAGAAAATTGAGTATATAAATTTATTTTAAAAATAAGTTAATAGTTAAATAATTAAATAAATTGATAAAATATAAATGTGTAATTCTATTTTATATCTTATTTTGAATATCATGTTTGTAAAGTTAAAAAAATCTTGATAGATGATCTATAATAATAAAGAGCCTATTTTATAAAAATTTTGCACAATTCAAAAGTTGAAATTGTTGAATAATAAAAGAAAATAAGTGGATAATTTTATTATATCATGATCTGTTTAATTATAGGGAAGACAATGCATATCTGTGATAGAGAGGACATATGTCATGCCCACGTCCCCACTTGGAATTTTTCCTTTCATCCCCTATCCTCATCACCATCAACAAGTCCCCATTTCTCATTCTCCACGGAAAATTGAATTCCTGCACATATTCACGAATTTATTAAAAAAATTCAAAAAATTTAAAAATATTTTGAAATTAAAAAAAATAAATATCTATAATAATAAATATTAGTAATGCAATATGATCCAAATTTAAAAATAAAAAAATACATTCATAATACAAATTTAATATAGATAATTGAAAAAATAAAGATATATTATCCTCATCCCTACCTTGTTTAACAAACAGGGACTCCACCCGCACGAAGACAAAATATGTCTCTATTCCTATCTCTATTGTGGGTAATCTCATATGTATCCACTTCAAAGATTTTTTTTTTTGTCATCTCTAGCCATTTACATATTTTAATAACTTAAAATATTTTATTTATAAAAACATAAAAATATATTTCCTAATTAATAAAAAATAATTAATAAATTTAATTTATGTAATTTCAATTATACTCTCTTTCTTTGTACATACTTTTAGTAAATCAAAATATCAATTTTAAAACATATATTATAATTAATATGTTATAATTAGTAAAAAATCACATAAAATCCTAATTTATGTCATCTCAATTATTGGAGCAGTATATCAATTACACAATTTTAACCAAAAAAAAGTGATGTAATTATTTATTTTTTAAAAATAATTAGTATCATTATCAAAGAAGTGTAAATTATGGGATTGATTTTTTAAAATATTTTAATGTTGAAAAAATTAAAGTTGTTTTTCAAAAAAATTAATATGAAACAATTGTGGAATTGATAAGTTGGAATGTTTAGTGTTAAAAAATTAAGTATAATATAGTGAGACGGGTGGATATATACTTTTTTTTTTTATAATTTTTAAAAGATTTACATTTGAAATTAGAAACTCCCTATCCCTCAATCTTTTTCTCATTTAGAATTTCGCCTCTTATCTTCATTCTCATCTTCATCACATGTCTCTATTCCTCATTCCCTGTAAAAATTTGAATATCTTCTAGTATTCACAAGTTTATTAAAAAAATTTCAAAAAGCAAAAAATTTCAACATACTTGGAAATTCGAAACATAAATATCCAGAATAACAAATACCACTAATGAAATAATTAAAAATAAAAATAAAAATAGATACATGATGCAAATTAAATCCAATAAATATATTAAGATTATAAAAATGGTAAAACATAATTTTCTCTATGAATGACACATGAAAAACTGTCCACGTAATGAATCTTAATTATTAGTATCATAGATAGATTATAGATTATATTAAATCCTTTGAAAATACATTAACTATGATATTAAGTTTTATTAAAATATAAAAACTAATATAATATAGCATGTATTATTATATTTTTATTATCAATATCATTATAGCATAATGTGGGAAATTTTATATATTATAATAATTTTTAATAAATTATATATTATACTAATTAAATCTGACATGCAAAAATAAAATGATATGTAATTAATGTTATTCTTTAAAATTTTAATTTAAATTTGAGAGTGATTGATTAACTAGAGAGTGACAGACTTATCATATTTATGTGTTAATCTATGTTATTAAATTTTTAGTTATAATTTGTTGACTGTGATAATATGTGCCATGCTTTTATTAATTAATAATGTAATTTTATATTAATATAACTATTATATCAATGATAGCACAAATTTAAGATTGACTTAATAATATCGATTTGACATCTCTTTTCTAAATTCATGGACGTGGCCGAAGCTAACATATATAGATTATGATTAAAAAATATATATATCTTGTTAATTTTTATAATATATTGTTCCAAGGATTTAATTTTAATGCATTCTTAATGTAAAAAGATATTTTATACAGATATTCAATTATATAAAATTAAAATATTCAACTACTAATTACCATATTTAAATCTAATTCAAATATAACAAAATAAAAATAATATCATATTTAAACCATATTAAAAACCCTAAAAAACCTCACAAATCCCATTTAAAATAAGTTAATAACTTCCATGCTTGAAAATTTCATATTAAAATTAAATGATAATAGAGTATATGTGAGTTTATAAAATATACTCAAGCATTAAATAAAGAAAATTCTCTGAATTTAAGTCAAAATAAATATATCATAGTAAATATTTTATATTTTTAAAGTAAAATATATTTCAAAAGGCAAACTAAATTATCTAAATCAGTATTGAATTAATTCTAGAAGATCTTAATTTATTTATCTTGATAGGGATGTTTTTAAATAAAACATATACATTTAAAATATCCATCTATTATTTATTATTGACATCATTGTGATAAATTACATTAATTACAAATTGGTAATTACATATTGATTAAAAACTATCATATAAGTTATTTCAAATTATGCATTCATTGATAATATATAAAGCATGTGTTCCGTATAGAACTATAATATATTTGAAAGAAAACATGACTATATATTAAGCCAAATAATTTTTTTATCAAGAAACCAAATAATATAATCATAAAAAAATGATTTGAAATATATTGGAACGAAAAAAAATACTATTTCATAAATTTAAAATATAGTATAAAAATTTACAAAGTCAATCAAAAACAATTTGCAAATAAAGTGATATTACATCATCTAATAATGAGTTTTGAAATTGGATTGTGAAATGGAGTGAGATTATGATTTATAATTGATATTTCATAATTAATAATTAATTATGATTAATGTGATTGATATTTATCAATTAAGTGTAATGAATATAGACTGAGGATTCAAATTACAAATTAAATTTGTGGGCCCTAAATTGCTCTAGAAGCGACACTTGTAAAAGTTTCCCTCGTAGGAGTATGAAATAGTAGTATTATAGAGTACAGATATATATATGGAAAGGATGACTCTAGTGGAAGGAGTGGTTTATTATGAGAATGTAAGGAGTAAATCTGGACTACATAACCATATATGAATAGTTATGATTGAAATTTATTAATAATAATTAATGATCATATGATCATCTGAAGATATTATGTGATTTTATATTTTAATCTTGACCATTATTCATGTAAGATCCAAAAACCCAAATTTGCTCCTCTCACGCTCACAGTAACTCACTCCTCTTATTTGAGTCATTCCCTATATATATATACACCATGTTGGGGATCTATTTATATTTGGTGTAATTCTTGTATACTTATAGATTTCAATAACTCTTTATAGAAATTAAATTTAATTGATCTGGCGGTTAAATTATGTGATATTCATTAAGCATGTCAAATTTTAAAAAATTAGATAATAGTAGACATGTGTCCTTGTGATTGATATTTACTTATATTTTAAAAAACATATTATCCATAAAAAAAATATAGTATGATAAAATATCAAATTATTTTTAAACTAGATAAAATTTGATATATTTAATCTATATATTTAAGAAGAACTTTAAATACAATTGTTGAATTGATAAAATTTTATAACTCTATGTATGTGTGTGGCTATATGTATATATTTCGACTATATATTTGAGAATGGGCAACATGATAGATATTTTTGATACAGAATCTGACAAATCTGAGAAGCATTGACCTTAGTGGATCCGAGCAGTTGATTGAAGTTCCCGATTTTTCTAAAGCTACAAGTCTTGAAACTGTGTCTCTCAGTCTCTGTGCAAATTTAATCTCTATTCATCCTTCTATTTTCACTCTTGAAAAGCTTGTTTGGGTGGACCTAATGTTTTGTGAAAGGCTTGAAAATCTCCCAGGTAAAGCTTCTCTAATCTCTTTTTAAATACATCTGAGGAATTTTAAAGATAATGAGATTTGAATTTATAATTTTTTCTCACCTAAAAAAGAATTTATGATTTCGTATTAATTATTTAAACCCTTCATCATTATATCAATCTAAATAACTTATTCCTTTTAAGTCTGACAGTATTATGCTCAAATTAATCTTAAAAGATTTTCATAGTCTTTTAAAGAAAATATGTTTTACGTCAATTTGATCTTTTATTAATATAAAATGTTGGTAATTTAAGAGTCAAATTAATTGACTGTGATGTGACGTATTTTTATTAGTTTTATGTGTTACCACTCAACTAGCTCATGTAATGTATATATTTAATGAATGGAATCATTGAATTTTTAATTCGAAGTATTGGGGATGCTGTAATCCACTCTTGCTTTTTCAATCTCTAAAACAACCTTCATATTCTTTGTTAATCAAAATGATAGTTTGATGCTAATTACTTATTATTATCCATCCAAGTTTCATTTGAATTTATTTAATATAAAGTTTAAATTTTAACATTAATATTGAAAATTTTCTTAATATAACAACTAAATAAATAACAGTAACAAGTTTTTTTTAAAGAAAATTAAATTAAATATTTTAAATTAAATACAATATAGATGAATTAAGAAATTGCAATACTTAATTCATATATGCTTAATATTTTATAATTTAGTTTATATATATTTTAAAAAGTATTAAATAGATATAAAATATCAAAATTAGTTGGTGTAAACCTTTTTAATGATTTTTATTATTTTTTATTTTTTATTGTCTCTATTGTTATATATATGTTAGGATTAAGTTGCACTAATGTACCTTTAATAATAGTCACACAATAACTTTATATAAAATAATTTATTTGTTAATTCAACCATTGAATTGTAGTTATTTGTCATAAAGATTATTTGTTTCAAATTTCATAAAAATTGAACATAAATAAAGATGTAATCATATATAACTCCTATTGTTATTCATTTTATGCATATAAATTACACCTACCTTCATATAAATATTAGCAAAGTCCACATTTTTTGTTGTACACAAAATTCAACCCCCTCTTTTAATTTGTTAATAAATTATACCTTTCCTCTAGTGTTGAATACAAACATATATCAATAAACTAATAAAAATAAAAATATTATCTCATGGCATGTTTTGATATCAGCCTCTAATTAATTTTTTTTTCTATACATTAGAATTTGAAAGCAATAAAGTTGAACTTATGGTATGATGTATACTATCCAAAATCATTACTACTAGTCTAGCCCTAATGGCTTATATTGGCCTCTAATTACAAGATGTAATGTAGCTATTATCGTCTAAATATACAGTAAAGGACTCTATTAATATCTTAAATAATATAATGGGCTAAATTATATTCAAAATCTTTAAATGACTAGGTTGATATTAAAAAAATATATATTTGAATGACTAATAATTTGAATATTTACTCAAGATCCCTTTTAGTTTTTGTTTTGAATGTTAGTGGGCTTGATTTGATAGTGTTCTAGGGTATGTTTGTTAGTTTGGATTTTAGATGGGAAAGGAGGAGAGGAAATAACTTGTAGTATTAGTTTTAAAATTTTATACTATAAGTCATTGCCCCTTCATTTTCCTCTAAAATTCAAACTTACAAACATATATATGTCTGTTAAATGTCTTGGGGCAAAAAAATATAGAGACATTGAAGACAGAAATGTGTTTGGAGAAAGTAATAGAGACAAAAATCCTAAATTTGTCTCCTTCCCAAGACAACTTATAAGTCAATTTTCGTACCTTCAAAAAAGAGGGACGCTGTAGACATGTCCATTGGACAAAAATTTAAAATATTTTTCTTTTTAAAATATTCCTTTAAATATTTTATATTTTATCTTTGCCCTTTTCACTCGTCAATTTTTTTTTTTATCAAATTATAACTTAATCTTCTTTATTTTTTCATTAATAAAGATGTCACAAACGCCACTACTAAACACAGTTTTGTCTCCATCTCCAGTATTATCTTCGTCTATATTGTCTCATTGTCTCTCTGTAATTTTGTCTTAGGATAGATAAGTACCAACCGCAGCCTAAGGGGTGCTCTCACTTATGAAACATATAAATTGATGTTTTTTTTGTAGGGAAAAATAAAATGTTGAGGCACTTTTATTCTTGAAATTTAAAATTCCATGTTACTTATAACCTTATGAGATTATTTCATATGGTATTTTTCATAGTTAAATCTTTTAAAACTTAAAGTACTTTGAAACTTAAAGGACTATAATATATTATTTTCATTCATGACAACAAAAGTTGAAATTACTCTCTTTAATATGAATATCTATTATAATCATTTTAAATTTTAAAAATAACTTTATAATATACTTACCTAACATAATGTTGTGACTTCTCTTTATTAAAATAAACTATTGCCTTATTTTACCCAGCAACCCTTAAGAGTAGCTTTTGGATAGCCTAAATAAATCTGCATGTACTGCATGCCTTGCTCTTAAACATTACAGCTATTGAGGCGTTGCCCTCATCCGTTAGACGTTGTGGCAAGCTTCAATACTTGAAACTATCGGGATGTGAAAGTTTGAAGCATCTATATGGCATATCTAAACTGAGATACCTTGGAGACCTTGATCTTTATGGGTGCAAACAACTTAACACATCAAACCTTCGCATGCTATTCGATGGCTTAGGGTCTTTAGAAGGACTAGCCTTGAATGGATGTTGTAACCTGTATGAACTCCCAGAGAATATCAGCAAGTTGTCGCATTTATATTGGTTATCACTTAAGGGAACTAATGTTAAGAGCTTGCCGGAAAACATCAAATATCTTTCACAGCTAAGAGGGCTATGGTTAAGCGAATGCAGGAGGCTCCAGTCATTGCCTGAGATTCCAGCATCTGTCCATTTCTTAGAAGCCAATAATTGCACATCCTTGGAGAGACTGTTCACCCCAACATGGGAACTACTGGAACAATACAACAGATTGTGTGAAAGTGAAGCCACTCACTCGTTTTTCACAGAGTTTTCATTCAAAAATTGCCCAAATTTGGATAAAGATGCACTTGATACTATTCTGGCATACGTCAATGGGAGAAATAAGAGAGCAAGATACTTCAAAGATACAATTTATAGGGTAAGAATTATGAGTTTAGTTTTGATGCAAGATAGTATAAATCATCTAATCAAATCTCTCTATTTGCAAGTCCTTTTAAATAGTGGAGTGGAAGTTAACTTTATTTGCTGATATATCAACATATGATTGGATGATTGTTTAAATTTTTTTTCTACACTATCAATTCATCAAAACCAAATTTAAAAGTTCTTATAAAGTTATCATACACCAAATAATTACACATCACCTTTTCTATGATTTTCAAAATAGTTATTATGAGTGAAATATGTTTTTAATAATCTAATGATGCTTACTTGATTGGATATAATAGAGGCGATGGCCTTTAGTTTGGCGTCTATTACCTAAAATTTAAGAAATTCTTAGTTTGCTCTATTATCTATTTATTATTTGACACATATGTAAATTTTAGGAAACAAAGATGGTTTGCATTCACTTATTGACTTACATGTCAAACAATTAATCAATATAATCTGAGCAAGAGCATTTTTCCTATTTTAAGAGCAACTAGGAATTTCTTATTAAAATAATAAAGGCAGGTTCCTTTAGTTTGGTGTCCAATTTTGTTTTTCGATGTTACCTGTCCAATATATGTTTGAAAAAGTCTTACAACATTCATATTAAATTTACTAATATATATAGTTTAATTTTGATACACTGATATTATATATATTTTTACACTATTATTTAATCAAATCATTCAATTTATATAATATTTTTTAACAGGTGGTAAGCATCTTTTAGTGTTTTGGGTCGGTAAATCTCGATTTGATGTGACTCTATAACTCTAAGCTAATAAAATCTGCATAGTGCCCTTGCTCAGTGATTGAATCTTTTGAGTTTGTAGTACTGATATTATGAGTCCCTATTATCAGTATATTGAACTAAACTTGGATGGTATCAATGACGATGTGTGGTCATGGTGCTGTTGGTTTAGCCTATGTTCTTAGGAATTTTACCTAACTTTGATTTTTCAGTTGGGCTTGAACTGTGCCTGTAAGTATCCATTGTATAAGGCTATAAATACCTCTAACTTCGTGGTTTTGTGGTTTAGTTTGTGTTTTTATGACCTAACTTCAGCTTGATCTTTTAACTGAGTTTCATGTCTTTATACTGAACTAATTTCCCATGGTGTTTATGCTCAATTGAACTTTTTATTTGTATTAATCTAACCTTTTTTACCTATATGTTTTCTGTACTGTGTAAGGCTATTATCACTTCCATGTTAATGGTTCTGTGGTTTTACCATGTGTGCTCTGTATATTGAAGAAGTCTTTTTTCAATTTATCACATGTGGTTCCAAGTTGAGTGATGAAATCCTTTTGTATAAATGTTGAGATTTTACTTTATTTTTTCTGATCTGCATTAATTCTCTTTATTATATTATCTTTTTCTGGTTTGTTACTCTTTATTTCTACAGTGATATTTGATCTTTATGTACTTATAATCATTTCTAATCTTCTCTACTTTGTCAAAAATATAATTGAGTCGGTCGAGCTTCTTAATACATGTAATTGCTGCTAATTTTTCAATTGGTATTATAGAATGTTTTATGCTATAGAGGTAAAAATCTGTAACTCAGATGCTTCAATGAGAAAACCTTTTAAATCCTTTGTGCACCCTTTTTTGGTTTCATTTTCTTCCTATGCCGCAGTAATATTATTCTTAATATGTATATAAATATCGTGACAAAAAAATTGCATTGTTGTATGAATTTTGTGAGTTAATTTTTGTTTGTGGCATGATAATCATTTTATAGCATGCTGAGGTTGAAAAGGAGCAACATTTGCTCTTGAACTTTTTTAGTCAAAATGCAAAATGTTACAATTGTTGTTTTGGTTTACTACTAACACTTGAAGCTAAAAGAAACATGCACGTCCTAATTTTCTACTACATGAATGTATTGGTTGTTTAGATGGCAGTTGCCTATAGTAGAATACTGTTGTTTGCTGATTGGTTCATAGTTGCATTGAAATTTCAGGGCCTCAAGCTCACATTTTGTCATTCATGAATTACCAACTTTATCACAACATCTATAGGCCGCCCTCTGAGAAAGCATTTGACGTGTCCCTGGTGAAACAAGAGCATTTGGTATATTGTGATCAATTCTGTGGTGATAATTACAAAAGCCAAAATGCTGATGAAATCTGCTATGATGATGTTGCAGCATTGGTTGCTTTATTCATCATTTCATTTCTTTTAGATGCAATAACTTGCGTCTTAATTAATACAATATAATTGTGAAGAATTTTATAGGTCAAACATAAATCACAACTTAATAGGCTTACCCTTTGTATTTATGGAATATGATTTTATACATCAGAATTAGAAGTTTCTTGGTGCTGCCCAAGTAGAACATAATCAACTTGTAGTCTTGTATCATAAAGGAGAACCCAATTGAAAAAGCATGCAGCAAGATTGACAACAGTAGTCAGTACTATCGGTATTAAAGGTTTTATCGATTCACATTTTTGCATTTTTCTTTGTCACCCACCTTTTGCACAAGTGATTGCAAACTTCCCATTTCCTTGAAAGATCCATTCCACGGTGAATGAGACCTTAATGACCTGGTTGGGACTCATGTTGTAATTGCTGAAAAGTGTTGCCCCTCTTTTGTGATGTAACCACACTATAGTCTTGGGCGTAACCACCATCTTCAACACCCCTCACTGCACTGTCAATGAACATTCACCCAGCCATTGTAGAATCCGCCCGTTCTTGTTTGCTTCGTATACCGGTAGTAGAAAGTGGTGTTACATGTCGGTTTTGTTGAGATTCGGTCGGCTGAGGTGCAGGCGAATCACATCGAAGAAAGGCAGCACAGGGTAGTGGCGGTTGAAGATGGAGGGTACATAGCTCGTTATGTTTGTAGAAGTGCATTAAATAGGAGGCACACTCAGATCCACATGCAGATGTGGAAGGAAGTCCTTCCAAATTGCAACTGATGGTGATGCCCGAGGATGATCCCTGGGCCGAGGATGTTCCCTTATCCCCTTTTCCAAGTCCTTCCATCTGAGGTAATTGTTTATTTTTTTAGAATGCTTGTGAGGGTTAGTTTGTTAACATTTTGGGTGGCCTGTGTATCACATGATGTGTATATCCATTTGTTTATGATATACTGTATGCTTGTTTAGGAGATGGTTGCGTTGATTGTCAGCCCATTATCCGTGCACAGGACAAGACAAGCTTCAGTTTCAGCTTCCTAAACCCTCAGCGCTAGCAAGATCGAGGTCCCAGATGAAGTGGCCAAGGCAGTGTTTGCTTACTGCATGAGGAACGGAAGCAAGCGTAAGAGAGGCAATAATAGCAAGAAGCCAGCAGAAAAAATAAGTCCATTGTAGAATGTGTGTGTGTGTGTGTGTATATATATATTTTTTGGTTTGGAGTTGGTTTAGAATTCACTTGCATAGTTTGTAGTTGGTGTACAATTGCTTTTGTTCTAGTTTACAACCTTTTCATTTGAGGTTTACAACTTTTTTATGGTGGTTTACAACAATTTCACATGATGTTTACAACCTTTTTTTGCTGGTTTACAATTATTTTTCCCTTAGTTTACAACTTTTTCACATGAGGTTTACAATTTTTTTGTGCCGGTTTACAACTTTTTCCTAAGAGGTTTACAACTATTTTTTTCCCGGTTTACAACTTTTTCATGAGGTTTACAACTTTTTTCTATGAAGTTTACAATAATTTTTTTCATGGTTTACAACTTGTTCACATGAGATTTACAACTTTTTAATGCTAGTTTACAACTGTTCACATTAGGTTTACAAATTTTTTGTCTTGGTTTATAACTTTTTTCCTAAGAGGTTTACAACTATTTTTTTCCTGGTTTACAACTTGTTCACATGAGGTTTACAACCTTTTTGTGCTAGCTTTTACAACATTTTCACATGAGGTTTACAACTTTTATTTTGGTGCTTAACAAGTTTTCATTAACTATATTTATGTCATTGGTTATAGCAATTATCAGTGTGGATTGTCATTTCCTCCACCGCGACGAGCTTCAAACTCTAGCACCACAACAATGGATAAGCAATGTTGTATGGAATTTTGCAGCAAATGTAACTGTTTATGATTTTGCTGGACCGCTTGTGACCACTTGTCTTGTCCTTTGGTTGTAGGTTGCTTCCTTTCATGCCGAGTACCTAAACTTTTATGAGAATAAAAAGGCGAACCCTAACAGATTCTATCTGAGTTCTTGGTTTGTGGTAGATACTAATCTCTTTTACCATTTCATGTTAATAAATGAGATTAGTGAACCTATGTGTTTAGGGATATGGATATCTATATCGATGTCAATGTTTTTGGTTGTGTTAAATGGTGTAGGATTTAGTGGCACGCGATATTGATAAGCACAAGCAAAGGGAGACCCCCTATTGGACCCTGGACTATAGAAGTCATATTTTGATGGGGATCTGTCAGACCGCAATCTTATATGTTATTTTCCTAAGTCCATGGTAACATCATTTGGAAAATATAATTTTTATGCATAAAGTTTCATGAGTGCGAGTTCATTGTTATTAAATGGTGATGTAGATATTTGCTCCTTGCATGTATAAAGAGCATTAGTAGTGCTATGTCCTCAATCGTGAAGCCAAAAAGGTGTATGTTTTTGGATTCATTGCAAGATGGTGATGAAAAAAAAAGGGGACGTCAGTTGAAAGATGAAAAGGATGTCCTCGATGATCTGATTGTATGTTATTTATGCATCACTTTTGAGTTATTGCGTTCTAATTACCAACTTGCAATTGACACTGATGGTGATGCAATTTGGCAGGTCATACAGTTTAAGGAGTTAATAGTCATGCTCGATCCAACAATGGACCTAGCATTTAAGCTTGACCTCAATGTAGAGCCCCTCCCTATACAACCAAACAAGTGAGTTATCATATACCCTAACATTTACCTCCACTACCAGTAAAATGTTGTCACTATGTAAAAAGTTTAATTGTTGCACATTCCATGCAGAGACGATTGTGGAATATATGTGATGAAGTACATGCAAATGTGGAATGGGGTCATTACTTATGAGGGGGGTTTGACCATGCCTGTATAGAATGAGGTAAGTTGCATGTTTTATTTGGATTCCCTTAAATACTTATTAAGCAATCCTGGTTGGATAATTGTTGATGTTTTTGACCACAGGACCAGCTCGCTTGCATTCATTGAGTTATATGTTGGGTGGGTGATGGACAAGGAGAACAAATATAGGGATACTGTACTTTCAGCACTTGAACCCGAATTAAGGAAGAAAGGCTTTGCTCTTGCAGCTGCTGTTTGTCCTACTACTGAAAGTAGTGTAGCCAAACCCACTCAATGGGAGCATAAGGCATATTCACGAAAAAGGGTAGGGCAACTCGGTCCACAGCTAACCACCCCATATACCACATCACATGCTAGGCCTAGGACACAGAAGAAAACGGGGCATACAGATTGATTTGTATAAGAAAGCTAATTTAAGTATATATTTGTTTGGACATTTCCACCATTCTTTGTAGGCAACCATATAATCTTTGCATAGTTTGTTTTTGTAGATAGGTTTAAGACTTGTGTATATATTTGTTTGGATTTTTCCACCATTTTTTGTATGCATGTATATATTGATGCCTTACTATAATATATATTTGTAAAAAAGATGGCAATATGTTGACATGATGTGTTTAGGGACAATAATTTGTTTGCATGACAATAATGTTGTAAACATGTTAAGAAAATGTTATAAACCTCATAAGAAAATATTGTAAACCTCAGAAGAAAAAGTTGTAAACCTATTAAGAAAATATTGTAAACCTCAGAAAAAAAGTTGTAAACCTATTAAGAAATATTGTAAACTTCAGAAGAAAATGTTGTAAACCTCATAAGAAAATGTTGTAAACCTGTTAAGAAAATATTGTAAACCTCAAAAGAAAATGTTGTACACCTGTCAATAGAATTTTGTAAACCTATTAATAAAACGTTGCAAAGATGTGAATAAAAAGTTGCAAACCTCTTATCAAAATCACGTGATTTTAATCACAAGAGACGTAGTCATAAAATTTGTGTCAACATTGATTATATATCCTTGGAACCTTATGAAGAAGATTTTCTTAACACCATGTACCTTGTGATCACATTGTGTATTAAAGCAGACCAAATCTTGAAAAATAAACCATATGTATTGTGATTTCATTTTTAAGGAAACAGGCTAGCCGACCTTTACAACAAAGATTACAAATATTACCATATCCTTAACCACTACAACTTGGGTGAGTTAGAACAACTACAAATACACATACTAAATCTGCAACCACATCCTTTGCCAAAGAAAAACTTGCTCCCCAGTTAACACACTTGACAAAATAACATTAATTCGATTTACATTAGTGCATAGCAATTTGTTCCTAACACCAATATACTTTAAACACTGCAATAATATTTTTTAGTATCAATCTTCAGCAGACAAATCACCGTCAGTAGCATAGTTTGGGTTCGTTTCGATGGCCTCCAAAATATGAGTCGTTTCAGTGCTATCCCATGCATTTCTCCCCACAAATGCGGAATCCTTAGCCTTTTTTTTGTTCAGCCTAATTTGCATCTGGTTGTCCTCGTGCCGTATCATATTAATCGTTTTCTCTAACATGACTGGTTTATCTTGACTAATAGTAATGGAATGACACTTTGGGATTCTTTAGTAATTGTTAATCTACTCGATCCTTAGTCTATTACTCTCCCCTAACCGATACGCCCATTCTTGTTCATATATACGGATGTCTCCCATTGAGAAGCGCTTTTGAAGGTGCATATCATATTTGAAGACGTTCTTTTCAAGAACCCAAACCCGACCTATGCAATCAAAGATCTTATCAATAGAGTAAAGTAGCATGAGAAGAATCTCCCAAAAGGAAGGGTTTACGGTACCCATGAATAAGAAGCTTATAGTAACATATTTTTGGTGGTAAGTCCCCAACAAGAAGTTTGAAGTGCTTCTATTTATAGGCTAATATCATACACAATATGATCAGTGGTTTACAAGTGGGAGTTTTGGTGGACACCTCCATTTCACATGTGAATAGTTACCCCTACTAGAAGAACTGAGGCTTATAATCACAGGGGAACAGTGTGGTGTTTTGGCAGGTTATGTGCAGCATTGCTAATTGCAGGCATTATTGGGAATCTTGCATGCTTATTTTTGCAGAGGTCACATGGGAATAGTTATTTTGGGGGGGTGTTACTTGGAAGAGTGTTCACACACTGCCACATGGGATACACTTGATCACATAGCAACAGTTGTGGGGTTTGGAAGGATGTGTGCATGCTTCCACGTGGACATCATGTCTAGATGAATGGATGTATGCTCCTCTTTACATGGGCACAGTGTGTGCTACATAAGGTACAATTTTTATGTCCCCATTGTTATAAAAAAAAGCTTCATGGGGCAGTAATGAGTGTGCCTTCACTATTACAAACCATCCATTAACAACATGAATGATTACAGATACATCCTACGTGATTTGTGCTGGAGTTATGAGAAACAAAAAGTGATGAAGAAGAATTGCAAGCAATTAGAGCTAAGTGGGTTTATAGGGTGTAAGAGTCTCAGGGTCTATAGGCTGACTTGTTGGATCTTGGGCTAAGAATCCAAATTCCAAGCTTGACTGCAAAAGACATGTGGTAGAGAGCAACAAACACAAATGAAATGGAGCAAGCTCTACTGCAAATTAGGCTTGAGAATAACATAATGGCCCTGCGAATGGCTCGCTTTTCCATGCTCAGGATATGCACAAATTTCTCATAAGAAAATGGGAGAAGTTTAACCCTGCATAAAGAAGATTTGATCCTACCGAGGGGTGAGTATTTATCAAATTCGGAGGATGAGTGTTGAGTGTTGATCTTATGTATTTTAATCTTAATCTTGATGGCAATGACTGAATGTGGCACACAAATAATTGAATCATGACATCCATGTTTTTGTGGGTTTTACTTTCGTATCATGATGGTTAAGAGTAATTTGAAAAAAAAAATTAGAATTGAAGTTTACAGCTTATGAGCATAAGTTTACAACTAGGTTTACCAATCTTTATATTTATGCACGTAGGTTTCCAACTTATTGGTCATGGGTTTACAATATTTTTATTAAAGGTTTACAACTTTTGCCCTTCCTATGTATTGGCTAAGAGGCTCACCAATCTGTATATTTTTGCACATAGGTTTACAACTTCTAAGCAGTGGTTTACAAAATTTTCATAGGTAGTTTACAACTGTTATATCTGTGGTTTACAACATTTGAAAAGTGGTTTACAACTTCTAACCAGTGATTTACAGATTTTTTCTCAGTGGTCCAAATAATACTTTGCCATTTTCTTAGACAAATATCATTGTTCCTCAAAAACCAGTTAACATTTCATTTAGAATTAATACTTAGGATAAATTTGGAAAAATTGGTAGGTTTACATTATATGCACTCATTCTGTCCACAAAACATCGCCCACTATTTATTTTATATAATTAGTGTTCACGTAATAAATACATTGTTACAAGCAATCCCATTATCCTACACCAGACCCAAGTTAATTAATCTAACAACTTTTGTAGTGACCCTGGAAAATATCTTTGTCTCCTGCACTAAAAATATGGAAAAATATGTGGTTAGATTATAAGTGCTATGATGTAGTAAAGTGATCCCACAATTTTTGGTCATACTTGTACCTATGACAAAAACAAAAAGCAAACCTAAGCCACCAAAGAACCACAAAAGCCACTTGCAGATAAAAACCCCCTATTGGCTCGTCTAACAACTAGGTGGATCAGTTGACTGCATTGTTATTGCGCTTGAATCCCCACTAATAAGTAGAACACTACACATTAACATATCATCTAGACAAATATCTTGACTATATGATTCAAGCAGCTGCAAAAATCCACCAGGTTGTTAGGCCGAACCATCTAACACTAGAAAATTGCTCTGATTGTTGGCATTCATAGCAGTTATGTTGGAGCCAACACCCCCGAGCTGTATAATAAATAAAAAAAGAACAGCACCAACAATACAACATGTAAATACTTATCCATAACCCACCGTAAATCAATATAACTTACCAAGCACAATAGCCATATACTTGCTAAAAGAAATAGTCTTACCAATACGATAATAAGTTCTACCGAAAACATGAGCAACATAATATCAAGTCCACATTGATTGGAATACAATTTAACCACTAGGAGTGGTAATTTATATCCAATTGTCGGGAGACCAGGCATGGAAAATTCACAATTGTAGCATTCCATAGGGATTCATTATTGAAGGCTACTATCACGAGTGTATAACAATTGCATAAAGCCCTAAATCAAAATTGGAAATTAAAAGTAAGTTCACTATGAACACACACCACAATTTTTCAGTAGAAACATTGCCACAGTCTGTGACCTCAACATATGACTCCATAGAGAAATTGCTGCCACATTGCTGGGAAACTGTGCCCTCAAATGATTCCTACACCATTGAATGCAAACAACACATTAAACATATAATATTAAAAATCACAGCAAGCAAGGTATGAGAAGACATGCAACACACCTTGATTTGCATCTTATTCTGTTTAGCCATTCCTTTCTTCCTACACTTCTGCACCACTTTTTCCACTTCAGAAACTTTTCTCTTCGATGGTGGTCTTCCTTTTTGTCTTTTACGCACAGGGCTATGGATTTCAGCATGGTCATTTGTACCCCCCAGGCCAACATTACCACCAAGGCCATCACCTTTTGCAGTAGTGTTTAACTCAGGCACAGAAGGCATTAACTTCAAATAATCATATAATTTGTCAAGAGTACAATGAACATGGCTGCTCCCGTCCTCTGAAGTTGCAGCCAATTCTGCCATTTTAGAGAAATGCCTAACCAATTTATCAAACCTCTCCATGGCGAGCTTAAACTCCATAGAATTGTTACCAATCTTTATGTACTTGTGCCTCCTTTTTATCTTTTTTCTCCATCTTGAAAGAATGTACTTAACTGGCACCTCTTTTATCTTTTCAAAAGAAAGGACACAAAGGGAATATCTATACATGATCCCCCTAAACTGAAACAACAAGCATTGGCAAGTCACATCATGATTGTCACGATTAAAGACAATCTCACGAATTACCTTTGCCAGTCGACCAAACAATGTCACTTCTCCACCACCTTAAAAGTCGCAAATGCACCTCACAATGCTTTCAAACCTGGAACACAATTCATTTTTGCTCTAAATTCAGCTTGCACATTGCCAAATTTAGCATGGGTATACTTCTCCTGGAATTTTTTTTCAAGAGGGGAGCTCGAGCCACAAGGGATGATTATGTTCGTGGATTTAAAATCAGCTTCAACCACTTTCTCAACTCTGCTCCTCAGAGCATTATCATAATGATTTACAAATTGCTGCAAGCTTGTGTTAAAGTGGGCATACCCATCAAAGGAGTGTATGCTATCATTTCATCGTGTAGTGGAAAGCCTAGCCCAAAAATCCTTCTTCAAGTAGATTGACACCTACTTATGTCGATGCTCGAATAGGCCACCCAACCATTCATTACTTGGAAGCTCACACTCTCTCACAAAGCAAGCCTATTTATGTTCAAATTATTGCTCTCCCAAAGTTTCATACACAACTTCCTACAAACCCCTTTTAATATTGTGATATTCAACATATCCTTTAAGCTTTTCAGGGACTTTCTTCATTATATATCATAAACACCACCTATGCCGGGTTTGTGGCATCACAATCTCAATCGCCTTCTCCATCGCTCTACACTGATCAGTCACAATACCATCCAGTGGCTTACAAAGCATCGCAATCATAGAAATCAATATTCTCTGCCTCCTTCCTTGAAAAATACTCAATCAAGGCTTTTGCATCACCGCTTTTGCCGATTGCCCGCCTCTGTTCATGGATATAGTTATGCACTTCCCTTTCACCAAATGATAAGTTTTCATACCCCCCAGACTCTTTTACAAGGGTTTGAAATGTCTTTGTGATCCTTACCCCAGCACAATCGTGTAATTCAATAGCTCTCTTCACATGGAGGCTTAAGCTCTTATTCGCCCTCAGCATTCTTGACTTTGTTAGGCTAACAATATGGTTGTGATCAAGCACAACTTTATTAATGCACCATTTACCATCTGGTGCCTTGCTTGTTGTGATCTTTGCATCACATTCTCCCTGCTTTGTAGGCTGCACCCTCAATGCTTTAGGAATTTGTGAGCCACGTCTTCCCTACTGTGAACATGATAGTAACATGTAATTTAATTTTCCATCTAAATCCTTCCTTGAATTTCTTACTTTGAACTCAAAACCTACATTGCTTGCATAATATTTGTTAAATGTTCTCACTTCTTCATTTGAATCGAATACCATCCCAATAGCAGGCATCTTCATCTCATGATTCACTTCAGGATGCTCTATTTGAACTTTGGCATCAACATCAGTGTTTTTATTCACTAAATTCTCCATTGTCTACACTTCTTTTTAACTACACACC
This sequence comes from Dalbergia cultrata, assembly GCA_031216105.1. Taxonomy (NCBI): domain Eukaryota; kingdom Viridiplantae; phylum Streptophyta; class Magnoliopsida; order Fabales; family Fabaceae; genus Dalbergia; species Dalbergia cultrata. The sequence continues at coordinate 21,071,241 of CM062351.1, read as the reverse complement.
TACAACGAAAAAGAAATCAGTTTATAACTTTTTTCAACAACTTCACAAAATAGTTTACAATTTTTTGCTGCACTGATTTCAAACTTCTAACGGACCCATTAATAGTTTGTTTTGTTCCTGAAAACACTCTGATTAAAAATTTAAACAATAAATTCTCATGCATAACAAGAGTTTACAACATTTTAAAAAAGGTTTACTACTTTTTGGTCATAGGTTTACAACATTTTACCAGTGGTTTACAACTTCTTTCCACGCATTTACACCTCACAATTCCACTCTTAACATTCACTGCCAGCTTACAACATTTTTAAAAAGGTTTACAACTTTTTTCCTCATGGGTTTACAACATTTTATCACTTGTTTACAACTTCCTTCCACGTATATGCATGACACATTTCCATTCTCAACCATGGCTGCCAGCTTCTAACACAGCCATTCCCACTTTGTTTTGTTGTTGAAAAAACTCTTATACAAGATTTAAACCAGGGTTTACAATATTTTTAAAAAGAATTATAGCTTTTTTAAAGGTTTACAACATTTTTTAACACATTTACAACTTTTTCATCATGGGTTTACAACATTTTAGCACTGGTTTACAACTTCTTTCTATGCATTTACAACTCACCTTTAACAATTAATGTCAGCCTCTACATTCTAACATACCCATTCATATTTTCTTTTCTTGCTCAACATTTTCTAAATATAAAACTATATTTTCTGCCATCAACCACAAAACATAAAGAATCATACTGGAAATCACAAACTCACATACCTTACAATACAAATAGAAACTCGTTCACAAGGCTTGAACAACGATCAAAGATATATCGTTTTCAGGTTCCCTCTCCTCTACTTCCTCGAAAAATTTATACAAAACCACCAAAGAAATCATCCACTAGAAACGTCAGCTTGTTTTATGCTCTTCTTCTTCCTTCCCCACACGATGCCAGGAACCACAACTATGAGGGGGTGGCAGATATGAACGAGAAAAGAACTGAGATACGATGAAAGCTTGTCGATGGGGCAGGTAAGAGTGAGCTTTTTCCCTCTTTTTTACTTATACTGAGATGGCCACATGTGGACCTTTTAATTTTTTCTTTTTGTAAATGCGTTGGGCTTCATTTTTCTTCTTGCCAAGTTTTCCCCTCTATATGCAATACGGACTCTATACGCCTCTTTTGTCCATTAGCGAGGTGGATGTAGCTGGTGGAAGTTTGTTGGTGGACGTCTATCATTCCTCTTCCCCTAATAACATCAACTATTAACACTTTCCCATGAATTATTATTAAATTTCCAAAAATATCCTCACATTTCTCTCTCTTATTTTTTTCCTTAATCTCTTCTTATCTCTTCTTCTCCCACCTCTATTGAACAACTGATTACTGAAAAAGTTCCATTAATGATGATTCACAAAATTCATCTAATAAAAAAAACAAAAATAAAAATTCACAAACACTTCAAACCAAAAAAAATGAAAAAACACTATTGTTGTGATCAATTCGTTTTCCCAAATGCGTTGATTTTAGATATTTCAAGGAAACAGAAATTCCATTGTGGTTGTTCAATTTCGTAATTGTCATGTGATTGTGTTTTGGGACAATCTTGATCTTTCTTTTGATTACTTCGCCAAGCTTCCTTTGCGGTGGTCACTAGACTATAAAGTATGGGTACTTCATTTTTACAAATGTATCTGTACCGTGTATTTTCTGGTATGCGTGGGTATGGTTGGATATGTATCTGATGACTATTTTTGAAAAAATGAAAAAAAAGGCTTTTCAAAATTTTTCATACCCTATATCTGTATACATGCAACATAGCTTGCTGATCACGCATTGATTTGGAACTCGGACAAGAACGAGATCTGAGAAAAGAAGTTAGCAATGTTTTTGAGCAGAGACAATGGAAATTTGCAATGCCAAAAACATGACGAACCAAATCTAAAGAACAAAGAGCCAGTGGAGGCATCTTGTGGAGGCGAGATGGATCTGAAGTGGCTTAGGGTTTTTCCAAAGTTATCTACTTTCAACAAAAATAGAAATTTTGTTTAGAGTAAATGCTCAAATTGGTCCTTAATAATTTTATTAATTGATAAATTAATCTCTGACAAAAAATATTAGTATTGACTGTTAATGTTCCTTAGAATTGCAAAAATAGGACACTATAAATCCGTGACAATTTCATTGATGGACAAATTGGTCCCTAATAAAAAAAAATATTAGTGGTGAAGTCCCTCATAATTGTAAAAATATGATATTATAGGTCTCTTATTTAGTTGCAACTCACTAAATACTGAGATGGATTTTAATTAATTTATATGGTACCCACTAATTCAATCATCATTAATTTACTAAAATACACTATTTCATTTCTACAAGTCCCTCCTCGAATATTCTAAAATTTAATAGAGCACACCATCCTCCACAACTTTCTTCTTCCATTCCTTTCTTCTTCTATTCCTTCCTCTGTACACAACACGCCTCCCCTAAATTGTACAAATGTATGATATTTTATTTATACTTGAAAGCAGCCTTTCAATTCCCATAAAATAATATGGACCTTCATTGTTTTCTCATAATCCATGTCTTGTTATTCTTGTGATTCATCAAAAACATATTCTTTTAGTGTATTTGTGTTCATTTAATGATTTGGTGGAGGAATTAATTTAATCTATTGTTGGAAACTTGGAATTCCACTATTCTATAAATAAGTTTGTGATTGAAAACCATGCACGGTAGTATTGTGTTATTTTATAATATGTAATCACTGTACTCTAGCGGACAGCTTTTTTGTGAAAATAATTATGAATTTATTATATTGGTACCATAATGTCTTAGAAAAATGTGGTAATAAAGCACAAGGAATTTGATTCCAAATCTAATTCTTTTCTTAGAATGACAAGCTGGGGCTAGTGGTTTCTTTCTTGATAATAGATACGGTGAAATATTATAACGTTCAGGGAGGAATTTGCAAAAAGGAAAAAAAAAAGAGTATATTTCACTTAGTGTTGATTTGGATTAGTATGTATCACATAAATCAATAATTAAAGTTCACATCATCATTTAACAAGTTGCAAGTGAGTCGGGGACCTATATGTCATATTTTTGCAATTTCTTGGGACCTTAACACTAATTTTTTATTGTTAGAGACTAATTTGTCCATTAATGAAATTGTTAAGCACTTTTAGTGTCCTAATTTTACAATTATAAGGGACCTCAACACTAATATTTCTTATTAAAGATCAATTTATCTATTAATGAAATTGTCAATGAATGATTTGAATGTTTACTCTTTTGTCTAATTTTTGGAAGGAGATTGAAGAAAGCAAAAGGGGTTCTTTTTGGTACTTACGTTTATGTTAGATGGTTTTCTATGAGATTTTGTTAACTGACCAAGAAAATTTGAAGGACAGTAGGGGGAGGAGAGAATGAGAGACAAGAAAGGATTAAGGGAAATAAATAAATAAAAGTGAGGATATTTTTGGAAAATAAATTTTTGAGTGGGAAAGAGTAGTAATAAGGGCAAATTATAGTAATCTTCCTTGAAATCAATTAATATTACATTTACCTTATCTTGAATTACACTTATCTCCCTTAAAATATATTTTCTTCATTTCTATTAAAATAATTTATAAATTTCCCAAGTTATCCTTATAAAATACCCTCTTCCCCGTCCTTGCCCTAATTTCAGAGCTCCAACAATCAACCACATTAGCATCTTACACAAACCTCAAGCATGTTCATCCAAACGCATAACAGCAATCTATAATCTATAATACTAATATTTCAGACTCCTATAAGGGAAACTTTTACAGGTGTCGCTTCTAGAACGATTTAGGGCCCACAATTTTCATTTGAAATTTGAATCCTCAATCTATATTCATTACACTTAATTGATAAATATCAATCACATTAATCATAATTAATTATTACTTATGAGATATCAATTATAAATAATAATATCACTCCCACTTCACAACCTAATTTCAAAACCCGTTATCAGATATTGCAATATCATTTTATTAAATTTTTTTCGTTGGTTGACTTTGTAAATTTTTATTCTATATTTTAAATTTATGAAATAGTATTTTTTTTCATTCTAATATATTTCAAATTATTTTTTATGATTATCTTATTTGGCTTATTTATCAAAAAATTATTTGGCTTAATATATAGTCATGGTTTCTTTTATAGTTCTATACGGAACACATGATTCATATATTATCAATGAAAGCATAATTTTAAATTAACTTATATGATAGTTCTCAATCAACATGTAATTATCAATTTGTAATTAATATAATCTATCACAATGATGTCAATCATAGATAATAGGTGGATATTTTAAAATTATATATTTTATTTGAAAACATGCATATCAAGATAAATAAATTAAAATCTTTTGCAATTAATTCAATACTAATTTAAATAATTTATTTTACATTTTGAAATCTATTTTTACTTTTAAAAATATAAATAAGTACTATGATATATTTATTTTGCCTTAAATTCAGAAAGTTTTCTGTATTTAATGCTTGAGTATTTTTTATAAACTCACATATACTCTATTATCATTTAATTTTAATATGAAATTTTCAAGTATGGAAGTTATTCACTTATTTTAAATAGGATTTGTGAGGTTTTTTTAGGGTTTTCAATGTGGTTTAAATGTGATATTCTTTTTGTTTAGTTATATTCAAATTACATTTAAATATGATAATAGCAGTTGAATACTTTAATTTTATATAATTGAATATTTATGTAAAATATCTTTTTACATTAGCAATGGATTAAAATTAAATATTTGGAACAATATATTGTAAAAATTAATGAGATACATATCTTTTAATCATAATCTATGTTAGCTTTGGATAGGTCTGTGAATTTTGAGAAAGGATATCAAATTGATATTATTGAGTTAACATTAAATTCATACTATCATTGACATAGTAGTTATATTAATTTAAAATTATTATATTAATTAAATTCACAGAAAATATTATCATGGTTAACAAATTATAACTAAAAATTTAATACCACAAATTGACATAAAAATATGATCAATCAGTCACTCTTTAATTAATTAATCACTCTAAAATTTAAATTCAAATTTTAAAGAATAACATCAAATACATTTCATTTTATTTTTGCATGTCAGATGTAATTAGTATAATATATAAAATTTGCCACATTATACTATAATGATGTTGATAATAAAAATATAATAATGAGTTTTTATATTTCAATAAAACTTAATATCATAGTTAATGTATTTTCAAATGATTTAATATAATATATAATCTATCTATAATACTAATATTTAATATTCATTATATGGACAGTTTTCCATGTATCATTCATAGAGAAAATTATATCCCACTATTTTAATAATCTTAATATTTAAAGTAATTTTTTGGATTTAATTTAGCTTCTAATTATTAATTATTTTTTCCAATCATACCTTCATATCTTTCTTCATTAAAATTATTTAACAAAATAGTTCAATCAAATAACAAATAATATAAACAAAATGATAATTGAATATATTATACCATTTAAATTTCAAATACATAATTATAGTACTAATGATAACAAAACTAATATAATTACATTACCAAAAAAATATTATAATTATAGTATTAATGATAACAAAACTATTACAATTATAATAATTAATGATAACAAGAAAATCTTAGTACACCTTTATTTTTTAATTATCTTTATCGGATTAAATTTGCATCATGTATATATATATTTTTTAATTTGAATTATGTTGCATTAGTTGTATTTGTAATTATGGATATTTATGTTTTGAATTTTAAAGTATTTTGAAATTTTTTAATAAACTTGTAAATACCGGTAGGGATTCAAATCTTCACAGGAAATGAGAAATGGAATCTTGTAATGAGGATGAGAATGGGGATAAAAGACGAAATTCTAAATGAGGACGAGATCAGGGGAGGGGGAGTTTCTAACTTTAAATGTAGAGCTTTTGAAAATCATAAAAAATATATATATCTATCTGTCTCACTATACCATATTTAATTTTTTTACAATCTAAACATTCCAACATATCAATTTCACAATTGTTTCATATTAATTTTTTTTGAAAAAACAAGACTTCAATTATTCAACATTAAAATATTTTAAAAATATCAATCCCACAATTTATACTTCTTTGATAATGGTACTAATTATTTATTAATTATTTTAAAAAATTAAATAATTACATCACTTTTTTATTGAAAATAATTGTACAATTAATATACTACTCCAATAATTGAGATAACATAAATTAGGATTATATGTGATTTTTTTTACTAATTATAACACATCAATTATAAATATATTTTAAAATTAATATTTTAATTTATTAAAAGTATGTACAAGGAAAAGGGATGTAATTAAAATCATATAAATTAAATTTATTAATTATTTTTATTAATTAGGAAATATATTTTTATGTTTTTATAAATAAAATATTTTAACTTATTAGAAAGATGTAAATGACTTGTGATGACAAGAAAAACATTGAAGTGGGTATGAATGGAACGGGATTATCCATAATAGAGATGGAAATAGGAACATATTTTATCTTCATAGGGGTGGAGTCCCTGTTTGTTAAATGGGGCAGGGATGGGGATATCACATCTTTATTTTTTCAATTATCTATATTAGATTTGCATTATGTATATATTTTTTATTTTTAATTTGAATTATGTTACATTACTAATATTTGTTATTATCGATATTTATGTTTTGAATTTCAAAATATTCAAAAAAATTTCTTTTTGGAATTCTTTTAATAAATCTGTGAATATATGCAGTGATTCAAATTCTCGTGGGGAATGAGGAATGGGGACCTGTGACGATGATAAGGAAGGGGGATAAGACACAAAATTCTAAATGGGAATGGGGGCGTGAGACATGTCCTCTCGATCATGGATATCATTATCATCCATATTAATGGCTCATGATATAATAAAATTATCCATTTATTCTCTTTTATTATTCAAGAATTTCAACTTTCGAAATATGTAAAATTTTCATAAAATAGGCTCTTTATTCTTAGGTCTTCCATCAAAATTTTTTTAACTTTATAAACATGATATTCAAAATAAAATATAAAATAGAATGACATATTTATATTTTATCAATTTATTTAATTATTTAACTATTAATTTATTGTCAAAATAAATTTATATACTAAATTTTCTATAAGATGTATTTAAATAAATATTTATTTTTAATAATAATGAACAAGCTATTTTTATTATCACCTTATGCATTACACGGGTCAAACAAGTAGTTTAGTAAACTATTGACTCATTAATGTATGCAACTTCAATTCTCAAAGCACCACCATTCATTGATCCTCATTATTTTGGTCGTCACCTTTTAGGTTACGGCTAAAAACTTCCACACGCATCCACATATGGCAACTTCGAGAAATATTTAGGTGCACTAAGAGTAAGATAACATTTACTCAGATTCATTTATTAATTGAAACATAAGTTTTGTGGGTCATTATTATCTCTCACCTCATCTATATCTCTATTGCAATAGCTGATTTATCGATCAATAAATAGAGTAGATTAAATATTTTATTTTACTTTAAAATCACCTAAGAATTTCCGGGAAACTTCTTGCTCCAAGTTGATTCCCATTAATGTCTGCGACTTCAATTCTCTCACCTCCTCTATATTTTCTTATAAACTTTCATTTATCTGTCTTAGTCTACATAAAAAGTACGCACAAGTTTAGTGGACGAGTTTAATTAGCCTGTACCTTGACTATAAAAACCATTAATATTGGGAGTTTCTGCATAGTTGCATGTCACTATGTCATTAATGTCCTCTCAAGTCTTTGGCTTTATTATATATTTCAATACTTGAAAAATTCCTCCTATATAGGTGTTCGTTTTTTTTTTTGGCCAAATTGTAAGAAGCTATGATTATGAAGCTTGTATTTCATTTCATCAGTCAAAAAATAAAACAACACATATTAAGTATAACATAAATATCTGTAAGTGAACAAAATAATCCCTTTTAAAATATAAAAGTAAGTAAATATAATTAATCATAGTAAATAAATACTTCTTTCATTGCACTCCATCCATAAATTTTTTGAGATTATTTTATTTTAAAATATCTTTTCATTTATCATGTCAAGAAAATATTATTTTTTTTACCAATACTACTCTCAGTATAATTCATCCAAACGCATAATAGAAATACTTAAAAATGCAGCAAGCAAACTTTTCCTCCCATCTCTGCCATGTCACCGTCACCAACATCAAAGAGAAGTAAGATCAACAACAACCACAACAGCAATAAGAGGACGAAAGAAAGAATGGGTGGAGTTACATTAACCCTTTTTTTTTTCAACATTTTCTTCGATGGCAGCCTTTGGATATTGAAAGCCAGGTGGAGGAAGGACCACACTGCACACCCCAATCGCTTTGTCAACAGCCAGGGCGAAGATAGGGCTGAAACCGCCGAGGCCAAGGGTGGGGGAGGAGTTTGCGGCTCTGGTGTGATGTAGGGATCTAGTATAGGTGATGTAGTCGTTTCATGTAATCTTTTAATTTTAAAAATTGAAAATTTATGGTTAGGAAGGTTATTGTATTAAAATTAAATAAATCAAGAGAGGTATATGTCTATTTTTTTGCTAGATATTTTATTTTTTGGTAGATTCTATTTGAAATCTAAGAAATTGTGAATGTAATATTAATACACCTTAAGAGACGTTTGTGTACTTTATCTTATTAATAATTGATATCATTAAGAGAGGTATGTATAAATTGAATAATTAAAGAGGAGGTAAGTTATATTTCGAGGAAGTTCTTAATGCAATTTACCTTTTCAATTTTTAAAATAAAGTATTGCAACTCAGGTGTCATGCATTTATTTGGCCACATAAGTGAAGCACACTAAATGGACCACCTTAGAAAAGAATGCGGAAGTCGCGAACAAGTTCTTAGCTAATTCGAACCGCCCTCCCCACCCGAGAAATAAAAAAATGAAAAAGTTTTTAGATTTTGACTGAAAAATAAAAAAAATAGAGAAAAGGTTAGTTGACCGTTGAATTACAAGTCTTCGCATGATCTCTCCTCTTTTCTTTAAAAAGTTCATATAGTGCTGGCAAACATTAGCCCCTTTTTTTTAACATAAAAATATTATTTTAATATTAAAAACGAGTGAACACTGAAATATTAACTTTTGAGGTGTTGAAAAAATTCTTTCTTGCAAGTGGTCATTGAATTATAAGGTTGTCTAATTGATGCCTATACTATTTGATAAGTCTTAAGAAAAATTAAATTGCTGCACTAATGTAAGTATGCAAAACATATTTGGTATTGATATCTGAATACATCAATACAGGACCACAGAATTAAGAAATGCAATATTACAAAAGGATGATAATGTGAACCAAATGAAAAAATGTTCAATTAATGTGGGTAAGTTACCTTATTTGAGTCAAGGATGGACTTCAGAATTTGCTCCTACTATTCTCTCTATCTCCCTCTCAATTTGTTCATATTGTTTCATATATCGTACTGATAACATATTCCCTCCCAAATAGTGACAACTTCAAGTGTCTACTTGGTGCTTTGGGTCTTCTGGGTCACCGAAGATGCTGGAAATTCACAACTTTGGCCTGCTCTACCCTTGTTTGATAAGCATTCATGGCCATTCCTTAAGACTTACACATATAAGATGTTGTATCATTTCAATACCAATAAACCGAAATGGGTTTGAATTTGGCAAACGAAACCAGTTTTAGGGAATTACCTAACCACAAGTGCTGGTGGCAATACGGGCACAGACCACCAGACCTTGGAAATCTCTTATCAATTGTTTTGATCTTTTTGCAGTAAATGTTTAACATAAACCACAAAATTGCTCTGACCTTGGAGCCAAACGCGACTCCTCAAGCTCAATGGGTGCAGCGTTTCTTGAGGCAGACAATTGTGCCGACTAAGCTTACGTCAATTTTTATTTTTTTGGTCGCACACGCACCCAGGAGAAGAGAGTTGGGTATACAGACCGTGATCAGCTAGCGTGATCCGCTAGCTAATTTGTTTAACTAGTAATTCACATGAAAATGAATAAAAAAATTTTTAATCCATCAATCTATAAACTTTTATAATGCACACCGACTAAAATCGCAAACAAAATGGGCTTGACCTACAGATTCGCGAGCTAAACTGCTAACTCACATAATTTATTTTTAAGCACATACTATATATAAATTATAATAGCATCAATCTATACCCATACGTGATACGTCCCGTCATCCTTACATACAGCCTTAGTGGCCCAATGCTAAGCCTACGGCCAAGTTAGGGTTTAGGCATTTAGTGCCTTAGTGGCCCAGTCTTTTGAATTTTAATATTTACGGTATTTAGTAATTAATATTATTTATTTATTTAATATTTAAATTGAAAATTGGATACTATAAAGAAAAGTTTGTATATATATTTTGGTAGGTAAAATATACTCTATAAATATAAATATATAATATAGGGTATAAAAAAATAAAAAAATGTGAAAGAAAAAAAAAAGAAGCTTCATGGGCTAGTCTGTGGACTTTTGGGCTTACGCGGTCCACAAAATGTGAAAAAAAAGCTACGCAGGTTGGTCGAGGACCTATCGGTTTATGTGGGTCAAATGCGAACTAGACAAGAGGGAAGTCCATTTATGAAACAGACCACTCGATCCGGCCCTTTTAACTATAGTTCGTCGGGGATCGAGCCAACCTGCATACCCACCTGCAAGGGGAAGGGAAATTTTGGTGTGGGGGGGATAGCTTTGTATAGTTTCCCTATCCACGTGTTTAAGTTCATCGGGTAACATGGATCAATTTTTTCATTTACTAAATCATTTGATTCTAATCATTTTTAATTTGAGTCATTATCATGATTAAGGATGCATTTGGATAAACTCTTTTTAAGAGTTAAAATCATTTTTTCACCCAAAAAAAATCACCTTTTTTTTTTTATATCTGGATAACTTGATAAGAGAATCACTTTTTTAACATACAATCTCGTAAAATAGTGATAGCCTGATAGGTTAGATGTTCAAATTATATTCACTTTTAGATGTACAAATAATAACATTATTGATATACCGATTAAACAGGTTGAATATAAAAACTATTAAATCAATTTCTTATTTGATTTGATATCCGATGCAATAGTAAAAAAAGTAATGTTTGGTGTGCAATTTTTGTTTATGTACAACAACAATAAATCATAGGCCTGGATATACAAGTGGACACATCAAGGGGAGTGAACCCAAGAAAATTAAACTATTAAAATAGCAAAGAGAAATAATGGTAGTGTAAATATGTTGTCATGATTTGTTGTACATGAAACATTTTCTCTTGTTAAAATATATTGGGATAGAGTGCATATTCTATATTCCACTAAAAAAAGTATATATTCAAGTAGTGTTATTTCAATATCCATAAGTGAATATCACATCTACTTTATCATTCTTAGACTTCAATGTGATGAATGAATAGAATCAGTGATGACCCCTATTGCATCTAATGGTTTCCACTTTTAGAGTATTAAATGTTTTTTTGTGAAACATTTATTTTTAGATATTAAATAATATTTTTTTTAATATTGAGACAGTATTAAAATAATATTTTTATATTCTATATTCATTAAATAATGAGGTAGAATGGGTCTGCTTAATAAGTGTGGTCTACTCATTTGCTTATTTATCACGCAGACTTAGATACCATCAAATTAGCCGCGGCTCTCAGCATCCACTTTACTATCTGGTCTCCACCCTCACCTCTCATATCACTCTCTACTTTCGGTGGTTGCCTCTCCCCTTAGCCCCACTTCCCCTTTTGACTCATCTCTCTGCCATCTTAGCTTTCACCCCTTTCTGGATTTCAGTATACTTGGCCATCACCACCCCCGGCAGCATGCAAAACTCAAAATCTCTTCATCAGTAGCAGTCGCTTGCGGAGGATGAAAATTAAAAGACTTCATACAAGGCAGCATCATTTGTACACACACAAGAATCAGCGAAGATCTTGCACTAGAGTGGGGTAAGAGGAGAAAGCCTTTCCATATTGATTTGAATTTGTTATTCATATTCAGCTGTGAAATTAAAATGGCCGTGAAAGAGAAGGTTGCGGAGTGTTTTTTTTCTTTCCTCTTCCTACTTGATATTTCTTTTTATTTTCAGTAGGGTGGAAATTAAGTTAAACTAGGTTTTGATAATTTAAATAGACTTGACTTATTTTCTTAAAAAATAATGGATCTATTACTGGACCTGATATAGGATTCTGTTATTGTCTTAGCGCGCATCACCTTGTTAAAAGTCTGATGTAACTTGAAGGCCAACTTGAAAACAATTTTTTTTTTCTAAAATAAATCAAACCATCTACTCTTGAATTTTTTTTTTCTTTTTGGTAACAATCTACTCTTGAATATAGGTTGAAATACTTTTTAAATTTGTAAAAAAAAAAAAAAACACAAGCATATTTTTAACTAGCTTAAAAGACTTCTTAAATAGGGGGAAAATTTATTTTTATGCTAATCAAAATATTTCTATGACCATTAGTTTTCTTAAATGGTAATAATAAGCCAATCTATTAGATCGAAGAAGCTTATTACATGTGACTTAACCTATTTAGCTAAAATAGTTTTTTAAAATGCTTTGATCTAACTTATTTATTATATAGGCTAAATCAAATTTGGTCCAACACATATTAAATCAAAGGCTCCTAACAAGTGTTCTAACCTATTTTTAGCCCTACTTTTCAATTTATGATACATTTAACCTGTACTGATTTTCTGAATTGGGATAATTCCTTTTCATTTATTAGCATCCTTGATGTTTGTGAGTTGATTCGGTTCGTTACTTATCAGTTTAGAAAGCTTAGATTGTTTGATTATATGAATTAGTGCTGAGTTTTTTTTTAAAATTTTTTAAGAGTTTAATTTATACATGCATTGATGGTGTCTATCAGTTTTACATTGTCAACAAAAAGAAAAAGATTGACAAAATGACAAATCGATGATTGTAATAGTGGGTAATTATTTTCTATAATTTATCATTTTTATGAAATTTTAATAATTAAATAATTTACTGTTTTACATTGTCATTGCTGTATAAATTAAAGACCAAATAACAAGAGCAACTAGAATCAATCGGGTTTGAATAATTGGTTGTGCAAAGAAAATATGAATAAATGACATTTTACACAAAATGGTTCCGATTGGAATTTCCAGCCAAAACCAAATCAAACGAACGAACCCTACACACATTCAATGTTTAAACTATGTGGAATTGTTTATCAATTATTTGTCAAATTATGAAAGGAAAAAAAAAAAGGTAATTAACCTCTTACTTTTCACTTTAACACTTTAAAGAAGCCAAATTCCCTTAATTGGTTTGTAATTAAATCCTTGAAATTTTGGAGAGGCAACAGTACTACAGTAAAACTTGTTAGTTAAAATAAATAAATGGAAAATACTATATATCTAGAATTTTGGCCAGAAAATAAACACCACAATGATGTGGCATAATTGATGGATGGATTCTATCATTACATTTAATCAAATCACCATTAAATATTCTGTACAAATTTCTGGTTATATTATTTTAGCTATATAGCTAGCATTTCTCTAAATAAATTAGTACGCTAAACAAACTGACACATGATCGCTCTAAAGGGAATGGGAGATTCCTCCTCAGTTCCCTTTGCTGCTTTCCAACTCTCCTTACTCACTTTTCAGAGACCTTACAAAAGAGAAATGTGCTTTGAACCACATTATTTTGGGATCACCTTATATTATATCCAAAAGAGAAAAGAGGAGAGTTTGAGAGCGAAATCAGAGGAAAAAAGACGAAGTTATGGATTTCACATGTGGTTTTCTTTTTTTTTTAATCTTGAGGGTTGGATATCTTGAATTTTATAAGATTCAAATAATTTCGTTGGCTCCAAAATTACTTGTCTGTTCTTTTTAATTCTTCTCCGTGGATTTCTTCATATTAAATATTTGAATTTTTTTTTTAACAAGGCCAGGTCTTAAACAGTAGATCTGGCAGAGACGTTATTCAGAAATTCTTTGTGAATTAGAATGCTTTCTACGATCCCACATCTTTTAAAATTTTGCTTGTTTCTTTTATTTTTTTTCTTTTATTGCAATATTTGTTGTATTTTATCAACATTGTTATGGCTTTATTTCAATTGTGAGCGGATGTAACTAATGAGTTTTATTTCATGTCATCAATGATAATCTCTTCTTCTTCTTATATTTTCATTGGGTGTATGCTTTCCCTTTATTTTCTTTTCAGTTAACTCTTCTTCTCCTTGTCTTTTTCCTTTTCAGGATGTCTTTGTAGACATGTAATTTATGAAGAAGACTAAGACAGACTTCTGTGGATGAACCAATGAAGTGAATTTGTAGAATATTTTGTGTACTTGATTCTACATATGGCAACTTCTGAGTCTTCATTTCCCTCTTCCCATGCTTCTCAGATAAAATATGATGTCTTCATAAGCTTTAGAGGTTCAGACACTCATCGTGGTTTCCTTAGCCATTTTCTTAAGGCATTAACCCAGAAAAATATTGAAGCATATGTAGATAACAAACTTAAAGAGGGAGATGAGTTATTGCCAGCACTTTGTACAGCGATTAAGGAATCACAAATTGCATTGATCATACTCTCAGAAGACTATGCCTCTTCAAAATGGTGCTTGAAAGAGCTTGTCAAAATAACTGAATGCATGATGGACGGACAGATTGTGGTGCCTATCTTTTACAAAGTAGATCCATCAGACGTTAGGTATCAAAAGGGGTGCTACAAAAATGCATTTGATGAACATGAAAAATTGCTCAAGGACAACATAGTGAGTGTAGAGAAATGGAGAGCTGCTTTGAATAAAGTTGCCAACTTATCAGGATTTCATTCCACAAATTTTGGGTTAATATATCTTCTTTTTGAACATTAGGACTTCATTTTTAATTAAAGTTTGAATTTTCCTTTTGGATTTTTATTTATCACTTTGCTTGTTATCTACCAAGCAAATATTACACTAGTTCATTCACTAATTTAGGCTTATTATACACAACAAAATGCAAGCCATGACTTATTATTGAGTTTTATGTATATGCCTGCAAATCGTTGCTTTTTCCTTAATCCATAAACCAAAACCCATTAATATATTTGCTTCTAGTTAAAGATTCCCAACATCAAGTACTAATGGAATGTCGGACTGTGAGAATAAATTACAATACATTATAGGAATAAATTACAATACATTATAGGTAGGTCAAACGATAATCTTCTATCTTTTATCCCAAAATGTTTCATCTTACTAGAAGATAAATAGCTTCCTTTTCTATTTTATAGAACTGAAGCTGAGCTAATTGAAGTTGTCGTCCAGCGTGTGTTGACAAGGTTGAATCATATGTATCAAGTTGATTTCAAAGGCCTTGTTGGAATTGATGAACCGATTGTAGATCTTCAGTCATTAATATCGCGAAACATATCAAAAGATGTTCATATTATAGGAATTTGGGGCATGGGTGGTATTGGTAAGACAACTATTGCCGGTGTATTATTTAGCATACTATGTTCTGAACATGAAGATTGCTATTTTCTAGCAAATGTGAGAGAACGATTAGAGAAGAATAGAATAAATCAGTTACGAGAAAAACTTCTGTCCATATTATTAAAGGAAAATTATCTAAACATTGATGTTCTTGATGGAACACTACCAACTCATGTTCTAAGAAGACTTCGTCGCAAAAAGGTTCTTGTTGTTCTTGATGATGTCAATAGTCTAGATCACATTACAAGCTTAGTTGGAGGACATGATTGGTTCGGTCCAGGTAGTAAAATAATTGTCACAACTAGAGATAAGTGTGCTTTGTAAAGAAGCTGATGATATATACGAAGTTAAGGCATTAGGATATCAAAAATCTGTACAACTTCTAAATTTGCATGCCTTTAATGGAAAGTGCCTCCAAATAAATTGGCATAATCTGATGCATAAAGTGGTTGCATATGCTAAGGGCATCCCATTAGCTTTGAGAGTTTTGGGTTCTTTTCTTTATGACAAAAGTGTTGAAGAATGGGAAAGCTTATTGCAGAAACTTCAGAAAATGCCATTTCCAGAAATTCAGAATATTTTGAGATTGAGTTATGAAGGACTAGATCGGGAAGAGAGGAGTATATTTTTATACATTGCTTGTTTCTTCCATCAAGATGGACAAGATCGTATCAAAATTTTACTAGATGCATGTGGTTACCTATTGCTTTTAAAACTCTTCAAGATAAATCTCTTGTGACTTTTTCAAGATTTGGAAATATGCATGACTTGATTCGAGAAATGGGTCGAGAAATTGTTCGAGAACAAAGTATTGTAAATCCTGGGGACCGAAGTCATTTATGGGATTCTAATGACATTTGTCGTGTGCTGGAAAATGATGAGGTGAGAAACTATAAATAAATTTTCATTGTAAAATCAATTTGATTTGCTATTTATAAAGTATTTTAATTTATACCGTCACTAAATAATGGAAATATCTTTGTAATAATTCACTTAATTTTAGGAAATGTATATGACAATTTCTTTCTTGATAGAAATGTTATTACATGATTATTTTGATATTATAACACATTCTTAATCTTGTAGTTTCAATTCATCAAAAATATTTATTTTTATTACAGAATGTAACTGTGATATGCTTTTAACATTAAAATTCCAATTATACACTATCATAAATGTATTTAATTTTTATAACAATTACCTTTAACTTTTGTAAAAATGAACTTCTGATAATAATTTTTAAAAGTAAATAATTTTTATGTAATCAAATGACATAATATAAAACTATTTTCCTTTAATAATATATCAAAATTAACTTTTTATCTAATAACTAATATATTGTTTTTGATAAAACTATTCTTCCTCATAAACTATTCACATTTTATTCTTACTGGACAGGGTACTGAGCATATTGAAAGCATATTCTTGAACATGACAAGACTTGGTGACCAGAGTATAAGTCCTCACGCCTTTGCTAGAATGACCAATCTAAAGTTATTAGGAATTTATAATTCACATACACATAGCAGGGTCTATCTACCAGAAGGCCTTCGAATTCTGCCCGATAAAATAAGACTTCTTCATTGGAATAACTATCCATGTAAATCATTCCCAACGACATTCAATGCAGAGTACCTCATTGAACTTCGCATGCAAAACAGTAATGCCAAAAAACTTTGGAATGGTGCATCGGTACGTAAAATTCTATTTTAGTTTTCTTCCTTATGGGTTGTATGGATATCGATTGGTGTACAAATATTAATATCAATGCAATATGATAAAAATTTTAAAAATTAAGATAAGAATACAGAAGGTATTGATACCAAATAAAGAATATAAAAATATAAAATAAATTAAATATTAGTTTTTCTTCAACTTTTTGATAGAATTTTTGTAAAGCATATCAAATTAATAATCTGCTGCTATCTTGTGATATGAAATATAATGAAAAATTCTTGGGTGACCTGAGAGTAAGAAAATACATTTACTCTATTCTATTTAATGAATAACACATCGGCTATAAATACGCAGGAAAATGGGAGATCTCTTGTTTTTGGTACACCTAGGTATTTCTCAACAACATTAACCCACAAAATTGATGTGTTATTTATTAAATAAAATAGAGCAAATACATTCTGTTACTCTCAGAGTATCTAAGTATTTCTCGAAATATAATAAATGAGTGTTTCCCTTTCTTAAAGAGAATCCATCCGTATTCCTAGAGTAAAAGAAAGCTAAAAGATGAAATTAAGGCTAATAAGGAGAGAATGAAATTGAGAAAACAGATTTTGAAGTTTTCTTTTATTCGGATGTGGTTGAAAACAAGAGATAAAGAAAATAATGGCAGTGAAATTCACAAAAAAAAAAAATTTATCCCCATCAGGATTAAAAATAATTAATGAAATAGTAATATGATCTTTTTTCAAATAATATAGAATTAATATCATAAGAGAAAATAAAGGCAAGTATTATATACTAATCCATGGATAACAAACTAGCATGAGTAGTATATATATAAGGGATGACTCTAGTAGGAGGAGTGATTTACTATGAGAGTGTGAGCAGTAAATCTAGACTACATAACCATATATGGATAATCATGATTGAAATTTATTAATAATAGTTAATGATCATGCGATCATATGAAAATTGCTTGTGATTTAATGTTTTAATCTTTATCATTATTCATGTAAGATCCAACCATCTAAATTTGCTTATCTCACTTTCACAATAATTCACCCCTCTTACTTGAGTCGTTCCCCTATATACACACACATAGTTGGGGATCTATTTATATTTTGTGTAATTCTTGTACACTTATACCTTTCAATAACTCTTTAAATAAATTAAATTTAATTGATCTGGTGATTAAATTATGTGATATTATACTAATCATCAAGTATGTCAAATTTCAAAAAAATTAGATAATAGTAGATTTGTCCTTATTATTGATATTTACTTATATTTTTAAAAGCATATTTTTCATCAAAATAAAGTGATTATGATCAAATATCAAATTATTTTCAAATTAGATAAAATTTGATATATTTAATTTATTTATTTAATAAGAACTTTAAATCCAATTGTTGAATTAATAAAATTTTATATCTCTATATATGTATGTGTCTATATATATATATATATATATTGACGATAAATTTGAGAATGGCAACATGACAGATTTTCTTGATACAGAATCTGGCCAATCTGAAAAGCATTGACCTAACTGGATCCAAGCAGTTGATTGAAGTTCCCGATTTTTCTAAAGCCATAGGTCTTGAAACTGTACTTCTCAATCTCTGTGCAAATTTAATCTCTATTCATCCATCTATTTTCACTCTTCAAAAGCTTGTTGGGGTGTACCTAAGGTTTTGTGAAAGGCTCGAAAATCTCCCAGGTAACGCTTCTGTAATCTCTTTTTAAATACAAATGAGGAATTTTAAAGATAATTAGATTTGAATCTATAATTTTTTCTTACCTAAAAAAGAATTTATGATTTCATATTAATTATTTAAGTCCTTCGTCATTATATCAATCTTAATAATTTATTCCTTTTAGGTCTGACAGTATTATGCTCAAATTAATCTTAAACGATTTTCATATCCTTTTAAGGAAATATGTTTTACGTCAATTTGATTTTTTATTAATATAAAATGTTGGTAATTTAAGAGTCAAATTAATTGACTGTGACGTGACGTATTTTTATTAGTTTTATGTGTTGACACTCAACTAGCTTATGTAATGTATATATTTAATGAATGGAATCATTGAATTTTTAATTCGAAATATAGGGGATGCTATAATCCCCTCTTGCTTTTTCAATTAGTTTTTCTTCACTTTCTCTAAAACAACCTTCATATTCTTTGTTAATCAAAATGATAGTTTGATGCCAATTACTTATTATTATCCATCCAAGTTTCATTTGAATTTATTTAATATAAAATTTAAATTTTAACATTAATATTGAAAATTTTCTTAATATAATAACTAAATAAATAACAGTAACAAGTTTTTTAAAGAACGTTAAATAAAATATTTTAAATTAAATACAATATAGATGAATTAACAAATTGCAATACTTAATTCATATATGCTTAATATTTTATAATTTAGTTTATATATATTTTTAAAAGTATTAAATAGATATGAAAGATCAAAATTAGTTGGTGTAATCCTTTCAAATGGTTGTAATGATTTTTATTTTTTTATCATCTTTATTGTTATATATATGTTAAGATCAAGTTATACTAATGTACCTTTAAGAATAGTCATACAATAACTTCATATAAAATAATTTATTTATTAATTCAACTATTGAATTGCAGTTATTTGTCATAAAGATTATTTATTCAAATTTCATAAAAATTGAACTCTAGTTATCATATATAACTCATTTTATGCATAAATTACACATACCTTCATATAAATATTAGCAAAGTCCACATTTTCTGTTGCACACAAAATTCAACCCCCTCTTTTAATTTGCTAATAAATTATACCTTTCCTCTAGTGTTGAATACTAACATATAGCAATAAACTAATAAAAATAAAAATATTATGTCATGGTATGTTTTGATACCAGCCTCTAAATAATTTTTTTTTTCTATACATTAGAATTTGAAAGGAATAAAGTTGAACTTATGGTGTGATGCATACTATCCAAAATCAATTACTACTAGTCTAGCCCTAATGGCTTATATTGGCCTCTAATTACAAGATGTAATGTAGCTATTATCGTCTAAATATACAGTAAAGGACTCTATTAATAAATAATATAATGGGCTAAATTATATTTAAAATATTTAAATGACTAGTTTTTTTTTCTGGTATACTTAAATGACTGGGTTAATATTAAAAAAAACATCTTTGAATGACTAATTTGAATATTTACTCAAAATCCCTTTAAATTTTGTTTTGAATGTTAGAAGGCTTGATTTGATAGTGTTCTAGGTTTGTCTATGAGTTTGAATTTTAGATGAGAAATGAGGAGAGGAAATGACTTGTAGTGTTAGATTTTAAAATTTTATACTATAAGTCAATGCCCCTTCATTTTTCCTCCAAAATCCAAACTTACAAACATATCCTAAGATAGTGTTTGTTAAATGTCTTAGGGCCAAAAAAAATAAAGAGACATTGAAGACAGAAATGTGTTTGGAGAAAGTGATAGAGACAAAAATCCTAAATTTGTCTCCTTCAAATTATAAGTCAATTTTCGTGCCTCCAAAAATGAGGGACGCTGGAAACATGTCTCTTAGACAAAAATTTAAAATATTTTGTTTTTAAAAATATTCCTTTAAATATTTTATATTTTATCTTTCCCATTTTCACTTTTCAATTTTTGATCAAATTATAACTTAATCTTCTTTATCTTTTCATCAATTACCATGTTTTATACACCACTACTAAATACAGATCCGTCTCTGTCTCCAATATTGTCTCCATCTATACTATCTCATTGTAACGACCCGAACTTTTAACATTTTTGTGGTAAAATAATTAATTGTGAATAATCTATAAGGATTTTGAAAAATCCGATAGACACAGATATGATTAGAATAACAGAAGGTTTCTATAAAAAATCAATATAAAAATATTTTAATCGAGGATATAGAATAAAACACTATAATTGGTACAAAGGTATAAAAAAATGAGGATAAGGTAAATAAATATTTTTAAACCAATAAAATTATTTGGGTATTAATCAGGTATCAAAATAGTAATAATTGGTATACCGAAATGGTAATAATCAATACACCAAAATATTGAAACTGGTATAAATAAAAGATGTTATAATATCCTAGATAATTTTTATAACTGGACAATCAAATAAACATAGATAATTTCAATACAAATATAAGGTAAATTGATTCGGAAATATCAATTCCCTTACTTTCTCTCCAAGTTTTGTTACTTTCTCTCCAAGTAAGTCATATTATATAAAGGAAAATGAAAAAGAAATGACATTTCTTCTCTGTTGGGGACAGACCTCACGTTTCCTCGCTCTCTCTTCCATGTTCTTCATTTCTTTCTCTTTGAAACTCCATGAGACTTTCAAGAATCTTGAAGGATTCTTTTAGATAAACAGATAAACTAGTTCAAGATCACTTCCTTTACATCAAACTCAAGCCACAACCTAGTTTTTCATCCTCAAATTGGTCCAAACAGAAGCAAGTATGGTGGCTGGAAAATGGGTTTGGAGCTTTAAAGTGGAGAAGAAAGGCTAGACAAAGATTTAGCAAAAGAGCTTGGAAAAAGGTAGGAAAATCATTGTACTCTTTTACTTGATGATGTTTGATTATTTTGTAAAGATAAATGTTTGATTTTATTAAGTTATGTTTATGATATTTGAAACCCAAATTTTATGATGTATGGTTGTTGGAGTTGTGAACTTGATATGCGGGTTTACTGTTGAGGGCTGAAAATGGTTCCGCTGTAGATATTGATCTGAGAAAGACAAAATGTTAGCAAGATTTTGTGTTATTTTCGAATTCTAGGTGTTATTCATGGTAGAATTCCGAGTTCTGAGATCCGACGTCATAACCATGATTCTAGAGTGGTTTAGCGAATGAAGTCTAAGGTTATTTAGTTAGGATGTAAGTTCGAAATCCGAGTCCCGAGGTCAAAACTCAGGTGATGGAGTGGTTTTAAGGCGAGATCCGACTTCCGAGGTCATTAGTGTAGGAAGTGGAATCCGAGTTCTGAGGTCACACCCATGGTTTTGGAGAGGTTGTCAGTAAGTTTCTGAAATCTGAGATCCAAGGTCAACACTAAGTTTATGAAATTGTTTAAGGTGAGTTTCCGAGTCACTAGCTTAGGATGAGAAAATCAGAAATCCGAGGTCCAAGATCATTTAGTTAGAACGTGAAATCTGAGGTCAGAGGTCATACCCAAGGTATTGGTTTAGGGAGTAAGTTCCGAGGTCCGAGATCATTTAGTTAGAATATGAAATCCAAGGTCTGAGGTCGGATGTCATACCCAAGGTATTGGTTTAGGGAATAAGATCCGAGATTCGAGGTCTGAGATACAAACCTAGGTGATGATGTTGAGGGATGAGATTCGAGGTCCGAGATCAAGTAATCTGAGGTACTAGACTAGAAGTCCGAGGTTCGAAACCAAGTAATCTGAGGTCTAAGACCATAAATCCGAGGTCCCTTACAACAATTATTATAAAAGAATTAAAGAGAATTTTAGTAGAAAAGTTTTATAAGAATTCAAGAAAACTTTGAATGAAATGTTTCATAAGAAACTAAGAGATTTTTAAAAGATATTGAATAGAATATCTCATAAGAGTTTAAGACGAGAGGGAAACGTAACAAAATAAGTCTCACACAAAGAGTGGGAATTCAACCAAATAAGCTTTATGTAATAATCAATTACTTAGTAGTAAGCTCATGGATTCACGGGTAGTAGTAGACGTGCTACGCACTTAGAACTATATCAGGGTGTGAATGTTACAGCGTTACATCATTTATAAGAAAGGAATGTACTGAGGATAGCAAAGGTATCTAGAATAAGATGTAGTAGACGTACTCCATCTAGTGAACTATATCAGAGTGTAATCGTGACGGCATTACACAAGTTGCCAGTACGATCCAGAGAAAAGTATATCAGAAGAATCCTATGAGTTTTACCATTAAGCCTAAACTTTCTAATAAATTTTATAAAAGATTTCAAAGAGAAATTTAGCAGAGAAATGTCGTAAGAAGTTAAAATATTTGTTAAGAGAATATTTCATGAGAAATTCAAGAGACTAGACAGAGGAAAATCTCAAAGAGTTTCAGGAGATTTTCAAGAGAAGAAGTCTCACAGAAATTCAGAAATCTTAACAGAGAAAATCTCAAAGAGTTTCGAGAGATTTTCTATAGAAGAGTCTCATAGTAATTCAAAAGACTCAGAAAAGAATATCTCATAAGATTTGAAGAAATTTTCAAGAAGAATTCTCAAAGCACAAGTATGAGAAACAGAACTATTAAGAAGAGATGCAAATTATTACTTTTGAGATTACAGAACAAATGAGACCCCTGCTTAAACCACAGAAGAATATATCACTTATTTTTCCATTTAGCTTAATATGATTGAGTAATAAACTGGTGTTTTTCATACTCAGAATCTTTGATTCTCATTCCTGCTGTTATCATTTTTTTTTAGATTGAGATGTGGAGATCATTAGCTCATATTGGTATTCTAGAAATCCAGACATTCTTAGCTTGTTTTGGCATCATGGTCCAGAACCCTTTGATGAACCAAAGATAGAGGATTTTTAGTCAGTATTTTTATTTGCTTTTAGATAGTTTTGAGTAGTACCATATCCAAACTAAAAGGTTCCTTTGTGAACTAGGGGAAGGGTTGACATAGTTATATATACCATAGATTGGAAAGAGTTTTATGTTTGTCCAAAGACAGGCTCATATTTAAATTATGTATACAAACCACTAAGAATAAGCAAAGAGAGCAAGTAACAACTACTTATTATAAGATTATGACTTAAGCATAACTTTATAGTAGGAAGGGTGTTACACTCATTGTCTCTGTCATTTTTTTCTCAGGACAAGTACCAACTGCATCCTAAGGGGTGCTCTCACTTATGAAAAATATGAACCAATTTTTTTTTTTGTTGAGAAAAATAAAAAGTTGAGGTGCTTTTATTCTTGAAATTTAAAATTCAGGGTTACTTTTGAGATTATTTCATATGGTATTTTTCATAGCTAGATCTTTTAAAACTTCAAGTACTTTGAAAATTAAAAGGACTATAATATATTATTTTCATTCACAACAACAAAAGTTGAAATTACTCTCTTTAATATGAATATTTATTATAGTCATTTTGAATTTTAAAAATAACTTTATAATATACTTCCCTAACATACTGATGTGACTTCTCTTTATTAAAATCAACTTTTGCCTTATTTTACCCAACATCCCTTAAGAGTAGCTTTTGGATAGCTTGAATAAATCTGCAACTCTAAAAAGTGACGTCTCGATACCAATCCAATCCTCTAACATGTACTGCATGCCTTGCTCTTAAACATTCCAGCTATTGAGGCATTGCCTTCATCAGTTATGAGCTGTGGCAAGCTTCAATACTTGTACCTATCAGGATGCGAAAGTTTGAAGCATCTATATGGCATATCTAAACTGAGATATCTTACAGACCTTAATCTTCATGGGTGCAAACAGATTAACACATCAAACCTGCACATGCTATTTGATGGGTTATGGTCTTTAAGAGAACTATTCTTGAATGGATGTTGTAACTTGTATGAACTCCCAGAGAATATCAGCAAGCTGTCGTATTTATTTTGGTTATCACTTGAGGAAACTAATGTTAAGAGCTTGCCGGAAAGCATCAAACATCTTTCACAGCTGAGAAGGCTATACTTAAGCAAATGCAGGAGGCTCCAGCCATTGCCTGAGATTCCAGCATCTGTCCATTTCTTAGTAGCCAATGATTGCACATCCTTGGAGAGGTTGTTCACCCCAACACGGGAACTAGTGGAAGAACACAACAGATTGTGTGAAAGTGATGCCTGTTACTTTAGGTTCACACAGTTTTCATTCGACAATTGCCCAAATTTGGATAAAGATGCACTTGATGCTATTCTGGCATACGTCAATAGGAGAAATAAGAGAGCAGGATACTCCACAGGTAAATTTGTATGGTAAGAGTTTAGTTTTGATGCAAGATAGTATAAATGAGTTATCTAATCAAATCTCTCCATTTGCAAGTCCTTTTAAGTAGTGGAGTAGAAGTTAACCTTATTTGCTGATATATCAACATATGATTGGATGATTATTTAAAACTTTTTTTTTATACTATCAGTTCATCAAAATTAAATTTAAAAGTTATTATAAAGTTATCATAAACCAAATAATTATACATCACCTCTTCTATGATTTTCGAAATAGTTATTATGAGTGAAATATGTTTTTAATAATCTAATGGTGCTTATATGATTGGATATAATAGAGGTGATGACCTTTAGTTTGGCGTCTATTACCTAAAATTTAAGAAATGCTTAGTTTTCTCCGAGCTCTATTTTCTATTTATTATTTGACACATATGTAGATGTTTAGGGGGAGTGGTTATTGTCACTTCTTATTGTTTAATGTCACTCCTATTTACACTAACTTTTGTTCAAATGCCCTAAAATACCCTTCTTTTTATTTGATAATACAACTAATAGTTTATTGTTATTTTAATATACTATTTAAACTTATTCCTATTAATTTAAAATTAATATTTAAAATTTATTTATTTTACTTCTTTAATTTTTTACTTCTGAAAATTTTGCTTAATAATTTTGTATATATTTATTATTAGAATATTGATGATTAATTTAATCGTAAAATATTTAATATTGATTACATATTATCTTACCACTAAATATTATAAGTATATATAAATTTCATGTTTAATATATATTTATATTAACTTAACTTCTAATATTTTTATAAGATAATAATTGCATAATAGTGAGTGTTTTAGATGAAAATAATAAAAATAATAAAGTGAGAAAATCAAATTGTAATATACAATATACATACCCAATATTATATCCAATAAATATAATTTGATCGAATATTGAATAAACAACTCTGTATCGTATAAATCCCTTAATTTTTAACTACATCCTTAAAAATTAAGTAAATGTAATATATTAAATTATTTTTAATTATTTACAATGTATTATTACAATTAAAAATTTATGTAAACAATTGTTGATATATTATCACATTATTTAAGGTGATTTGACATCATATAAGATATCAAGCATATGCATAATATGATGACAAAAATATAGTTGGATGATAGTATAATTTTATTTTACATTGACAATGAATATTAATTAAAATTTTAACCAATAACTACTTTTAATTCAAAGTATGTTATGTTATCATAAATTCAGTTAAATTATTTTAATCTAATATATTATATATAGAATATTAAAAAAATACTAGTACTTTTAAAGAAAAGCTACTTGAAATCAAAAGCTTAACTCAATCTATAAAGTATTTTTAAGATCAAGAGAATTAATTTGTGAAAATATAATATTTTTTCATTTTTATAAGAAAAAAGAAAGTTAATCTGTTCCATAAGAAAAATATTAATAATATTAAGTTTTTTTATGACAAAAAAAAGAAGAAGAAAGAAAACCAAGGAAGATAACTAAAGAACAAAATAGGAGCGGCTAGCTATGGAACTAGGAGATTCCATTAGTATTAGATTTCAGCAAAATAATATAATAATATAATAATATTCGATGGTATCAATGATGATGATTAAGGTTATTGTTACCTCTGCGGTCATGGTGTTGTTGGTTTAGCCTATGTTCCTAGGAATTTTACTTTGATTTTTCAGTTGGGTTTGAACTGTGCCTGTAAGTCTCCATTGTATAAGGCTATAAATACCTCTAACTTCTTGGCTTTGTTGGTTTAGTTTTGTGTTTTTATGACCTAACTTCAGCTTGATCTTTTAACTGAGTTTCATGTCTTTATACTGAAGTAATTTCCCATGGTGTTGATGTTCAATTGACCTTTTTATTTGTATTAATCTAACCTTTTTTACGTATATGTTTTCTATAATGCGTAAGGCTATTATTACTTCCATGTTAATGGTTCTGTTGTTTTACTATGTGTACTCTGTATATTGAAGAGGTCTTTTTTCAATGTATCACATGTGGTTCCATGTTGAGTGATTTAATCCTTTGATATAAATGTTGAGATTTTATTTTAGTTTTTCTGATCTGCATTAATTCTCTTTATTATATTATCTTTTTCTGATTTGTTACTCTTTATTTCTACAGTGATATTTGAGTTTTATTACTGATAATCATTTCTAATCTTCTCTACTTTGTCAAAAATATAAGAATAATATTTGGTGTATAATAAAATTGCACAATAAATGCACATCATACACTTTATTAGAGTGTGTGGTGTGTATTTATTGTACAATTTTATTGTATACCAAACATTACTCAAAATATAATAGTCTTGCGTTATAATCTTTAATTTAATTAATTAATTAATTTTAGGCTATAAACACTAATTGAGTCGGTCGATGTTCTTAATATATATTGACGGTACCAGAGGACTTGAGAAATGGGAAGTTTGAATCAAGTCCTTAGTATTTTAAAAACTTTTCTTGCACGCTAAACAAGCAAATAAAAAAAGCTCACAGTAGTATACAAGGTTTAATAGAAAGTCTATTAAATATTTATGAGACTTTTGACTGAAGTAATTACGTTATTTATATTAAAATTATATTAGAGATTAAGAGTGATGCATATATATAAGTC
Source organism: Dalbergia cultrata (assembly GCA_031216105.1). Taxonomy (NCBI): domain Eukaryota; kingdom Viridiplantae; phylum Streptophyta; class Magnoliopsida; order Fabales; family Fabaceae; genus Dalbergia; species Dalbergia cultrata. The sequence goes on along the minus strand of CM062351.1, from coordinate 21,043,358 downwards.
TAAAAAGGAGATAGAGAGTAGAAGAGTTTGCGCTGATGATTTTTATACTGGTTCGATTCCAATGTGAAATCTACATCCAGTACCCACACCATCTATGGGATTTTCCACTAAATAGACAAAAACAAATTACACTACAATGGCATTTACTATCTAGTGATTCACTCTCACATTCAATGCCAGTATGTCAAACAAATTCTCCAAGCTCCCCAAAAGTAGTCTTTTACAAAGTGCCTCTTCAAGCTCACCAACAAACATGAGTCATTTTCCTCACCAACAAAGATTCATTCTTTTAATGGCTTTTTCAAGACACTCGCTACTATTCTTTGAGTTACTCACTATGCTCTCTAGCCTTTTTCACTCACAAGAACTATAAAAACAATTCTCACAAAATTTCTATTACAAACTGAATTTGAGAAGATTGAAGAGTTCTGATAATGAAGCTCAAAACACTAATGGGCTCATGTGGTTGTCTTAGTGCTGTATATTTTTGTTTTTGCTGCTACACTTTTCTGGTTCCAGCTTCATTTCTTAAATAAAATAGCATTGATAACTTTGTTGCATGAATCCTACTTGTGATTTTTTCTTTCATTAATCTTTGCAATCTTTCCTCCTTTTGTTCGCACAATTTTTGCTGGTGTATATTGTTGTCTTCAATGATCATGTAATGCTTGATCTTCTTCTTTTTAAAGAATAATCAATTGATTGATTGGCCGAAACATAGTTACCCAAATCTTTCCTTTTATTCCCCAAATCTTTCTTTTTATTTTTATTCTCCAAATGATACTTCCTTGAATATCTGCATAATTGAGACACGGTTTGCTTGTATTTTCATGGAGTTCTTGATTTGCTAACTTATTCTTTTTCCTTGAATCCTTGCTTTCCATCTCTAATTATTTGTGCTGAATCAATGATTACGAGATTGATTCTTCCACAAATAAACTATCATGACCAATCATTTCAATGTAGCAATATCCTTCATAATTAATCCTCCAAATATTTCCCTTTCAATTTGCATCATCCATAGTAGCACAAACCAATAACAGTCTTTCCCTTTTCTGCTTAGATACTGTAATCAACTTGGAATGCATTTGATTTCTTTCCTTTTTGATGCTCCAAATAATTCAAAAGTATTCTGCATAAGAATTCTTTTGGCAAGGATCAAGTGCATATATTGAAGTCATAAATATACACTATGTTTGTTATCATCACATATTATGAGAATATCCCAAGTTGGGCTAAAACATGTAATTGCTGTTAATTTTTCAATTGTTGTTACAAAATGTTTTATGCTATAACATTATAGTCTATGCTATTTTGAACTCAGTTCCTATTGTTTTAAGTTAGTTAGCCTTTTTCATAGAGGTAAGAAGCTGTAACTCAGATGCTTCAAGGAGAACATTGTTGTGTCGTTGTATGAATATAAATATCTTGATATGTATATAAATATCGTGACAACATTGTTGTGTTGTTGTGTGAATTTTGTAAGTTAATTTTTGTTTGTAGCATGATAATCATTTTATGGCATGCTGAGGTTGAAAACGAGCAACATTTGTTCTTGAACTTTTTTAGTCAAAATGCTAAATGTTACAATTGTTTTTTGATTTACTACTAACACTTGAAGCTAAAAGAAACATGCACTCCTAAATTTCTTGTGATAACTTAAATATAAAACGGTAAGCATTCATAATTGAATATGTGAATTGGATATTTTAAAACTTTAATAGCGTATTTAGTTAGAGAGTAGAAATAAAGATAAAATTTTCATAAATGAGTTTACACATAGAGTTTATCTATGAAAAATTTGCCTTTTTTTTTTCCAAAACAAACACACCCTAGGTATCAACATTTTCTGCTCTAATGAACTATCACTCTAAATATGTCCAAAGTCCAAGTCTGAATTTTTATACTATGATTTGAGGACAGAAAAATAATATAATTGTAATGGTTTTAATTCTATAAAAAAAATGACTTCACTCTTTAATAATTACTATACCCATGGTAAAAGTACCTTAAAAAAGAGCCTATACATCCAAGCATAAGTTGAAAATGACTCCACAAAGAATGCCAAGAAGATGGAAATGAACCCAAGTATGAAACTAAAAACATCCTAATTGAAGAAGGATCTTGTACACCCAAGCAGGATGCAGTTTTGAAGAATAATCAAGAATGAGTTTATTTACTTTTATAGTATCCCTGTTGGGGAATAACTATAAAGTATTATCTTGACCTACTATATTGGCTTTGAAAGATGGACTATATTTGTTATATCTATGTAGGTTTATGTCAATCAAATTAGCAGATTTATATGCATCCATAGTTACTATTAGAATGGTGATTTACCAAGTTTCCCTGTGTTATGTTAAATCAGATTTATGCATTAATTACTCATATAAGCATTGCATATTTTCTTCAGCAGATACATATAAAGTATGTACTATTTTAGGTTGAACAGGGTTTGATGTTGTGGTCCATCTTTTAGTACAAGTTGATGGGTGTATTATGTTCTGCATTCTCTCTTTTATATATATATATATATATATATATCTTCTAATTGGAGTACTTATTTTCATCTTTGTTGCGATAACAGTTTTTATTCTTTCGTTCTTTTTTTTAATCTTTTCAATCCTCTTTGTAGTTTTCAATCATTGACTCACGCTCACCTACATGGACATTTTGAATCTGCAGACATTAGACTCTACAAGGATATTATCCTGTTCATTGCATTTATACCCTTCTAAATGTAAAGTTTATTAATTGAATTTGATGGGAAGCTTATTTTCCAGGAATTATCAAAAGAAGCTGAATGAATCAAGAACAAGTCGAACATCACATTTAAGGAGCCCTTTGATCCAGTCACAAACAAGGTCTAACGATGGCATACCACAATACCTTACAGCTAGAGAAAAGACGAATGCAGGGACTGTCACTATTGCAAATTTCCCTTAACTTTCCTAATATTGAATTTGAGCAGGAGCAATTGAAAGATGCTTCATAGATTTATTAGATTTACTAAGGCTATTCTTAACTTAGTAGTCTGTGTTCTGGCATTTGAGACAAGTTGTAACAAGTTATGATTTAATTGAATTAATGTGTTGATGCATAAAGCTCAATTTGGGTGTCACTATTGTCACGACCTAACCTTGGACCGTGACCGGCGTGTAGGGAACACGTTCTCGTCAAGCCTTAACATGCAAGCCTTTACCAAAAAAAAAATGACATCTCCATATTTAGAAACACAACCTACATGAAAACACAGATAAAATACAGAGTCAGGCTTCAAGCATTTTCAAAATGTGTCCCATAGTAGCAGTACAACCAACTTAGCATATAAATTTCAATACAAGTTCCAATATGTAATTTAAATCAAACTGAATCCTAAAATCAAGATAAAGTTAAGTTAGCTTTTAAACTAGTTTCAAATGTAAATACATAACCACAAAGTATATGTCCAACCATAACTAGGAATGTAGTTTAAAATATAATTCTAAATTCAGTTTACAAGTCCTTTCCATAATATATATATATATATATATATATATATATATATATATATATATATATATATATATATATATATATAAGTCTTAACTACACATACATAAGTATAAACATAAATATAAAACTAATTTGAGGATCCTGTCTGTGATATATAGAGTATCATGGACGGTTTTTGCCAGACACTACTAAAAAAGAGAACTAGGTTCCAATATACAAAATAGGCCTTTTCAAGAAGGCTCACCAATTCAAAGCTCAACTATTAAGGAGTTGCAGCATTAAAACCTGGAGCTGCACCTATATCCGAAAAAGAGGGGGAAACAACGGAGTAAATTTTGCAACTCAATAGTAGACAGGATGTCTATAACCCACATGAGACAATATGTGATCCATAAGTAAAACAATAATAACTTCATAATTTATATAAATTCAAAAAATTCTTTTATTTATGGAAAAAAATTTAAAAACAACCAAATTTATATAAAATAAGAGGAAATCGTCAAATTCAGGATTCACACTCAGACGGCCATTCCTTCATGTGATCCTAAAACAGAATGATCCTACCCATGCGGGTAGCCTAGAACAGAATGATCCACTGTGCAGTCCTAATCAAATATAGCCAAGGTGCACCAAGGCTAACGCCTACTGTCATTAGCTACAGATCCTGTCAAAGATTTCCCCCAAAACATATAATAAACAATTTATATATCATATCAAATGAATTCTCAGTAACTCCACAAATGGTTATAACCACGATTTCTCAAGTCCTTTCCTCAAGTCTATAATAGAGATAAAGTAATTTTCCAAAATCAATATGATATCATCTCATGCTCAATTTTGATAAAACATAAGCTAACATAAAGGATGTAATTTTGTTAAGATTACATAACACAACAAAATAATTATTTTTTAGTTTCTAAATTTCAAAAATATATTTAGACCTAATTTAATATAAATAAAAATAATTATAGACATAATCTCTACTCACAAATAAGTTCAAAAGAATTGAAAATCAACTCTCTTGTACCACCGATCCAACAGTTGATGCTCAAATGCTCTATAACTCACTTGAAGTGTAGAATTGGTGAAGAAAATCATTCCAACTCCTTCTAAAAGCTTCAATCTCTCTAATGGAGGTTAGAGATAGAAAGTGAAGGTAGAGGAGAGGGAAAAAGGGAGAGAGAATAGTTATGATAATTGATGAGGAGGAGGACGATGATGGAGGTGGTGGGGATAATTAGTGAAGGTGGGAGGAGGAAGAAGAGAGATTGAAGGGAGAAGAGAAGAGAGAGAAAAACAAAAAGGGAAATGGGAAAGGGGTTACAGGAATGAGGGAACGGAAGGAGAAAAAAGAAAGGAGAAGAAAGAAAGAAAAAGAAGGGTGGGGGATCTATGGTGGTTATACCACTTAAGGTGCATGGGTAGTCTTCACTTTAATTTTTTTTTTTTTTGGCTGGTTTTCACATTCTTTCTCCTTTAGAAATTCAGTCCCATGAATTTCCATAGGAGCATAGACATATCAAGACATCTAAGAAGTGCAATTACAATCATTCCAATAATTTAAGGCAAACAAGTAATGGAGCTGTGGCAAAATAGCATACAACATGACGTTAAGACAAGCAAATTTGTTCATGTAATAAAGATTATGATTTTTTTTTCCAGTTTTTGGCTGCCTTTCACAATTTCTTTTTTTTTTTTTAGCATGATTGAGTACGTAATAATTGGCAAGAAAGACAGGCAAAGTTGTTGTAGTAACAAAAAAAAAAAAAAAGACTGAGGATCACCCATGCACCTTAAGTGATATAGACCACTCTAGTCTCCACTCTCTTTTTTTTTCTTTTTCTCTTCTTCCTCCCATAAAAAACGTTGTTTTCTCCTTCCTCTCTCATTTTCTTTCCTTTCTCCATCTTTGTAACTTTCTTCCTTTCACTTCCTTCCATTCATCTTCTCACATTCACCAATCATCCCCACCACCTCCATAATCATTATCATCTCCTCCTCCTCTTTATCATCATAACCCCTCTTCTATTCCTCTCCTCTACTTCCACTTTTTCTCTCTAATTCCATTAGAAATTAGAGAGAGCTTGAAGCTTACAGGGTTTTGAAGTGTTTATCTTCAATATTTTTACTACCTAAGTGGTAAGGAAATTTCTAAACTACTATTTAAATTATTACAATTTCTAGTTAGTTTCAAATTAATTTTAGTGTCTCTTGAACCCTATAAATTAGGGGTTTTGGTGATTTAGGGCTAATTGGTGTTAATTGATAGCGTAGTTAGCTCACATGTGCTCTTGTTGTCTTGTTCCTAGAGCAATAGAGCATCAGGTATCAACACTTGAATTGATAGCATCAGTGGAGTTATTCTTTAGTTCTTGGAACCACTAGTTGTAAGTAGATAGTACATATGTTATTTACTTTTTGTATGATAAATTTTAATTATAAGAATTATTATGTAATGAGTCATACAAAATTTCTGTAGTGAGAAATCTCATAAAAGTTTAGTAGTTTTTCAAAAAAATCTCATCAAAAATTAGGAGATTTCAGAGAAATCTCAAAGAAAAAGTATGTTGATATATGAGAAAATAAATTATTTATCAAGAAGGAGGGTTTATGTTTAAATGGAAGCTTTCATTTGGTGGCCAGAACTTAATTATTTTTCTTATTTAATTATTTTAGTTGAAAGGTAAAGTATGTTGAATTTTAGAATATCGTATGTTAATTATTAAATTTGAGTTTATTTTATGTTCACTATATCTCATATAACTTGAGGATGAATTTTATGTTGTAAGAATATCAAGGAATTAAAACGTGCTTGATTATTGAGTTAATTGGGGAAATTCCATAGCTAGAACCTATAGCTAACGACAGTGGCATTAGCGTCGGTGTACCTCATGTTAGCAGGTGAGGTGCTAACCCACACATAACTGTAGCTATGTTTGGACCTATATTTGACTATAGGCCAACTCTAGTTAGCACGTGAGTTACTAACCCACACATGACCTTTGTCATGTCTGGACTTGTATTTGGTTATAAGCCAACTCTAGTTAGCAGGTGTGGTGCTAATCCGCACATGATCTTAGGTCATGTCTAAACTTGTTATTGTTTTGCTTCAGATAACTCCCCATTATGTTTGGATATATGTGATTATGTAAAGATATGTTTTCGAGAAATCTCAAGTCATGAATAGAATCATATTCCTATAAGTATATATATCTTATTATATTTATTTTGTTTTATGATTGCATTCAATAAACTATGGATATCCTATCTCTCGCTGAGTTGCAAAACTCACCCTGTTGCCTTTCCATATTTTTCAAATACAGGTGTTGATGCTTGTTTTGGTGTTTTTCCAGCACAATCTTAGTAAATTTTAAGTTGATGAGCCTTTTCATAAAGGCCCTTTTTAGAAACCTATATTTTGTTTTAGCCTATAGTTGTCAGTTGCTCCATATGTCACAAGCAGGGTCCTTGGATTTATATTACACTTATGTTTGAGACCTTATTGCTTAACTATATAAATTATGTCATGGAAAGGATCTGTAAACTTAATCTAGTTTTATGTTTTGCACTATGTTTTCTATTATGTTTAATAGACTTTGAAAACTAATTTAGTATTATGGTTGGACTATGCTGAGATATTGTTATATGTTGGCAGGGAAAATTATAGGAATGCTTGATGCTCAATTATTGTAGATTTATTAGTGGATGTTGCAGGTTGTAAATGTATCTGGGCAATCTCCGAGAAACAAAGAAAACTATATCCGTTTTCCTAAAAAAATAATGTAGATTAAGGCTTGCTAGAGAATGTATTCCCTATGCGCCGATCGTGACCTAAATTGGGCCATGATAGTTGTGTAACACCCTAAGTCTTAACCTAATACTACTAGTATGTATTTAGGTTAATCCTTAGAATATTACCTCTTGGTCTCATTCTTTACGTTGAAAATACTTAGCGGAAATATGGGTAAAATTTTTCTTTTTGGAATTAAAACCAAAGTGAGAGTCACGCATGATTCTCTGAACGGGAATTCATACAAGTCATATGAGCAAATCATAATAAAACACATAAATAACATGGATACACCAACTGAATATATATATAGATAATGTGCCTACCAAAAAGCAGGACTATTCGGTACATAGAAGAACGGAATACAACTGAAAAGTAAATACAAGGAAATCATAAAAGCAACACCCATACCCATGTGCACCTAGAGTAGACAACCTCATATACAAAAGAAGGTTTGTCCTCAACTATGTGGCGTGTGTGCACTAGCTACTACCCATCCTATGCACCCACTCCTGTTGGTCCGAGTACTGAGGGGTGGAATCGATCCACTGGCGGATCTCGGCGGGAGTGGTTGTGTGGATTATCGGAGCGTGTCCACCACGGCGAGGGCGCATGGATGGCCTATGAGCCAACCTCGGCTGAACCACCATCTCCTCACTCCCGGCTCTCATCGGTGGAGGAGCGGAGCTGGAGCTCCAACTGTACATGTTCGAGGGTGGGTCCTCTGATGGATCCATCTCCGAATACTGAGTCCGGGGCACGCTGACGCCTCGAGCTACATGCGGAGGATCTGCTCGTCGCGTGGTCTAGCTCGCTCGAAAATCGTGTTATGATGGTAAGGGGCAGTCGGGGTGAAGCGGTAGCTCCGTATTAGGTGTACGAAGGGTCATCCCATAAACATGAATACTCTGACTGTGCAGCGACCCTCAAAATGGTATGACCCGAGTGCTGGGTCATGGTGCAGCTCCCACGTCGGGGTGTCGATGAAGAGTACCAAAGTCGCCATCTGAAGATATGACGGAAGAAAAGAGAGAGGGAATGAGAATCTTCTAAAAGAATTCTCAGTAGGGAAATCCCTAACTAAGTGACGTCATCACATCCTCAGGAACCTTGGGTTTTATTTCTAAAAAGGTGTGTATGCATATAAACTCCTTTTAAGTTAGTTTTCTAAAGCATTAGTTATCCAAGGTCCGTCATATTTTACAATGCGTCCTATGACTAAGCATGGAATATACTAAGACATGAATGCATCATAAGGATAAACTAATCACAAAAACGTTATAATAGTGGCATAAGTTGACAGGTATAAATCTCATAATAGCTTTCTTGGTTTTTCATAGCATATGTGACATTTCAACTTTAACTTTATCTTATGGGGCCACCCTAAAACATCTCTAGGTTATGAGCTCATACCTTAACTAGTCGTCACTAGCTCTTACTTATCCTATGATAAGCGTAACATACATAATCCCGGCTTAAAGTATGGGCTAGGGGGCAAACTAAGGATCACCTCTTAGGGTCATTTCCTCTTTGAAACGCTCTACTAGCAACTAGTGCATAGTAGTATTATCCGCTTTGGCAAGCTCTGTGTCAATACCCTCACATATTTGTTTTCTTGGGGGTGCTCAGCTAAACTGGTGTCACCCAAGAAGGCGTCTCAGTGTTGTGTCACATTTAAGTTCTCATGATTTTCAAAAAGACATTTTCTAAGTTTCTCAAATTTGACGGAAATTCGGCAGCACGACGGCTGTAAACCGAATTTCCTCAAATTTGCTTATGCCATGAAAACATATAGGACGTACACAAGAATTATATAAAACTTCTTCAGAACATATCATCACATAATCACATTTAAACAAAACATTCACACAACTCAAAGCTTATTAGGTTATAAACCTATAGTGTCTTATGCTTCGATCCTTACGAGTCTTTGGACTTGTAAACTAATTGTTCTAGTATTCCTCCTTAACCTCTCACACACCTATAGGTTCACAACTAATAAGTTTTACTAATTTTATGCTTAAGAACCCATCCAAATAGCACTATGCAGATTTGGACAGTTTTATGTTCATGTGATTATGGGGTTCTAGAAATTACGTTTTAGGCCCTTAAAGTCCTTAACCCACACCCTAGGTTATAAATCATCATAACTTAAGCTCTCGGGTATCTATAGGTTCATATCTAAGTATTCCTCACCTCACACTATGGTCAAGAACATCTCTAAACCTCAAGGATGCAGAATTTATAATCCTAATTTTACGGGTACCTAGGAGTCACAACAATAACCCTTTCTAAGTCTAGTTTGCTCCTAAGGCATCAAGATCAAGTCCTAAACCAATTATGAGTCATTCCTACACATTTAAACTAATTTAGAGCCACGATTATCAAGTCTAAACCTTGCTGGACAGAATACAGAAAATTCAATAATTAAGGGATCTAGAACTCTCAAATTAATTCTTTTCTAGTTTCTAACTTATTCTATCTTTCACATATGAGTCTTAGCATTATTTTTACTCAAACATAAGCATATTATCATCATTAAAACAGCACATACAGTGGCAATAAATGGCAAGACAGAACCGAAATGTGCATCTCCATAAAAGGCATAGAACACAATTTTTTAAGCACATAGAATACTAATTTCTCTTGAAACCTTTTTAAAACTTTCAAAACTCATTTATAAACACTTTTATCCTTTAAAATCATAAAAATACTTAAGAGGGCAGTGGCTAAATCATTTTCATCTCAAGAGGTCCTAAATTCATAAAACTTAGTTCTACATATTCCTTATACTCATATAAGCTTAGAAAATTTAAGAAACACATTTTTAACACTTGGAAAACTTAAAAAAAATAACCTCTTAGGGCCGAAATCTTAACTATGGAAAATAATTATTTTAGACCTTTGTTTGAGACAACAATGGGCAAGTCTTTGAGCTCTAGGTTCATTAAAGTGATGGCATAAAGATAAACATGCTTATACACTTGTTTTAGCTTTTGTTAGAAAGTAAAGTGAGAGCATAAAATAAATATGAGATGCATCATATTATTATCTTTGATATTTAGGTGAGAACTTGAAATGTAAACATGATAATGCATAGCTTGAAATATAAACATGATAATGCAAGTTCCTTTATTATCTTGGTACTTAGTGATAGCAAGGAAAATAAATATGATATGCAAGGCATAAAAGTAAACATGATGCAAGGTTCATTTTATGGTTAGCTAGAGCTCATTCAACACTTTAACAAGATAACAACCCAACACATATCTCATTACAAAGAGAGCTTTAGAGTTCTTGAACCAAGTTCTCAAAGGAACTATGAGATTCTTGAACTTCATCACCAATCTCAAGTAAATCAACTTTCAAGACAAAATCTCAAAGATCAAGGAATCAAAACCAAAAACCTTATAAAAAGGGAAAGAGATTGAAACTAAGTCAAGTTCTTTATTAAGTACCCAAAACCCCTATCTAGAGAAAAATCTCTAGAATGTGCCGGCCAACTTTAAGGTTGACAAGGGTAGGCTTGGGCTTTTAGAAATCCTTAGATTAATTTTCTTAAGTTGAAAAATCATGTGAGCTAAATATCATATAGATGAAGTTATAAGAAAAGGAAAACTCAAGCTTTAGAGGTTTCTTTGAGATGAACACAAGGTCATCATCTAGAAACTCTCATCATCAAGCTATCATGCTCATAATTATGGCCTCATGGCCGAAATGAAAGGAAAACAAAGAACCAAGGAAAAGTTTCAAAAGAAATCCAAGAGAAAGCTAGAGAAACTCATTTTTTGAGTAAAACAAAGTTTGAAAAGAAACTCCCTACCAAGTGATGAAGATGAAAGCTTGAGCTTGAGAAGGAAAATAAGAAGAGCAACTCCTCCTAAGGTGGTGTGATGGCTTCGGCCAAAGAGAAAGAAAAGGAAAGGAGATGTGTTTTGAGGAAGCTTGTGTTTGAGGTTTAGTGGTTAAGAGATTTGATGATGATCTAAGGTTAGGATATGGTGGATTGAAGTGGTGAGGTGATAATGTGAAGAGAGGATGAAGATGAAGAGAAAGAACTCTTGGAACTTTGAGAGAAAAGAAAAGAACTAGCAAGATAACTCTAGAATTCTAAACTTAGCAAATGCTTCAAGGTGCAACTAAGCTATCACAAGCATCCTATTTATAGAAAAACAAAACCATGGGGCTCACCAAGGGGGGGAGTGGCCGTAGCTTTTGAGAGGGAAAAGGGAGAGAAAAATATTTCTTACACAAGGTCATTTAAGCATGGTTTGAAGTATGGAAGCTATGCTACAAAGTATGGCTTGATGTGAGTTAATTTCCTATCAATTTTTGATGAAATTAGGCTTGTAGAAACTTGACATGGCTGGAACTTTTCTAGCCACAAATAAATGGGAAAAATGGGTTGTTTTAATTATTTATTCATGTGGAAATTCAAGCTTGATTGAAAGTTATGACAAGGTATAGTGTATGTGACTTGAGGTATGGCCTTGGAGTGTTAAAAAAATTGAACATGTGAGGCATATGGGAGGAGGGAGTGCACAGCCAGGTTTGGTACAGCAAGGGGGAGGTGAGGTTTGATAATCTAATTGGGTGTTAATTGTAGGTTTAAATGTGTATTAGCTTAGGTACAAGGTTAGGAACAATTAAGCTTAAGTTTAGGTAACTAAGTATGAGTATTAGGAATTTTATGACAAGGTTAGGAGTGCTCATACATCATTAGAGAATTAAAAACTCATTTGTAAATAAACAATGTGTAGCACAATTCCATGATTTAGGGAATTGGAAAGAGAAAACACTATTCAAGATTCCATGACTAGGAGTCTTGAAATTAAAATATGATTTTAAGTTATAATTAAGCACTTTTAGGTTCTAATCAACTTTAATAAATTATTTTGACCTTAGATTAATTAAGGAAATTAATTAACCTTCGATTAGAGCCTAATAATGCTTATGTTTGCTTAATCACGCGATTAAGCGTAAAAACACGAAATTAGGGGCAAAATCATAATTTTGCACTAATTTCGCCTGGGACCTCCGGGACCAAAACTAAAGTCATAGTCTACATAAAAATGCCTTTTAAAATCATCTGGAGAAGTTTCGGGTTCATCTGGCACTTGCAAACAGGTAAAACACCGCAGAGGCGTTTTGGTCATTTTGATCCGAAAACTCGAAAAACGAGATTTTAGATCCCGGAAAGGTACACGGGTCATCTAATCCCCTTTCAATATTGAATTTGCCCTTCGAGTACTGTCGGATTGACTTTCCTCGAATTCCTGGTCGAAAATGACCTCAGGGGCATTTTGGTCATTTTCACTCTTAACAGAAAAATCGGGCGTTACAAGTTGCACAAGATCACAAGCACAAAAATCTTTTTCTTGCAAAAGCATAAAATCCTTTGATTGAAAAGCTAATAGACCAAAAACAACAATGAAAATATAATTAATGAAATAATACGGTGTCACAGTGATAAAATCAATCCAAACTTAAGTTACATTAACATTTTTGTTTTTATTTTGACTTGGGTTTGGATGAGCTGTTGAAATTTGTACTGGTACAGTAAATTCACAACAGCGATTATATAAGTTTGAGTGTAACATCTTATAGAAAATAACTTAATTAGCTTCTTGCTGATTTTTTTTTTTTTTTTTTTAAGTTTGCAGCTAGAGAAAATAAGCTAAGAAGATACAATTTGGTAGGTAATAATGAAACTATCCAAATCTGGGAAAGCTTAAAATATCTTATGAATAACCAAAAGTAACATTATTAAAAAAAAAAAAAAGGTGAATCACTTACAACAGCAAACAAGAAAAAGCAATGGTCTCCTTGTTAAAAAACGTCCAAGAAGAAATGTTTTGGAGAAGGAGAAATTTCAGGGTTATTAATAAGCCCCATATGGGAGACTGGTTGTAAGAAAAGAGTCCATCAAAAATCAGGACAATGAGCACATGTCCCCAATGTAATACTCATGTATAAGGTAAAACATAAAAATATATAGCTTGCTAGCTTTTTTATCATTGACACAATAAAGTCATATCTTTAATTCATCTCTAATCCTAATTGAAGGAAGAGGGAAAACGAACTTAGCTTGTGAAGTCAAATAAATAGACAACCAGTATATTTACTGAAGGAATTGACAAATGGCCAAGAAAGATTGCCATAAAAGAAATGCAAGAAGGGTGACAAAACAACATGTGCTTATCAATAAGAACTTAAGAAGGATGCTAGATGGATCAAAAGATGGATTAGTGAGAACGAGGTTTGCAAAGAAATGAAACTGAATTGCCACTACACTGCTGTCCCAAATCAAAACACTGTCTCTAGGACTAAATGGTAAAATGGAACCCACATCCAACATTTGAACTTAGCATAGATATGAAGGAATAGAATCATTTCACCATCTGATAAAAAACTTCTAATTTAAGGAAGGTCATTATAATAGTAATCTATACTAAATCACATAAAGTTATACAATTTACAAAATTTCTACCCTTAAATCCACAAAACAACAAAACCCCACATTTTACCTTCTCACAATTTTCCATAACGAATAAATAGAGGCAAAAAGGAAAGAAGAATAAAAATGATATTTCGATTATCAAGGAGAAAATTGCTTTCTCCCTTCTTTTTTTTTCCTCCTACCACGTATCAATGACACTAAGCTAAACTAGCTAGCATAGAACTACAATTCTCAACCCTAAGTACACGTTGCACAACTACAAGCATTGCAGAACTAGCTAAATTCAACAAAGAATGAACTAATGTAAAGCAGGAAAAGACAAACAGAGTGATGAAATGTTACACAAACTTCTGATGAGACCAAGAAAGGAAAGAAATACTACACCAATAAAATCCACAAAAGGCTAGCATTTAGGACCTACATTCACAAAAGAATGACTAACTGCATTAAACAAGAACAAAATGAGCAAAATCATAACCTCTAAGAAACCAGAACAAGAAGGAAAAAAAATACTTCAACTTTTAGCCAAGGCATGTCAATGTAAGCCAATGTGTCATTTGGGTTAAGATTTGTGGTCTCCTACTCGTCAGCCTATAATTCTATTTTTATATTCAAAAGAGACCAAACAGCTGCAACACAATCACATTTGCATCGATTCCTAGTCACAAGAAACTAGAATTTGCAGCACTTCCCAATTACATTTTGTAATCATGATGTTAAACTAATCTAATATTATATAAATAAATCAAAACCCAACACGGTTAATACAACAAATAGAGAAACTATCCTGCCTCATAATTGTTTGTGATAAATAACAAAAGAAAGGCTCAAACACTCAAGTTAGAGATCCTAATTTGCAAGTGTATCAAATTTAATATCTTGATTTCCTAAAATATTATTCCCAATTTGAAGAGTGAAGGCACAATAAAATCAATTTTTCATTTCTATAAATAACAAAACATAATGACCCCGTTAATAACTAAATGCATATATTTTAGTCATGATGGTAACATCTTGGAAAGTGCAAATTCTATTAGATACAATAACCCTTCACATTGGGTGATTATTAGTCAGCAATTAAGGAACACGTGCACCACCTATTTATAACCGAATATATTTTCTAGAGGATAATGAAGAAACACAACTAAGTAAATCCTTGAAATGGATCCATTATTTTATAAATTTCAAATTTTATCCTTGCTGATAAATAAATTTTATAAATTTCAAATTTTATAAATACAACTTGAACACAAATTACTCAGCAAATATACCAATTAAAATTTCATTGACAAAGTAAAATATGAATGTCTTCTTTATCCTTACATCTAGTTCAGCATTCCTCACATGAGAAAATCAAACTTCCTTATTAAGTAAATGAATATACAATGCAACAAGAAATCCAATCAAAAGATAACTAAATCATAAGCTCATAGGTTCTGAATGATACCAAATTACATATATATATATATACACTCCAAGTGTAATAAACACTTTATGAATGTGAGCGGAAGCGTGCCCAAATTTTGTGGAGAGTCACTGATAAATAAAGCACATGTATTGTACTTCGTAGTGGGACCCACTTTTCACTATTCACACTAACAAGAACAAATTGAGAAAACTACACACTAATATTTTAACGTGGAAAACCCTCCAATAATTTTGAGGAAAAAATCACGGGCCAAACTCCGAAAAATATTCCACTATATTTAAAGAGTAATTACAATATAGTGTATCCCTAGTGAGACTCTCTCCTACTACAATTTGTAATATTATAAAGATCTAGAGAATATGACCAAAATCCCAGTGTATACTCACACTACACTCTTAGAATTTTCTTACACACACTCCCTATTTTTCTCTCACTGTAAGAAGCTGATATAGCTTCCTCTAATACTGCTGAAAATATTGCTTCAGCTCTCCAAATGGGATGCTTGGGATGGTTTTCAAAAGTGAGTTTGTGCTCTATTTATAGAGGCTTCTCACTCATTGAAGAATTTTCTTTCTAGCTAGTGCATGTGCCTTTCCAACTAGTGCATGCTGTTGTGCAATGTCACTTTCGATGGAGATAAAACAAAATTCTTCCTCAATAATGCAAGCCACAAACCATATTCTGACAATTCTCTACCTTGGCTTGCAGTTTGCAACATTTCAACTTCTGCAAATTTTGAATAAGTCTAAGCAATGCTTAAACTTGTCAATTGGCAACGATTTTGTCATCATGTTTGCCGGGTTTTTAGCTGTGGCTATCTTCTGAACTACAACAGTACCATTACTAATACTGTCTCTGATAAAATGAAGTCTAACATCAATGTGCTTTGTCCTTTCATGATAGACTAGGTTTTTGGCCAGATGGATGGCACTTTGACTATCACAGTGTACAACTGGTACATGTTGATTTAACCCAAAACTATCCAAAAGACCATGCACCCAAATGCTCTCTTTAACAGCTTTAGTTAATGCCATATACTCAGCTTCGGTAGTTGACAATGCTATTGTAGATTGCAGTGTTGCCTTCTAGCTAATAGTACATCCAAAGACTGTAAAGATATAGCCTATCAATGACCTCCTTTTATCCAAGTCACCTACATAATTGGAATCTAGATAACCCATAACTCCACGATTCTTTTGACCTTCAAACACTAAACATACATCAATGGAACCTCTCAGGTACCGTATGATCCATTTAATAGCTTCCCAGTGTGTCTTTCCAGATTTGCTCATAAATCTGCTTACAACATTTACTACATGTGAAAGATCCGCTCTAGTACACATCATGGCATACATGAGACTGCCAACTACACTAGAGTACGGTATACAAGACATGTGCTCCACATCCTCCTCAGTTCTCGGACATTCCTTTAAAGATAACTTGAAATGTGTATCTAACAAAGTGCTAACTGGTTTGGACTAATCCATATTGAAGTGTTGTAGTACTTTCGTAATATAATTTTGTTGTGTCAAGCACAACCTGCCACTATTTCGCTCCCTACAAATCTCCATTCCAAGATTTTTTTGTGCCACACCCAAGTCCTTCATCTCAAACTCTTTTCCCAATTGAGTTTTCAACATGCTAATTTTAGCCTTGTTGTGAGCTGCAATTAGCATATCATCTACATACAACAATAGATAATTCTGTGAACCATCTGGGATCTCTTTAGAGTATATGCAATTATTATATTGGTTTCTACTATATCCAGTACTAATCATAAATGCATCAAACATTTTGTACCACTGCCTCGGGGACTGCTTCAAGCTGTAAAATGACTTCTTCAATAGGCAAACATGATTTTCCTTACCAAGAATTATGAACCCCTCTGGTTGACTCATGTAGATTTGTTCCTCTAATTCACCATGTAAGAACATTGTCTTCACATTAAGCTGTTCTAGTTCCAAGTCAAACGTACTCACAATAGCTAATAGGATTCGAATAGAGCTATGCTTCACCACAGGAAAGAATACTTCATGGAAGTCAATACCCTCCTTCTGAGTATAACCCTTTGCTACCAGTCTCACCTTGAACCTTGGAAGTTCAATGCTGGGGATTCCTTCTTTCCTTTTGTAGACCCATTTACAGCCAACTACTCTTTTCCTCTTTGGAATTTGTACCAGTTCCCACGTATGATTTTTCTAAAGAGACTCAATCTGCTCATTCATTACTATTAGCCACTCTTTTGACTCCTTACTTTCTACTGCATCATGGTAGGTACATGGTTCATCTCCAATTGCGCCATCCGCCATAGCCAAAGCAAACGCTATAGGATCTGCTTCTAATGAGTCAAGTGCACAGGTAGCAAAATTCGAATATCTTTTTGGTTTCTGGATTTCTCGTCTTTCTCTGCCAGTAGCAATAATGTATGGTTCTGCTTCTTTGGTTGGTTCACCAGTCTCCTCATAGTTAGGTTCATCTTGTTGTTCTACTTCAGGTTGAGCAATCCCTAAAGTACTTGGCTGATCTTCTTGCTTCACCTTCCTACATTCAATCTCTAGCTCCAGCTGCTTCTTAGTACCATGATTTGTCTCTGCCTCATCTGAGTTAGACTCACTCTTCTGATTTAGCATTGTCACTTCCTCAAAAGTGACATCTCTGCTGACAATGATTTTGGGTGAACCTACCTTTTGTGTACACCATAGTTTGTAGCCTTTCACCCCTTGTGCATATCCTAGAAATATACACCTTCTTGCCCTCACCTCAAGTTTACCATCACTCACATGGGCATATGCTGGACAACCAAATATCTTCAAATTAGAATAGTTTACGGGTTGACCGAACCATACCTCTTACAGAATCTTCATATCAATCGTAGTAGATAGAGATCTGTTTACCAGGTATACATATGTATTGATTGCCTCAACCCAAAATGATTTGGGAAGTGCTGTATTGATTCGCATGCATCTTGCACGCTCTAGAAGTGTTCTGTTCATCTGTTCTGCAACTCCATTTTGTTGTGGTGTTCCTGATACAATATGGTGCCTCACTATACCAACATTTCTGCAGAACTCTGCAAATTCTTTACTGCAAAATTTTCCACCATTGTTAGTTCTTAGTCGCTTGACTAACCGCCTGGTTTGATTCTCGACTATGGCCTTCCATTGCTTAAATTTTTCGAAAACCTCTTTTTTTTTTTTTTAGGAAATCAATCCATACTTTCCTGGAATAATCATCTATCAGAGTAAGAAAATAGCGAGCTCCACCTAAGGAGTTAATAGGGGCTGGACCCAAACATCAGAGTGGACATACTCCAATATCCCCTTATTGTTGTGCTTGCTAGAATTGAACTTCACCCGTTTCTACTTTCCAAATTGACAATTTTCACAAAAACCAAGTTTGTAATTCTTCAAGCCTTTCAATAAGCCTCTGCCAGCAAGTATGGTCATTCCTTTCTCACTCATATGACCAAGCCGTCTATGCCACAATCGTGTAGCATCATCATTTCTTTCAGAGGATAGAACAACAGCAATTCCATCGACTATGCTTCCTAGCAGTAGATAGATCCCGCCCTGCGGCTTTCCTTTCGATACCACCATTGAGCCTTTGAATACCTTCAAGAAACCATCCTCTCTAGTGAACTTGTACCCTCGATTGGTAATGGCACTCAACGAGATCAGATTTCTACCCAGTTCTGGTACATGCCATGCTTGAAACATCCTTTTAGTACCATCATCCAAATTGACTTGTACATCTCCTTCACCAGCAAGTAGAATAATTCTATTATATCCAAATCTAAATTTTCCCTCCCGCCTTTTATAGGATGAGAAAGAGCTTCAATTAGGTATCATGTGAAGAGATGTGCCAGAATCCAGGATCCACTCGTTTCTGGTGTCACCTGTGAATACTGTCAAGACCGAACCAGCATCAGCATCACTATCATTTTGGCATATTCTCAACACTATTAGACACATTATGTTCAGCATATTCTCAATTTTGGCATCATTTGGTTAATTAAATAATTGTATACTCTATTATGTGCATATTATTGATTATTGTGATTAACTCATATTGCTATTATAAAATTTTGTGATATCTATAATTATGAGATATATTGTTTTTAGACCAATTTTGAATTGTTGTTGGATTTTACACAATATTATACTAAGAGTCCCTGCCTACTAACTTTTGAAACTATTGTTAGGAAATTTTCATAATTATGAGGTCATTTTCATGGGACCGATTGTGATAAAGTGCTATTTGTAAAAATTATGTATAATATAATTTTGAAAATTATGAATTATCTTATCCAATATTTTATATTATGTTCCATACGGGAAAATATAATTATGTATTGTAGTTTTATGGGAAACTACAATTGTTTGATTTGGTTTAATATTATTTTAAGTTTTTCCTTGTATAAAGTTTAAGAACATGATTATAATCTGTTCTTCCATATTATATTGAATAATTCTTTTGTAAAATGTCATCATCTAATTTATGTAGTCCAAGTGGGAGAATATTTGATTTTGGGTGGATGGTGTGGACTTGCATAAATTAGTGTTGGATTTAATTTTAAAATCCAAAAACAAAACATTATTTTCAAAAATATTATAACATCTTGTGTTTCTGAAAATATTAAGTTTTGGTTGTTTCCGCTACTTTCATAAAATTTGTTATAGCCATAATGTTATTTGATTTTGGCTAAAATCTCACGTAGCATAAAGAGAAAGTTGTTTGAGGTGGCGTAATGCACAATTATGAAATAAGAAAATAATTGAAATTGAAAAATCTCTTTATGCTTCATTTTAGTGCCATTGTTGATTTATTTTGAAGAGAGTTTAGCTTACAATATTTATACTTGTTATTTATTGTGTACTCTTCTAGATATTGCGAGTATTTTCTTGAATATATTCAAATTTTAGCTTTACTCCCATTTTGCCTGTCCAGGTTTTGCCTATGATGGCTAATTTAAGATTATTGCTTTTGAATAATATTACAATTGTTGTGGCATTAAGAGTTATATTGATAATGAACTTATCTTTCGATTTATCTTTATTAATATAATTTTTAATGAGTTGATAATCATGTTTTTAGAGTTTTCAGTATCCTCTCGGTACTAGCTCTAACGGCATGATTTTGTTGTGTGTGAGCATTAGTAGAGTAATTACTTGTTTGTTAGGCAATTTTGTAGCAATCCAATATTTTATAAATCTTTTACAAATATTGTTGGGTTATGCAGATAATGGACATACCCTTTGGTATGACATTATTTGATATAATCATTGGATGATAGACAAAATAATTTCAATTAAATTGTTTAAGAATTTTATATTATTGTTATTATTTTTCTCTATCACGTTGGAAAGTCTTGTATATTGTGATCCAAGACCCTTCGACGGGATTGCAATGATACAAGGACACTAGTTCAATTAACTGCCCAATTAATTGAACGCGAGAAAACTAAATTAATTTTATACTCATTATAATAATCTATTGTATGGTTTTCTCTTTCTCTTGTTATTTTGTCATCGTTGTATTTTATAAGACCTATATAAAGGACATTGTTGTCTCATGATGTTGCTTCCATTAATGTTAAAATTTTGTTATAGTGAGAGTCAGAGACTTTATCTTTTGTTATATCCTTATTGTTGATTTGTAGGTCTAAAAAAGCTTCCGTTGACAACTCACTTTTGTGCTCAAATGAGCGTTTGATTATTAGTTTGTGATGACAAAAAAGAGATATTTATTGTACAATGTCAATTGGACATTAGTGATCTCCTCAGATCGTTTAGACAAAGTATGTTGAACAATTTTGTGAAATTATGTTATAAATAGAAATGACTCTGCACTCTTCTGTCTCTCTATTTTGTAATTTTGTTGCTAGAGAGAACAATGGTGAGTTCAAACCCTTACATTGAGTACTCCACTATAGAGTTATCATTGATCCCACTAATATTTATTGTGCCATTAGAGTATTTTGAAATTTTGTGACCTCTAATGAGAATATTTATGATACTTTGGTATGTATTGGATTAGTGGGAGAGGTGTGCACTATTATTATTATTATATTGTTGTCTCATCAAGATTAATTTGGCAAGTTGTAATAAACTATACTCAAGTTATTGTAGAACATATTGTTGTTGATCCCCTAACCAAAGGCTTGCCATTAAAGTTTATTGTCAATTATATAACCCATATGGGTATATTGAGGTCTCTTTGGTGTTTTGGGTTAGTGGGAGCTAGTTTTATATATTTATTATGACCTCATATGTTACTGCCATTTAAGGCTGCATAGCAAATTATCGATATAATTGTTATAATGGAAAATTATTGAAATATTTTGGGCACATTTTCAATTTATTGTCATCCTGAGATATTTTATTTAATCTCAGAGAGCATCTTGACGAAATGCTTATACTATCATATTTTGTTGTTGTTGTTGTTGTTGTTGTTATTATTTGTTGTTAGTGCTATTACGCACACTCTTATGTTAATATAGCACATCATGAGACATTTTGGACCCAGTCTCATTTTTTTATTGTATTGAAATTTGTTAGATCTCATATAGCATCTTGGCGGATGTTGGGCCAGTTGGTTGGGAATTGCACTTGGATCACATATTGTTATGCCAAGTTTGTTGTGCATCCCATTTACCTGTATACCACATTTTGTTGGGTTACTGGGAATTGAGTATCTTGCATGTATGATATCAGTACTCCTTTGAGTATGATAATCTGCATTGTTGAGATGCTTGTTATCCCATTCTAGACCATTTGGTTTTAAGTGCTTATTTAGTTTTGACATCATGTATGTTACTCCCACATATTGTAGTTTAATTTGGGTATTGTTTTATAATGTTTTGATTTATGTTGTCCAAGTGGGAGATTGTTGGAATAATTTTGTGGACTAACATAAATCAATGTTGAATTTAATTTGAACCCAAATTAATTGGATGTCAAACAATCAGAGTTTATTGTTTAAACCTAATAATTTGTGATTATTGTTGCTATTGGGCTAATTATTATTAAGCACTGTTTATTGTGGGTTTACGGGTCCTTGTGTATGGGCTTCGCTGTGATGGATTGCTTAGCCCAACAGTTTATTGACACAAGGAGAGGCCCTCCTCCTAGCCAATATATAGGGTGTTTGGTTGCCCCATTCATACTATGACATACAAAACCTAATATGGATTAAAAGGAGTAAATCTTTTAACTCTCTCTATTGGATTTCTCTTTGATCCCTTGCATTTGCTTGCATTTTGTATGTCAGGTTAGGAGACGATTATGACTCTGTTATTTTCTTCCTCAGCCCTTATAGGTAACTCTAATCCAATCTTTCTAATTGTTGTTGAACATGTCATACGCAGGATTAAATTAATCTTTGGAATATAGGGATTTCATTTGTTATTTATACCATCTGATATATATATATGAAATTCCTTCACTCTGTGCCATCTTAGCTTTCACCCCTTTCTGGATTTCAGTATACTTCGCCACCACCACCCCCTGCAGCATGCAGAACTCAAAATCTCTTCATCAGTAACAGTCTCTTGTGGAGGAGGAAAATTAAAAGATTTCATCCAAGGCAGCATCATTTGTGCACACACAAGAAGCGGCGAAGATCTTGCACTAGAGTGGGGTAAGAGGAGAAAGCCTTTCCATATTGATTTGAATTTGTTATGCATATTCAGCTGTGAAATATAAATGCCAGAGAAAGAGTTACGGAGTGGTTCCCCCCCCCCCCCCTTCCTACTTCATATTTCTTTTGACTTTCAATAGGGTGGAAATTAAGTTAATAGACTTGACTTTTTTTTTTCTTAAAAAGTAACTCTGAACATGGATCTATTACTGGACTTGATAGAGGATTCCGTTCTTGTCTTAGGGTGCATCACCTTGTTAAAGATCTGATCTAGCTTGAAGGCCTACTTGAAAACAATTTTTTTTTGTCTAAAATAAATCAACCATCTACTCTCTTGATTTTTTTTTTTTTTATTTGGGGTAGCAATCTACTCTTCAATATAGGTTGAAATACTTTTTAAATTTGTAAAGGGAAAACAAACATATTTTTAACTAGCTTAAAAGGCTTCTTAAATAGGGGAAAAAAATTCATTTTTAAGCTAATCAAAATATTTCTATTATCATTAATTATTTTAAATGATAATAATAAGCCAATCTATTAGATCGAAGAAGCTTAGTACATGCAACTTGACATATTTAGCTAAAATAGTTTTTTAAAATGCTTTAATCTAACTTATTTATTATATTGGCTAAATCAAATTAGGTTGAATATATATTGAAGGTCCTAACAAGTCGCTAATTTTATCCCTACTTTCCAATTTATGGAACATTTAACCTGTACTGATTTTCTGAGTTGGTTAATTCCTTTTCTCTTATTAGCGTCCTTGATGTTTGTGAGTTGATTCGGTTCGTTACTTATCAGTTTAGAAAGCTTCGATTGTTTGATTATATGAATTAGTGTTGAGTTTTTTTTTTTAAAATTTTTTAAAAGTTTAATTTATATGCATGGATAGTGTCTAAAAATTTTACATTGTCAAAAAAAAAAAATTGACAAAACGACAAATTAAGATGATGATTGTGATAATATGTAATTATTTTCTATAATTTATCATTTTTATGAAATTTTAATAATTAACAGTGTCAAAGTCTAATGCACGCACTTATAAGTGCATATATAGTTTATTGTTTTACATTGTCATTGCTGCATATAAATTATTGTTTTTTAAATTAAAAACCAAATAACAAGAGCAATTAGAATCAATACGGTTTAACCAATTGGTTGTGCAAAGAAAATATGAACAAATGGCATTTTACACAAAATGGTTCCGATTGGAATTTCCAGCCAAAATCAAATCAAACGATCGAACCATGAACACATTCAATGTTTAAACTATGTGGAATTGTTTATCATCTATTTGTCAAATGATGGGAAAAAGGGTAATTAACCCCTTCTTTCTCACTTTATCAATTTTTTCACTTTAAAGAAGTCAAATACCTTTATTTGGTTTGTAATTAAATCCTTAAAATTTTGGAGATTCAACAGCACCACCATAAAACCTGTTCGTTAAAATAAATAAATGAAAATACTATATATCTAGAATTTTTGGCAGAAAATAAATGCCAAAATGACGTGGCATAATTGATGGATGGATTCTTCCACTGTATTTACCATCATATATTCCGTATAAATTTATGGTTATATTATTTTAGTTATATAGCACTACTCTAAATAAATTAGTACGCTAAAGAAACTGACACATGATCGCTCTAAAGTGAATGAGAGATTCCTCCTCAGTTCACTTTGCTACTTTCCAACTCTCCTTACTCACTTTTCAGAGACCTTCCAAAAGAGAAATGTGCTTTTGAACCCCATTATTTTGGGATCACCTTATAGTATATCCGAAAGAGAAAAGAGGAGAGTTTGAGAGAGAAATCAGAGGAAAAAAAGATGAAGTTATGGATTTCACATTTGGCTTTTTATTTTTTAATCTTGAGTGTTGGGTGTCTTGAATTTTATGAGAATCAAATAATATCGCTGGCTCCAAAATTACTTGTTTGCTCTTTTTGCTTCTTCTCCGTGGACTTCTTCATATTAAATATTTGAAGTATTTTTTTTAAAACAAGGCCAGGTCTTAAACAGTAGATCTGGCAGAGACGTTATTCAGAAATTCTTTGTGAATTAGAATGCTTTCTACGATCCCACATCTTTTTAAATTTTGATGTGTTTGGTATCATTGCTGAGTTTCTGTCGTGGTTCTTTGAACTCGATAGCATTCTTAAGAAAAAAAAGTTGTTGTTTGTTTTAAAAATAGCAAGGGGCCAATTGATTTCAAATTTAGAAACTCTTTTAAAATACTGAAAAATGGAGATTATACTAGAAAAAAGGGAAAAGTAATGAGATTTGGTAAAATTCACCCTAATTCTCTCTTTGTTTGGGAAATTTGCATCTTTGAGTTTGTGAAATTATTGCATGTGGCTATAATTTGGAAAAAGAAAAACTTTATTTGTCTTACACACATCGAACACAAATTTTTTTCTTTTGGGTTTTGGTTACAAGTATCAAGTTTCCTTTATTGCAATATTTGATGTATTTTATTAACATTGTTATGGCTTTTTTTTTCCAATTGTGAACAGTTGTAACTGATGAGTTTTATTTCATGTCACCAATGATAATCTCTTCTTCTTATATTGTCATTGGGTGTATGCTTTCCCTTTATTTTCTTTTCAGTGAACTCTTTATCTCCTTGTCTTTCCTTTTCAATGTTGTATGTGAAGAAGACTAAGACAGACTTGTGTGGATGAACCAATGAAGTGAATTTGTAGAATTTTTTGTGTGCTTGATTCTACATATGGCAACTTCTCAGTCTTCTTTTCCCTCTTCCCATGCTTCAGAGATAAAATATGATGTCTTCATTAGTTTAGAGGTTCAAACACTCGTCGTCGTTTCCTTAGCCATTTGCTTAAGGCATTAACTCAGAAAAATATTGAAGCATATGTAGATAACAAACTTAAAGAGGGAGATGAGTTATTGCCAGCACTTTTTACAGCGATTGAGGAATCACAAATTGCATTGATCATACTCTCAGAAGACTATGCCTCTTCAAAATGGTGCTTGGAAGAGCTTGTCAAAATAATTGAATGCATGATGAAAAAAAGACAGATTGTGGTGCCTATCTTTTACGAAGTAGATCCATGAGACATACGACATCAAAAGGGGTGCTACAAAAATGCATTTGATGAACATGAAAAATTGCTCAAGGACAACATAATGAATGTAGAGAAATAAGAGCTGCTTTGAAGAAAGTTGCCAACTTATCAGGATTTCATTCCATAAATTTTGGGTTAGTGTATATTCTTTTTTAACATTAGGACTTCATTGTTAGTTAAACTTTGAATTTTCCTTTTGCGTTTTTATTTATCACCTTGCTTGTTATCTACCTAAAAGATAAATAGCTTCCTTTTCTATTTTATAGAACTGAAGCTGAGCTAATTGAAGTTGTCGTCCAGCGTGTGTTGATAAGGTCGGATCATACGTATCAAGTTGATTTCAGAGGCCTTGTTGGAATTGATAAACCAATTGCAGATCTTCAGTCATTAATATTGCAAAACGTATCAAAAAATGTTCATATTATAGGAATTTGGGGCATGGGTGGTATAGGTAAGACAACTATAGCCCCTGCATTATTTAGCATTTTATATTTTGAACATGAAGATTTCTATTTTCTAGCAAATGTGAGAGAACAATAAGAGAAGAATGGAATAATTCAGTTACAGGAAGAACTTTTGTCCATATTATTAGAGGGAAAATATCTAAACATTGATGTTCTTGATGGAACACTACCGGCTCATGTGTTAAGAAGACCTCATCGCAAAAAAGTTCTTCTTTTTCTTGATGATGTCAATAAACCAAATCACATTAGAAGCTTAGTTGGAGGACATGATTGGTTCAGTCCAGGTAGTAGAACCATTGTCACAACCAAAGATAAGCATGTGCTTTGTAAAGAAGCTGATGATATATATGAAGTTAAGGCATTAGGATATCAAAAATCTCTACAACTTCTAAATTTGCATGCTTTTAATGGAAAGTGCCTCCAAATAAATTGGCATTGGCATAATCTGATGGATGAAGTGGTTGCATATGCTAAAGGCATCCCATTAGCTCTGAGAGTTTTGGGTTCTTTTCTTTATGGCAAAAGTGTTGAAGAATGGGAAAGCCTATTGCAAAAACTTCAGAAAATGTCATTTCTAGAAATTCAAAATATTTTGAGATTGAGTTATGAAGGACTAGATCAGGAAGAGCATAGTATATTTTTATATATTGTTTGTTTCTTCCACTGTGATAGAGAAGATCACATCAAAATTTTACTAGATGCTTGTGGTCACTCAACGGCTATTCCTTTAAAAACTCTTCAAGATAAATCTCTTGTGACTATTTCAAGAATGGGTGATGTGTCTATGCATGACTTGATTCGAGAAATGGGTCGAGAAATTATTCAAGAATGAAGTATTGAAGATCCTGGGAAACAAAGTCATTTACGGGATTCTAATGACATTTGTCGAGTGTTGGAAAATGATGAGGTGAGAAACTATAACTAAATTTTCCTTGTAAAATCTTTTTATTTTTTTGCTTTCTAAGATATTCTTTTAGCTTAAATTTGATTTGCTATTAATAAAGTATTTTAATTTATACCGTCACTAAATAATGAAACAACATCTTTGTAATAATTCAATTAATTTAAGGAAATGTATATCAAAATTAACTTTTTATCTTATAACTAATATATTGTTTTTGAATAAACTATTCTTCATAAACTATTCACCTTTTTATTTTTGTTGGACAGGGCACTGAGCATATTGAAAGCATAACCTTGAGCATGACAACATCTGATGACCTGAGTATAAGTCCTCACGCCTTTGCTAGAATGGCCAATCTAAGGTTTTTAAGAATTTGTGATTCATATACAGATAGTAGGGTCCATCTTCCAAAAGGCCTTCGAATTCTGCCAAATAAAATAAGATTTCTTTATTGGGACAACTATTCATGCAAATCATTCCCAATGACATTCAATGCAGAGCACCTCGTTGAACTTCACATGAAAAACAGTCATGTCAAAAAACTTTGGAATGGTGTACCGGTACGTAGAAATTATATTTTAGTTTTCTTCCTTATTGGTTGTATGAATTGGTGTACAAATATTAATATCAACACAATATGATAACATTTTTAAAAATTAAGATAAGAATATAGAAGGTATTCATACCAAATAAAGAATATAAAAATATAAAATAAATTAAATACTAGTTTTGCTTCAACTTTTTGATAGAATTTCTGTAAAATATATCAAATTAATAATATGGTATCTTGTGTTATGAAATATAATGAAAAATTCTTGGGTGGTTTGAAAGTAAGAAAATATATTTATTTTATTCTATTTAATGAATTACACAGTAGTTAAATATTGTATTAAATATGCAGGAAAAATGGAAGATCTTTTGTTCTTGATATACCTAAGTATTTCTCAACAATATTAACCCATAAAATTGATGTGTTATTTATTAAATAAAACAGAGTAAACACATTCTTTTACTCTCAGAGTATCTAAGTATTTCTCAAAATATAATAAATGAGTGTTTTCCTTTCTTAAAGAGAATCCATCTGTATTCCTAGAGTAAAAGAAAGCTTAAAGATGAAATTAAGGCTAATAATTTTTCTCCTCTACTCATCCATTCTAAAAGTCATATTTATATTTGTTTTGAGAATTCTATATCCTTCCATCCTTATATAAACTGTTGATTCCACACACATCTATTTACGTATGTCATGATTATATGCTCATTCTAAAATATTTTTATTAGTTATTCTTCTCTATCATTACCATTCCCATGACATCAGTCATGTCCTCAAGATTGTTAAAAAAAAGGTTTTTTGGCATAAAAATTATAAACCCTACAGTAACTAATTATTTTTGTTATTTTTTATTAAGTATATGTAAAATAGAATTTTCTAGGATCCCGTTATTAAATTGGGCTGACAAAAATATTGGTTTGAAACCCTTAACAGCAAAACAAAATATTTGTAGCCCCTTTGATCCATCAATATTAGATCTGAAGGAGATTTGACCCCAACAAAAAAAAAAAAAAAAATTGAAAGGAGAGAACAAAATTGAGAAAACAGAAAATGAAAAGATTTTGAAGTTTTTTTTTTATTCGGACGTGATAGAAAACAAGAGATAAAGAAAATAATGGTACTGAAATTTACAAAAAAAACTTTTGATCCCCATCAGGATTAAAAATAATTAATGAAATAATAATATATATATTTTTTCAAATATTATACAATTAATATCATTAGAGAAAATAAAGACAAGTATTATATACTAATCCATGGATAACTAACAAGCATGAGTAGCAAATATATATATATATATATATATATATATATATATATATATATATATATATATATATATATAGTGTGAGGAGTAAATTTGGTCTACATAATCATATATGGATTATTATGATTGAAATTTATTAATAATAATTAATGATCATGTGATCATCTGAAAATATCATATGATTTTATGTTTTAATCTTGACCATTATTCATCTAAGATACAACCACCCAAATTTGCTCCTCTTACTCTCACAATAACTCATCCCTCTTATTTGAGTCATTCCCTATATATATACACACACACACACAGAGCTGGGGATCTATTTATATTTGGTGTAATTCTTGTAAACTTATACATTTCAATAACTTTTTATAGAAATTAAATTTAATTGATCTAACGGTTAAATTATGTGATATTATACTAATCATTAAGCATATCAAATTTCAAAACAATTAGATAATAGTAGACACATGTGTCTTTATGATTGATATTTACTTATATTTTAAAAAATATATTATCCATCAAAATAAGGTAGTGTGATAAAATATCAAATTATTTTTAAATTAGATGAAATTTGATATATTTAATCTATTTATTTAATAAGGACTTTAAATCTAATTATTCAATTGATAAAATTTTATACCTCTATATATGTGTCTATATATATATATATATATATTTTCGACTGTATATTTGAGAATGGGGAACATGACAGATTTTCTTGATACAGAATCTGGCAAATCTAAAAAGCATTGACCTTTGTGGATCTAAGCATTTGATTGAAGTTCCCGATTTTTCTAAAGCCACAAGTCTTGAAACTGTGTCTCTTAGTTTCTGTGCAAATTTAATCTCTATTCATCCCTCTATTTTCACTCTTCAAAAGCTTGATGAGGTGAACCTAACGTTTTGTGAAAGGCTCGAAAATCTCCCAGGTAAAGCTTCTTTGACCTCTTTTTAAATACATCTGAGGAATTTTAAAGATATAATCGGCTAAATTATATTTAAAATCTTTAAAAGACTAGTTTTTTTTTTTTTCTGGTAACTTAAATGACTAGGTTGATAAAAAATATATATAAATCTTTGAATGACTAATTTGAATATTTACTCAAAATCCCTTTTAGTTTTTGTTTTGAATGCTAGAAGGCTTGATTTGATAGTGTTCTAATGTGTGTTTGTAAGTTTGAATTTTAGATGGGAAAGGAGGAGAGGAAATGACTTGTAGTGCTAGATCTTAAAACTTTATACTATAAGTCATTGCCCCTTTATTTTCCTCCAAAATCTAAACTTACAAATATATCCAAAGATAGTGTTTGTTAAATGTCTTAGGGCAAAACAATACAGAGACATTGAAGACAGAAACATGTTTGGAGAAAGTGATAGAGACAAAAATCCTAAATTTGTCTCCTTCAACTTATAAGTCATTTTTCATACCTCCAAAAAGAAGGGATGCTGGAGACACATCTCTTGGATAAAAATTTAAAATATTTTGCTTTTAAAAATATTCATTGAAATATTTCACATTTTATCTTTGCCCTTTTCACTTTCAATTTTTTTTTTATCAAATTATAACTTAATCTTCTTCATCTTTTTATCAATCACCATGTCTTATACACCACTACTAAATACAGTTCTGTTTCCATCTCCAGCATTGTCTCTGTCTATACTGTCTCACTGTCTTTGTCATTTTTGTCTCAAGACAAGTACTAACTGCAGCCTAAGGGGTGCTCTCTCTTATGAAAAATATAAACTGATTTTTTTTTGTTGGGACAAATAAAAAGTTGAGATGCTTTTATTCTTGAAATTTAAAATTAGGGGTTACTTTTGAGATTATTTCATATGGTATTTTTCATTGCTAAATCTTTTAATACTTAAAGTACTTTGAAACTTAAAGGACTATACTATTATTTTCATTCATGACAATGGAAGTTGAAATTACTCTCTGTAATATGAATATTTATTATAATCATTTTGAATTTTAAAAATAACTTTATAATATACTTACCTAACATACTTTTTGTTTTATTGCTCAAGAGTTACTTACCAAACATACTGTTATGACTTCTCTTTATTAAAATCAACTTTTGCCTTATTTTACCCAACTATCCTTAAGAGTAGCTTTTGGATAGCTTAAATAATTCGGCAATTCTAAAAAGTGACGTCTCCATACCAATCCAATCCTCTAACATGTACTGCATGCCTTGCTCTTAAACATTACAGCTATTGAGGCATTGCCCTCATCAGTTAGGCGCTGTGGCTAGCTTCCATACTTGTACCTATCAAGATGTGAAAGTTTGAAGCATCTACATGGCATATCTAAACTGAGATATCTTACAGACCTTGATCTTTCTGGGTGCAAACAGCTTAACACATCAAACCTGCACATGCTATTCGATGGCTTATGGTCTTTAAAATATCTATTCTTAGATGGATGTTGTAACTTACATGAACTCCAAGAGACTATCAGCAAGCTGTCGTATTTATGTTGGTTATCACTTAACGGAACTAATGTTAAGAGCTTGCCGGAAAGCATCAAACATCTTTCAATCAAATCCCTCCATTTGCAAGTTCTTTTAAGCATTGGAGTGGAAGTTAACCTTATTTGCTGATATATTGAAATATCATTGGATAATTGTTTAAAACTTTTTTTTACACATTAGTTCATCAAAATTAAATATAAAAGTTATTATAAAAGTTATCATACACCAAATAATTATACATCACCTTTTCTATGATTTTTGAAATAGTTATTGTAACAAAGTGGTATAGGATAGAGTTACCTGGGACACCAAATCGTACGCAACTGTTCTCTTTCTTCCTCAAGTTGAGTTCCCACAATGGTGGGTTGGGTACCTACAAGGACTCCACTGGCAGTGTCAGAGCTTGTTTCCAACAACATTCGTGTATGCCAGTTGGAGAAGAGAAAAACTTACTTGTGGAGTTATGGGGTACCCTTAAATAGGAAATCTCCATACCGTTAATGCCCCTGTATCTCGAGAACATGGTTAGTGGGGCTTTACTAGTTGGAGATCATAGGGCACGTGGTTCCAAGATGGTTGAGGTAGGGTTTAGCCATTATTCTCTGGCTTCCGACCTAAGCCGTTGGGAGGTGGTGGTTATCCGATTTCTGGCCTGAAACACGAAGGCCAATCGCATGGCCCATGATTTGGGCTTGGTGGGGATCTGAAAGGTTCCGATCACATGGCCCATGATTTGGGCTTGGTGGGTATCTGACATGGCCATATGGGCCATGCTTGAGGCCCAATTATTTTCCACCGTAACATTGCCCCCAACTCGATACTCAATTATAAGGAATTGAGATGCCGGGTTAAGAATATCTTATTCCGATTGGGTCCTGAGTCTAGATCATGATTCCTATAGCCTGTGTGACTTTCGTCTAAGGCTTGTTGTTTCCATTCTATTCGGCATCATTTCTAACGTCTTGTCGTTTCATCATTCGACGCCATGTGCCGAAAGGGCACATTTTCCCAAGGGCGATAATAAATGCTACTAGTGTGGTTTTCCTTTGAAGCCCTTCATTGTGATGGTGAAGAGTCATGTCTGCCCCTATCGGATGGTGTGAAAAGACGTAGGGGTCCTTGGGGTCATTATACTCTCCCGCGCCTCTTCTTCTTCTTCATTTGCTATCCTGCTTCTTCGTTTCTATTTTCTTCTCATTCGCAGGTCTTCATTTCAACTAAGAGAGCTTCAAGCATTGGAAAGTTCATCTTTCTCTCCAGGCCGAGTGAGTCTTCTCTCTCATAGTTTTGCTTCTTTTGCCTTGTGTTTCTAGGATTTCTTCATCATTATTACTCTAGACTGGGCCTTTGTTTTCTATAGCTTTTCAAGTTTTGAATCCCGCGGCGGTGCACCTTAGAAAAGGGAGAAAGCTGCCATAGGAGGTGTAAAATGAGGCGGCGCTACCTTGTTATTTCGGGCTTGGTTTAATGTGATTTGTGACCGTCTTCTATCATCGGAGGATTGGTTGGGTTTTGAGCTTAGGGGGAACCGCCTTAGGATAATATTCTTTATTTGGATGTTATTGCTTTAGAATGTTTTCTTTTTGAACTCTGATCTTAGATTGTGGTGGCTTCCCCCTTGTAGGTCATGGGAAAACGTGGGGTAAAGGTCTCCAAAGTCCTTCGCCCTCCCAAGGTGTTCGCTGGAGACTACCTACATCACTTTTCGGATGAGGTTTTGGGAACACCCTCTTTGGCTGATCAGGATTATATTTTGCATTCCGTGCTAATACCTGAATATGTTCTGATCTTGATGACGAGTGCAAATATTCCCTTGAAGTGGCGAGCTCAGATGAGCGAGTGTGCACTCATCCTGGTGAGGATGATTTTGAATATATGTGGATGTATGACATCTTATTTGAAAAATTGGGGGTTCATTTAAGGATTTCTGTCCTTCGTGGGATCAACGCCACCCTTTCACAATTACATCCCAACAGTTTGGCCATGATTTGAGGTTTTGAGATAGTGTGTAGCCACCTCGGGATTTCTCTTTATCTCAAAGTGTTCCTGTACCCATTCGTATTCACCAAGCCTTCGAGTGGTTCTTAGATCTCATTCCGAGGTTGAGTGAATAAGAAAGTTTTTGAGGCTTTTGAGGAGTCTTTTCATCATTTCAAGGGGTTCTATTTCAAAGTTCAAGGGGTTCCACATAATCAACCTTTCTTTGTTGGCCGAGATGAGGGTTCCGAGTTCCCCTATTTCTGGACCCTCTCCACCCGATCTCCAAAACTTACTGAGAATTCCCTGAGTCCAGTCGAATTGCTAGTTATGGAGTTTTTCTTGGGATCTTGGAGATCGAATCCCCTTAATCTGAAGAGGATATTGACTTCTGATCCTAAAGTTGTTAAAGCTTATCTTGGTCCGATTTTCATCTTTGATTTGTTCTTTGTCTTTTTAATTTTTGATATTATATGCCCACACTGCCGCTATTTTTACAGGTGATATCCAGTGTTAGGGCTCTCCACTCTTAAATGCTGAGAAGGGAAGCTGAGCTAGCTGCACAGAAGCAAGGCTTCGAAGGTACTGGTTCCACGCCTTCCATAGAATCCGACTAGCCTAGGTCGAAAAGGCAAAAATTGACAGCTTACATAGTCCATACTTCTTTTGAGAAAAGGAAAAGTCCCCTGGCCAAAGGGACCACATCCCCTGATGTTAAGGTTGTTAGGTCAGACTCTGGTGAGGGGAAAGAAATGCTGGCCTCCCCAAAATGAAAAGAGGGTGCTTTATTTTCTGAGGATTTTCCATTTTCGGACTTTATCAACGACAACCTTTACTTTGAGAGTACACGACATCAACTTCAGAGTTTGGTTCTTTCTGACCAACTTCAATGGGGTCAGCATTCTTTTCTTCGTACGGTGGCTCTTCTCCGTCGAAGTGAAAGTCTTGCCGTTGATCTGGAAAAGTCGGAGAAAGATAGGGAGGAGTTATGCTCTCAGTTAAAGGAGGAAAACGAGCATCTTGAGAATATGAAGGAGTCCATGAATGAATATATTCAAGATAACAAGGATCTCCAAGTTCGAGCTGAGAGTGCTGAAAAGGAATTGGATGAGTTGAAGCTTAAGTTTGCAGCATTGCAGAATGAAAAAGATGCCTTGACCTCCACTATGTCCCTACTTCAGAAAGACAAAATGCGGCTTGTGGAATAGGTGGTTGACTTGAAGGCTACAACAGAGAAAACTCTGACTAATAGGGAGGAGAGTTCTCACTAGGTCTTTGAGAACACCCTAGCGCAGGTGAATGTGGTGTACCCTGATGCAGATTTTTCTGAGGTCAGGATATTTTGTATGGTTGAGAACAGCCGAATTGTTGATATACCGAATGATGATATGGGTACTGTGTGACCCATTTAGATCTTGTAGCTTTTCCTTTTTATTGACCTTGTAAAATCGTATTTACCTTTTCTAATACTTTGGCTCGTAGGCTAGTTTAGAGCAATTAGTTACTACGAAAAGTTCCCATGTAATAAATTTTTCCTGTGTTTTTTGGTCTTTAATATAATATAGTGTTGTGCTACATTGTATTTTACAATACGAGTTCCTTATGCATTTGATTAATTGAACGTATCTGATTTACCTTGGATTGGTTCCCATAGGATTTTATTGATTTTACCGGTTTTGGGGAGGTTATGACCTACGACAACATAGTGCTCGATTTTATTTAAGCTAGTTTAATTTGACGAAGTTACGACCTCCGACAAAATGAAGCCTGATTTTTTTTTCGGAGCTTATTTAATTCAACAAGGTTACGACCTTCGATAAAATTATGCCAATTTTATTACCTCGGTAAAAGGTTTTCTAACACCATATTATTTGTACCCATTAATGAGCTTAGATTATCCTCGTGATTTTGGGCTCCGATTTAAGTGTCAATAAGTTACCGAGGTGCTATGCACCCTATTTGAAGCTATCGTATGGTAAGAAGAGAATGCTGTCAATTTTATTCGATAATCAAACCAGGTGGCTTTTTGTGCAACCCGGACACACTTTGGTCTAGCCTCGTTAAAGCCTTCCTGGAAAAACCCAGTGGGAAAAACCCGAGGTAGGAAAGAGTACCAAACCTCCATGTGATTTATACAATGAGTGACTACACGTAAAACCTTACGAGGTTTGTGGCATTCCATGCCCTCAGGATTTCTTTTCCTTCCATTGTTATGAGTTTGTAAGCCCCTTTGCCTAGGACTTCATCAATACGGTATGGCCCTTCCCAATTTGCTATGAGTTGCCCTTAGCTAGGCTTAAGTGGTCTAATGTTAGAATGTTGGAGGACTAGGCCTCCGTTGTTGAAATGCCTCGGGATGACTCCTTAGTTGTATCTTCTGGCAATCTGTCTTTTTAGCTTTACCTCCTGGAGGTGTGCTTCTTCCCGGACACCTTCAATCAAATCCAATTCTTCTCTTCTTTGCAGTTCGTTCCTGTTTTCTAAATAAGATACCTTGGGCTAGCTTCCCCGATTTCCACAGGGATAACAGCGTCGTTCCATAAACCAACCAAAATGGTGTTTCCTGGGTCGCAAAATGAGGTGTTGTCCGATGAGCCCAAAGGACACTTCCGAGCTCATTGGCCCATGACCCCTTAGCCTTGTTAAGCCGCTTTTTGAGCCCCTGCAAGATGACTTTGTTGGCTACTTCTGCTTGGCCATTGGCTTAGGGGTGCTCTATAGATGTGAAGTGTTGCGTGACTTCGAGGTCCTCCATTAGTTGTCGAAATTTGCAATCAGTGAATTGAGTCCCGTTATCCGTTACGATTGATCTTGGAATTCTGAATCTTGTGACTATTTTTTTCCAGATGAATTTCTTACATTGAGCTACTGTGATTGTAGCGAAGGGTTCCGCTTCAATCCACTTCGAGAAGTAATTTACTGCCACTATCAAATACTTAACTTAACCTGGAGCAAGGGGGAATGGTCCAAGGAGGTCCATCCCCCACTTCTCAAACAACCATGAAGCCGTGATTGCCGTCATTTCTTCAGCGGGTGCTACATGAAAATACGAGTGTTCTTGGCATTTTTCATACGTTTTAATGAGCTGAGCTACTTCTCGTGACAAAGAAGGCCAATAATATCCTGCCTGGAGGACTTTTAAAGCCAAGGCACAACCTCTGGGGTGATTCCCTGCTATTCCTTCATGGATCTCTTTGAGCATGTAGTCGGCTTGTTCTTTGTTCAAGCATTTCAGGAAGGGTTGAGACAGCCCTTTCTTGTATAACTGACCATTTACGATTGTATAGTAAGGAGCCTGGTGTGTAATCTTCCTTGCTTTTTTTGGATTGTTGGGTAAAGATCCGAGTTTGAGGTAATCAACAATACCCATTGCCCAGCTCGGAATACATTCAACTGATCCGATTTCTTGCTTCCATGATACGCTTGGCTGCCATAGTGTCTCAATTATGAGGCTCTTGTTGTTTCCTCCTGGTTTTGTGTTGGCTAACTTCGATAAAACATCAGCACAGACGTTCTCTTCTCAGGGGATGTGCTTTACCCCCACGTCGGAGAAATTTGAACATATGTCTTTTACCTTTTGCAGATAAAGCCTCAAAAGTGGATCTCGGGCGATGTATGAGCCTTCAATCTGGGAAGTGACAATTTAGGAATCACTGCACACGACCACCTTTTTTACCCCCATATCTTTCGCGAGATTTAACCCTACAATGATTACTTCATATTCTGATTGTTAGAGGTAGTGAAGTCGAAGTTTACAGACATTTCGACCCAGGCTTCATCATTTCTTTCTAGCATTGCTCCAGCCCCACTACCCCATAGGTTCGATGACCATCCACGTATAGTGTCCATGTTTTTGTATCATCTTCCGTGTTATCCATGAACTCCCTCACAAAATCCGCTAATGCTTGTGGTTTGATGGCCATTCTTGGTTCGAATCGGATGTCAAATTTGGAGAACTCAATGGACCACCAAATCATCTATCCTGCCAGGTCGAGCTTTTGCAGTATTTGGCGAATTGGTTGATCCGTCCTTACCAAGATTGTGTATGCCTAAAAAAATTGACTCAATCTCCGGGCTGCAAGTACAAGGCAAAAAGCCATTTTTTTTCCAGTTTTTGATACTTGAGCTTGGACCCCTGAAGGGCCTTGCTAGTGAAATAAATGGGTTTCTCACTTCCTTCCTCTTCTCGTACAAGGGCTACCCCTACAGCAGCATCACTGACAGATAAGTATATAATGATAACTTCTCCTTTTTCCGGCCTTGAAAGAGTTGGTGGGGTTGCCAAGTATTGCTTGAATCC
The DNA here is from genome assembly GCA_031216105.1 of Dalbergia cultrata. Classification (NCBI taxonomy): domain Eukaryota; kingdom Viridiplantae; phylum Streptophyta; class Magnoliopsida; order Fabales; family Fabaceae; genus Dalbergia; species Dalbergia cultrata. The sequence goes on along the minus strand of CM062351.1, from coordinate 21,005,518 downwards.
TGCGAATGCCTCCTCACATTGTTGTGTCCATTCGAAGCTTTTTCCTTTCCTAAGTAACTCAAAAAAAGGGAGCAATTTTTGAGATGAGAGGGAAAGGAATCTCGAGAGGGATGCCAATCTTCCTGTGAGTTTTGGACATCCTTTACACAGGTCAGACTCCACATTTCTATTATGGTCTGGCACTTATTTGGGTTGGCCTCGATCCCTCTATGGGTGAGCATGAATCCTAGGAATTTTCCTGCATCTACTGCGAAGGCACATTTTGTTGGATTGAGCCTCATTTTATGCTAGCAGATGCTCTGGAAGATTTCGGTTAGGTCTGGGATGAGGTTCCCAACTTCCTTCGTTTTTACTAGCATGTCATCAATGTACACTTCCATCCGTTTTGCAAGACTATTAGTTAAAACCCTATTCATTAATCTCTGGAAGGTTGACCTCACATTTTTCAACCTGAAGAGCATAACTTTGTAATAGTAGTTAGCCCTTAGGGTGATGAATGCTGTCTTTTCCTTATCTTCTGGATTCATAGGTATCTGATTGTACTCGGAATATGCATCCATAAAACTTAAAAACCTGAAACCAGATGCCAAATCAACAAGGCTGTCTATGCTTGGTAGTGGGTATGGATCTTTTGGACAGGCCTTATTCAGGTCAGTATAGTCTACACATATACGGAGTGCTCTGTTGGCTTTTGGGACTATCACGACGTTAGACAGCCAAGTCGGATAGAAAACTTCACCTTTAAGTCGAATGAACCTAGCTTTAAGGAGATCGGAGATCTGATCCAGGATGACCTTTGATTTTTCCACTGACATTCATCTTTGTTTTTGTGCTATTGGCTTTGAGCCAAGATAGACTGAAAGGTGATGGCTTATGGTTTTAGGGCTGATCGTGGGCATGTCAGCTGCTGGCCATGCGAAAAGATCAACGTTTGCCTTCAGGAACTCCATGAAAGCTTTTTTCTCAAAGATTGGAAGGTTTTTATTTATCTTGGTAGTTTTGTTGATTCTGTCTCCGATTTGGATTTCCTCCAATTCTCTTTCCGGCACAGGCCGGTTATGTGTTTTGTGGCTGCGCATGTGAATGCTATTCTGTAGGTTTTGATGATGACAATGAACAAGCAAATGACAACAAGAAGAGACGCAAAAATGACATAGCAATTCTTGAAGATGAACACTCAAGTGATCAAGGTTAAATGGTTAGAATTAGGATTTAGATCACTTTGTTAAAATGTTTCATTCAATAAGTTTATTTGGCCATCTTTCAAGTCAATCAAGCTTTTATTTAAGAATTTAGTGATTTTAAGAAAAACTTGATTTGATATATTTCAATTGTTCTTAATGGAAAACTTAGTTTTTGTTTTATGAAGATATAATTATGGTTTCAAAAGAAATGATTGAATAATGTTTAAAATGTTTTAGAATGAACAAGAATTTGTAAAAGTGTGTTTAACTTTAATATTTGAGTTCTGGAATTAATGTAATCGATTACCACACAGTGTAATCGATTACCAGACTTCTTATATGCCCAGAATTCAAATTTACAAACTTGTAATCAATTACACACCAATTGTAATCGATTACCAGCAAGTGACCATTGCCAATTTTCAAAATTTTGAATTGTGTAATCGATTACCAGTCATTGTAATCGATTACTAGATCCTGAAATGCACTTGTAGGTGTGTTTTGAAGAGACACATCTTTTGGGGTCAATCCTCAATGGCTCACACGGATTGTTTTCTATAAATACCTTTGTTTATCACTGTTTAACACACAGAAAACATACTTCAAAGATCATTTGAACAATCATTCTTACTTCTCAATCTTTTTGATCAATACTTGGCCAAATTGTCTTATTTTTGAGAAACCTTATAGGACTTCAATTTGTAACATCTACTCTACTCAGAGAGTGAATTCTTGTACTCTTTTACTCAAGTTTGTAAGCAAGGGTAAGGCATCTCTTGAAAGAACAAGAGTGGGGTATCTCTTGGCTCTTAGAGACTCAAATACAAGGGTGAGGGATCCCAAGGTGTAGGAGTGTTCTTTGATTGTAAAGGTTGAAGTGATAGTGGAACTCTCAAGTGGATTACCTGAGAGAACTAGATGTAGGCCACAAGAGGTGACCGAACCAGTATAAATCGAGTTTGCAATCTCTATTCTCTTGACTCTCTACATTTATTGCAAATTCACTCTTCATTATATTGTTAATATCACTCACATATTTAATTAGTCCTTTATATCTCTTGCATGTGCATTCATTAATCTAAGTTTTTAAGTCAAATCTTTAAAACTCATTGAAAAAGTAATTTGAGTGTGAAATCTAAGAAAAAGTTTTTGAACTCAATTCATCCCACCTCTTGAGTTCATTGAGGCCACTTGAATAACACTGCATGTCCAAGTCCACCATCAGTATTCTTTGATTTTTTTGCTCTTGTCTTTTTCCTTCCGACCTCTAAGCTGGCGTTGTAGCAGTGTCTAGCCACTGTTTGGCTTCCTCTTATGGTAATTACCATCCCGTCTTCGGAAGGGAATTTCATAACGAGGTGTAGGGTTGAGCTATCTCTCCAAGCTTGTTGATTGTGGGGCATCCAATGATGGCATTGTAAGCTGATGGGCAATCCATGATAAGGAAGTCGATAGGCACTATCTTAGTTTCTGGTGCAGGTCTGAAAGCGACTTGAAGAGTAGCGAATCCTTTTGGCTTCGCCGTGGCACCAAAAAATCTAACCAGCTCATCCGGGTATGCATGGAGATCGGTATCCTTCAATGCCAATTCCTCGAATGTTGGTTTAAACATTAGGTTCGCTGAGCTCCCTTGGTCCACCAAAATTCACTTGACCTCCGCATTTAACATCAGGCCAAAGATAACCATCGGGTGATCATGTCCTGCTACAATTCCCGGGTTGTCATTTTCTAAGAAAATTAGGTCCGGAGTTTGTTGCTTTTTGTTGGTCCTTTTTTCCCCGGTATCCACCCTCATGGCTTCTTTTAACGCCCTTTTTCGTGCCGACTTTGAGGATCCACATCCAGCAAAACCTCTGGCTATCATATGTATGGTTTTTGTTGTTGTTCCCTTTGGTTGGTCATTATCCCGGATTTCTTTTGATTTTTCCCTCCGGTTTCTTCTTCTACTTTCCTCTCTCTTGTTTGGGGACCTGGATTTTCTCCTTCTAGGACTCCTTTGGGTGGCCACATACTTGGCCAACTTTCCTTCTTTTATGAGCTCCTCAACTGCATTGTGGAAATCCCTGTAGTCCTCCATTTTGTGACCAAAACTTCTGTGAAAATCACAGAATTTGGATTTGTTGGTGTTTGCCCTTTCTCGGATAGGCCTTGGGGGTTTGAGGTGTTCTGTATTTTGAATTTCTTTGTAAATTTTGCTCAAGGACATGTTCAGAGGGGTGTATTCAATGAACCGCCATCAAGTCCAAGCTTCTTTTTTCGGATATCCTTCTTCCCTTCGAGGGCTGCTTCTTCTTTTTGCTTTTCACTCACCTTCCAACTTGGCGATCATCACTTCCTCCATATTGATGTACTTCTTCGCTCTTCGTTGTAACTCTTCTATGCTCCTAGGTTCCATTTTTTATAGCAACTGAGCAAAAGCTTTCGATCTGAGTCCTTGAATGAAAGCCACCAAAGCAGTCTGGGGTTCCAAGGTCGCTATCTCTAACGTGGCTTTATTAAATCAATCTACATATTCTCTGAGTTTCTCTTCAGCTCCTTGCTTAAATCCCATGAGGCTGGTCACTAACTTGGGCCTACTACGACTAGCTGAGAATTGAGCCAGGAATTTGTCCGCTAGGTTAGGGAATTTATGAACGGAGTGTGGTGGAAGGCGGTTGAACCACTTTAAAGTTGACTTCTCCAAAGTGATGGGGAAGGTCCTGCATCTCATTGGGTTCGGCATCCCATCCAAGTACATCCGGGAACGGAATATATCCAGATGATTCTGGGGATCTGTGGTACCATCAGAGTTTAATGTCGTTAGGGGGTTTGAACTTAGGGGGAAGCACATACCTCATGATTTCCTCAGAGAAAGGAGATACGAGATCTTCCTCGTGCGCATTTTCCCCTTTTGATGTTCTTCCGTGCGTGTTCTGGTGCCATAAACCCACGTGCTGGAGTTTCCTTCTGCTATCCGACGTCTCCTATCTTCACTGCGATCCCGGTGTTCTCTAAGTCGCCCCCCGCTTTCATTGTCATGATAAAGCCTTCCCGGGGGCAGAGTCGTATTTTGATGTTACCTTCTGGTTGGTGCGCGAGTAGGCTCAAGGTTCTCCAAGGCTTTTAGTCGTTCCTCCAGTCTTCTTGCCTTTTCTTCCTCATGTCTGAGCTGTGTTTCCATTTCTCTTGACTTCTCGCATTCTTGTACCAAACGTTCATCATTGTCTCTCCGCCACTGGAGTTCATTTTCCAGGGCTTGCATACATATGGCTTGATCTCACATCATGTGGAAAATCTCCATCACAATGCTCTCCTACTGTGGGAGGGTCGGCAGAGAGGCCCTCAATGCTCTACTTGGTTCCTGATTATGGGTTTGGGCTCCCTAATGATGCCCATGACTCTCCTATGGTTGTTGATCCATCATTTGTCTTTTTGTCCTTTGGACGATGAAACATATACGTTGGTGTGTCTCTGGGCCCCGACCATCCATTTGGAATGCTGACTCGGATGATGTGGTTCTGCCATCTTGTTGTATTTGGTTGCAGTCAATCCCTTTTGGGAGCAGGGGTATGCCGGTGGTCTTGGTTCTAGTCATGATTCTCCTAGGACAGACGAGAAAAGAAGGACAGTAATCGCATCCCCGACAACGACACCAATGTAACGAAGTGGTATAGAATAGAGTTACCTGGGACACTAAATCGTATGCAACTATTCTCTTTCTTCCTCGAGTTGAGTTCCCACAATGGTGGGTTGGGTACCTGTAAGGACTCCATCGGCGGTGTCAAAGCTTGTTTCCAATAGCATTCGTGTATGCCAGTTGGAGAAGAGAAAAACTTACCTGTGGAGTTATGGGGTACCCTTAAATAGGAAATCTCCATACCGTTAATGCCCCCATATCTCATGAACGTTCTTAGTGGGGCTTTACTACTTGGAGATCATGGGGCACGTGGTTCCAAGATGGCTGAGGTAGGGTTTAGCCATTATTCTCCGGCTTCTGACCTAAGCCGTTGGGAGGCGGTGGTTATCTGATTTCTGGCCTAAAACACGAAGGCCAATCGCGTGGCCCATGATTTGGGCTTGGTGGGGATCTGAAGGGTTCTGATCATGTGGCCCATGATTTGGGCTAGGTGGGCATCTGACATGGCCATATAGGCCATGGTTGAGGCCCAATTATTTTCTGCCGTAACAGTTATTATGAGTGAAATGTGTTTTTAATAACCTAATGATGCCTATATGATTGGATATAATAAAGGCGTCTATTATCTATTTATTATTTGATACATATGTAAATGTTTAGGAAACAAAGATAGTTCGCATTCACTTATTGACTTACGTGTCAAACAATTAATCAATCTGAGCAAGAGCATTTTTCCTACTTTAAGAGCAACTAGAAATTTCTTATTAAAATAATAAAGGCAGGTTCCTTTAGTTTGGTGTCCAATTTTGTTTTTCGATTTTACCTGTCCAATATACATTTGAAAAAGCCTTACAACATTCATATTAAATTTACTAATGTATAATTTCATTTTGATACACTTAGATTGTAAATATTTTTACACTATTATTTAATCAAATCATTCGATTTGCATCACACTTTTTAATATGTGGTAAGCATCTTTTGTTGGGTTTTTGCTCTTTCACTATTGCCCAATAGGGCCTAGTGTGTAAGAAGAGCCCAAGAAACCTAGAGCCCGTTACATCTAAGGGTTAGGTTTTCTAGGAACCCATATATATATACTACACTTAACCCTCTCCAGAGAGTGTGAGAAGTCACAGAGGTAGAGGCAAGGTCATCTCCTGAAAGAGAGAAAGTGCCCACACACTATCTCCTTCCCCTTGAGACATAGTCTGGAAGGTCTGCCGTCAACCGACTACAAGCAAATCAATCGTGCGGTAACACAAGGATTCTAGGGCGAGGGAGATCATCAAAGATCGACACTCCGAGAGGTAATATTCCTTGTGTGTTTATGAAACAATGATGATTCGATAAGCATACCAATGTACTAGGTCCTTAAATCGCTTCCGCATAAATCCAATAGATCCTACATCTTTTAGTGTTTTGGGCTGGTAAATCTCGATTTCATGTGACTCTATAACTCTCAGCTAATAAAATCTGCCTTGTGCTCTTTCTCAGTGATTGAATCTTTTGAGTTTTTAGTACACATTATGAGTCCCTATTATCAGTATATTGAACTAAACTTTGATGGTGTCAATGATGATGATTAAGGCCATAATTAACTCTGTGGTCATGGTGCTGTTGGTTTAGCCTATGTTCTTAGGACTTTTACTTAACTTTGATTTTTTAGTTGGGCTTGAACTATGCCTGTAAGTCTCCATCGTATAAGGCTATAAATACCTATGACTTCGTGGTTTTGTTGGTTTAGTTTGTGCTTTTATGACCTAACTTCAGCTTGATCTTTTAACTAAGTTTCATGTCTTTATACTGAACTAATTTCCCATGGTGTTTATGCTCACTTGAACTTTTTATTTGTATTAATCTAACCTTTTTTTACCTGTATGTTTTCTATACTGTGTAAGGCTATTATTACTTCCATGTCAATGGTTCTGTTGTTTTACTATGTGTACTCTGTATATTGAAGAAGTATTTTTTCAATGTATCACATGTGGTTCCATGTTGAGTGATTAAATCTTTTTATATAAATGTTGAGGTTTCATTTTATTTTTTCTGATCTGCATTAATTCTCTTTAATATATTATCTTTTTCTGATTTGTTACTCTTTATTTCTACTATGATATTTGATTTGTTATTACTCATAATCATTTCTAATCTTCTCTACTTTTTCAAAAATATAATAGTCTTTTGTTATAATCTCTAATTTAATAGTATTTTTTCAATGTATCACATGTGGTTCCAGGTTGAGTGATTAAATCTTTTTATATAAATGTTGAGGTTTTATTTTATTTTTTCTGATCTGCATTAATTCTCCTTATTATATTATCTTTTTCTGATTTGTTACTCTTTATTTCTACTGTGATATTTGATTTGTTATTACTCATAATCATTTCTAATCTTCCCTACTTTTTCAAAAATATAATCTTCTCTACACTAATTGAGTCGATCAATGTTCTCTATACTTGTAATTGCTGTTAATTTTTCAATTGTTGTTACAGAATGTTTTAATGCTATAACATTATAATCTACAATATTTTGAACTCAGTTCCTGTTGTTTTAAGTTAGTCAGCCTTTTTTATAGAGGTAAGAAGCTGTAACTCAGATGCTTCAATGAGAAAAACCTTTTAGATCCTTTGTGCACCCTTTTTTTGTTTCATTTTCTTCCTATGTTTGCAGTAATATTATTCTTGATATGTATATAAATATTGTGACAACAATGTTGCGTCGTTGTATTAATTTTGTAAGTTAATTTTTGTTTGTAGCATGATAATCATTTTATGGCATGCTGAGGTTGAAAAGGAGCAACATTTGCTCTTGAACTTTTTTAGTCAAAATGCAAAATGTTACAATTGTTTTTTCGGTTTACTAATAACACTTGAAGCTAAAAGAAACATGCACGTCCTAAATTTCTTGTGATAACTTAAATAAAACAGGGTAAGCATTGATAATTGAATATGTGAATTGGATATTTTAAAACTTTAAGGGCGTATTTGGTAAGAGAGTAGAAATAAAGATAAAACTTTCATATATGAGTTTACACATGAAGTTTATCTATGAAAAATTTACCCATTTTTTCCCCTAAACCAAACATACCCTAGGTGTCAACATTTTCTGCTCTAAGAACGATCACTGTAAATATGTCCAAAGTCTAAGTCTGGATTTGTATACTATGATTTGGGGACAGAAAAATAATATAATTGTAATGGTTTTAATTCTATAAGAAAAATGACTTCACTCTTTTATAGTTACTATACCCATGGTGAAAGTACCTAAAAACAGAGCCTATACATCCAAGCATAAGTTGAAAATAACACCACAAAGAATGCCAAGATGATGGAAATGAACCCAAGTATGAAACTAAAAACATCCTAATTGAAGAAGGATCCAGTAAAGCACAAGCAGGATGCAGTCTTGAAGAATAATCAAGAATGAGTTTATTTATTTTTATAATATCCTTGTTGGGGAATAACTATAAAGTATTATCTTGACCAACTATATTGGCTTTGAAAGATGGATTATATTTGTTGTATCTGTGTAGATTTATGTCAATCAAATTGGCAGTTTTATATGCATCCATAGTTACTATTATGTTATGTTAAATCAGATTTGTGCATCAATTACTCATATAAGCTTTGCATATATGTACTATTTTATGTTGAACAGGGTTTGATGTTGTGGTCAATCTTTTAGTACAAGTTGATGGGTGTGTTATGTTCTGAATTCTCTCTTATATAGATCTTCTAATTGGGGTACTTATTTTCATCTTTCTTGTGACAAAAGTTTTTATTCTTTCTTTTTTTTTTTTAATCTTTTCAATCCCCTTTGCAGTTTTCAATCATTGACTCACACTTACCTACATGGACATTTTGAATATGCAGACATTAGACTGTGCAAAGATATTATCCTGTTCATTGCATTTATACCCATCTAAATGTAAAGTTTTTTAATTGAATTTGATGGGAAGCTTATTTGCCAGGAATTATCAAAAAAAGCTGAGTGAATCAAGTACAAGTGGAACATCATATTAAGGAGCCCTTTGATCCAGTGTCAAACAAGGTCCAACCTTGGCATACCACAATACATTATAGCTAAAGAAAAGAGAAAAGAAGGGACTGTCAGTATTGCAAATTTCAATTTAGATACAAATCACAAAAGCGATGGTTTCCTTAACTTTTCCCAATATTGAATTAGAGCAGGAGCAATTGAAAGATGTGTCATAGATTTATTAGCTTTAGTAAGGCTATTCTTAACTATCGTAGTCTGTGGTCTGGCATTCGAGACAAGTTGATACAAATTTTGATTTGATTGAATTAATGTGTTCATGCAGAAAGCACAATTTGAATGAGTGTGGCTTTTTGTTGGTGGTGTCCTATGGCTTGATGTTTTTGCTGCCTTTGTATAGAAAAAGTTGTTAATCTATGAGTTTGGGTGTCACTATCTCGTGAAGATGGAGTTGTGGAGAATTGATAGTAATTCTCTTAAGCATCGGCACTTCAAGATGATTGTCATACCCGTACCTAGTACTTATTCGACATCTATATTTGTTGGGTAATTTAATACTTATTAATCAACAATTACAATAAGTAAATGTTACTTGAATACAAATTAGTCCTTATAAAACATTAAATTTTGTAATTAAATCAATGATTTTATCCTTTCAAATCTTGTGTTTCTTTATATATTTTTACTTAAACTTCATAAAAAATTATTTATTTTATGATATAATTATTTTATTGGTTATACTTTTATATTTTTATATAATATATCCTCTCGTATTTATATGATAGTTTTTTAAAAAGTTTATATTTCATACACGAATTTGAACTCGATATTTTCGAGTACCATAGCTATGCAACACAGTTGTGATGGCTTTGTTATCGATATATACGTGATATGCTTTTAACATTAAAATTCTAGTTATATAGTATCATAAATGTATTTAATTTTTATAACAATTCCCTTAACTTTCCCAATATTGAATTTGAGCAGGAGCAATTGAAAGATGCGTCATAGATTTATTAGCTTTAGTAAGGCTATTCTTAAATTTTGTAGTCTGTGGTCTGGCATTCGAGACAAGTTGTTACAAATTATAATTTGATTGAATTAATGTGTTGATGCAGAAAGCTCAATTTGAGTGAGTGTGGCTTTTCGTTGGTGGTGTCCTATGGCTTGATGTTTTTGTTGCCTTTGTATGGAAAAAGTTGTTGATCTATGAGTTTGGGTGTTGCTATCTCCTGAAGATGGAATTGTTGATAGTAATTTTTTTCTAGAAGCATGGATACTCTAAGATGGCCGTTATACATGAACCTAGTACTTATCCGATATTTGTAGTTATTGGATACTTTGGGTACTCATTAATAAGTAATTACAATAAGTTAATGTTACCATAAATATAAATTAGTCCTTATGAAATATTAAATTTTTTAATTAACTAAATGATTTTATCCTTTCAAAGCTCGTGTTTCTTTAGATATTTTTACTTGAATATCATAAAAAACTTTTTATTTTATGATATAATTATTTTATTAGTTATAATTTTATATTTTTATATAAAATATCCTTCCGCATTTATATCATAGTTTTTTAAAATAAGTTCATACTATATGCACGTTTTTTAACTCGGTATATACGAGTACCATGCCCGTAGCTATGCAACACAATTGTGATGGCTTTGTAATCGGTATATACATGATACGCTTTTAATTTTTCTAACAATTACCTTTAACTTTTGTAAAAATTACCTTTTGATTATAATTTTTAAAAGTAAATAATTTTCATGCAATCAAATGACAATATAAAACTACTTTACTTTAATAATATATTAAAATTAACTTTTTACCTAATAACTAATATATATTTTTTAAATAAAACTATTCTTCTTCATAAACTATTCACCTTTTTATTTTTGTTGGACACGGTACTGAGCATGTTGAAAGCATAACCTTGAACATGACAAGATTTGGTGACTTAAGTCCTCACTCTTTGCTAGAATGGCCAATCTAAAGTTTTAAGAATTTATGATTCACATACACATAGCAAGGTCCATATTTCAGAATGCCTTCGAATACTTCTAGATAAAATAAGACTTCTTCATTGGGCCAACTATCCATGGAAATCCTTCCCAACGACATTCAATATTGCAAAGTACCTTATTGAACCTCCCATGCCAAACATTCATGTTAAAAAACTTTGGAATGGTGTACCAGGTACATAAAAATTATATTTTAGTTTTCTTCCTTATTGGTTGTATGGATTGGTGTACAAATATTTATATCAATGCAATATGATAAAATGTTTCAAAATTAAGATAGGAATACAGAAGATATTCATACAAATAAAGAATATAAAAATATAAAAGAAGTTCAATATTAATTTTGCTTCAACTTTTTGATAGAATTTCTATAAAACATATCAAATTAATAATCTAGTATCTTGTGTTATGAAATATAATAGATGAGTGTTTTCCTTTCTTAAAAAGAATCCGTAGTCCTACAGTAAGAGAAATTAAAGCTAAAAGACGAAATTAAGGCTAATAATTTTTTATCACGACCTAACTTATGTTATGATCAATGCATAGGGAACACCTCCCCAGCAAGCCTTAACACAAAAAATTTTCTAGGAAAATGGATAGAGTTTCTTTTGTTCTTCGGACATTTCCCAAATGAAAATACAACCTGCCATATTTCCAATTTAAATTCACAGCAAATGGGCATCAAGTATTCTTAGAATGCGTCATTCCAACATATAACAATAACTGAACATAGTCCAGCCATAATACCAAATTAGCTTTCAAACTCTATTAAACATAACGCGTCATATAATTCTAACATAAAACTAGATTAAGTTTACAGATCTTTTCCACAACATAATTTATATAGCTAAGTAATAAGATCTCAAACCTAAGCATAACATATATCCAAGAACCTTGCCTGTAACATATGGAGCAACTGACAACTACAGGCTAAAACAAAATATGAGAGACAATAAAAAAATGGCCTTTACAAAAAGGCTCACCAACTTAGAATTCATTAAAGTTGTGCCAGAGGAACACTAGAACCAGCACTAGCACCTGCATCTGAAAAAAGTGGAAAGACAACAAGGTGAGTTTTGCAACTCCGTGAGAGATAGGATATCCATAGTTTACTAAATGCAATCATAAAACAATATAAACATAATACTGTATATATACTCATAAAAATATGGATCTAGCCATGACATAAGATTTATTAATAACATAGTTTTACATAATCACATAAATCCAAATAAAATGGGGTGTTATCCGAAGCAGAACTATAACAAGTCTAGACATTACCCAAGGTCATGTGTAGGTTAGTACCACACCTGGTAATTGGAGTTGACTCATAGCCATTCAAGTCCAGTGATGCTCCATCTTGTTATTGATTTTTTTTAGAGCCTAGATCACCCAATTTTGCATGATTTTAACCTTTGATGGAAGTCTTTTGTGGCATTTTAATGTGTAAATATGTCTTGCAATTAGTTTAGTAAGTTTTAGAATTTATCTTGATTTTAGTATAATTTGACATTTTAATTTCAAGTTAATGAGTATTACAAAAAGGGAGTGATCCTTTGGAGCCTAGCGTCTCAACGTTAGAATTTGGCATTGCAACGCCAGCAGGAAAAATACTTCAGATGACTTTTAGCGTCATAACGCTAGAACTCGACGTCCAAACGCCTACGACCCGTGTTTTCCTCATGTTTTATGCATGTTGGGATACAGGGAGGTTACATATAATGTTTTTAAGAGAGAATAAAGGGAGTACGGGGAAAAAAAAAGGCAGAACATAGAGAGGTGGACTGGGAAAAGTGCAAAGAAAAGGAGAAAGCTTGAAGAAGAGGAGAGATTGGAGGAATCCATCATCGCCAACCTTGGGTTTTAAGAATTTCTCTTCTTCCTTGCAATTTTCCGTTACTTTCATGATGTGTAGTTAAACTCATATTTAGGGGCAGGTTGAATTTGGCTTGTTATGTGTTTCTCTTGAACCAATTTACTTGGGTTTGGATTGGGCATGGATTAATCATTTACTTTTGCTGTTATTGCAAGTTTATGAGTTGGCTTCTCATAGATTTTGATTAGGGTTCATATCCAAATTGGGAAATTTGGTTGTGTTCTTGGTCTAAGGTTAAATGACATGATTTTTTAGAATTAGGAATAGTTCTTGTGATTGTGTGGAATTTGGATTAGAGATTATGCTTAAACCCGCTATTTGTTAAATATAGTTAAGGAATTAAAATGCTTAATGAGTAAAGGAGAATTGGTTTGTTAAGGAATTAGGGAGCAATTACCTATAATCTTTCCATTAATCCTTATAGTTTCCCGACTTGAATTAATTCGGTTAACAAGTTTGAGACATAAGAGCCAAAGGATCCTTCATCCCTAACGCTTTTGCATATAATTGTTACCTGTTGGAATTCATCTCTTAAGTTATAGCTTTATTTACAAATTGTCAAAGTTTTAGCATTAGAGCTACCTTTAATCCAAACCATTTTGTTTAGCTAATTAGAAGCGAACTTGCGAACTATTGTTCAATTGTGCTAGTCTTCATGGGAACAATACCCACTTCCGTGTTACTACTGAAAACAATTTGGTATACTTGTCAATTTGATATCATCCAGACATGACAAAAGTCATGTGCGGGTTAGCACCTCCCCTACTAACTGGAGTTGGCCCATAACCAAATATAAGTCCAGACATAGCTGTAGCTATGTGTGGGTTAACACCACGCCTGCTAACTGGAGTTTCTCACAATGCACTGAGGCTAGCATCACTGTTGTTAACTACAGGTTGTAACTAAGAAATTTTCCTAAATTTAATAATTAGCATAATATGCTCTAAAATTCAATATTCTTTACAGTTCAACTTAAAATATTTAAATAAGCATAATAATCACATTCTGGTCTCCAAATATAAATTTTTCATTTCAAACATAAAGCATTTTTCTCAATAAATAAATTATTTTCTTATATATCAATATATTTTCAGCTCTTCGTATAATTTTATATTTAAATTAAAATTTATCATGCATAAAGCTAAGTAAGCTAAAGATGCACTATCTACTCACAACGAGTGGTTCAAAGAACCGAAGAACAGCTCCAATGATGCCACCAATTCAAGTATTGATGCCTGATTGCTCTATCACTCTAGCAACAAGACAATATTAATATTTGTGAGTTAACAATATCACCAATTTACATAAGTTAGCCCCAAATCACTAAAACCCCCTAATTTCTAGGGTGCAATAGACCTAATAGTATCCCTAAAATAATTTGAAACTTCAATAATTTAAATAGAGTAATGTAGAAGCTTATTTACCATTTGGAAAGTAGAATTGGTAAAGAAAATCACTCTAACACCTTCCTAAGCTTCAAGCTCTCTCTAATGGAGTTAGAGAGATAAAGTGAAGTAGAGGAGAGGGAGAAAGAGTGAGGCACGGTTATGCAGATGAGGAGGAAGAGGAGATGATGATGATGGAGGTGGTGGTGATATTTCTTGAAGAAGTAAGCAAAGAAGATGAAGAAGAATGGGTGGAAGTGAGAAGGAAAGAAAGGAATAAGAAGAAGAAAAAGAGAGTGAGAGAGTGTTCCAGAAGAGTGTTTCTGCCAAGGGGAAAGAAAGAGAAAATAAAAAGAGAGTGGGGACTAGTGTGATTTACACCACTTAAGGTGCATGTTGCACCTAACCCTTTTTTCCCTTTTTTTTCGGATACGACATTTTTCTTCTCTACTTATCCATACTAAAATATTATGTTTATTATTGTTTTGAGAATTCTATATCCTTCCATTCTTATACAAACTAGAGTAATATTAGAGGAACAATAATTTTCCACAGCAAATGCACACTATATGCTAGCTGGAGCAAGAGGACAAACAAATAAGTAGAGCTTAAGAGAAAGGGAAAATGACATGCACCAATGGGGATAAAAAATAGAATCTACCATAGAATCTCTCTAAAAATAAATCTCATTGCCCTCACTTCCACTCTAGTTGGTTCTCATCTCCCATTGCAAGTGCACACTCTCCCTCCTCTGCCCCTGCAATTGAAACCTCGCACAAGCACACTCTTCCTCTCCTTTCCCCAGGAAACTCCCTCTAAACCCTTTTGGAGCGCATTTGTTATATATTATAATTCATAATCAATATTTAAATTGTAAATATTAAAAAAAATCTCAAAATTGGATTTCATTGTCGTCAAGTAATATAATTTTTCTAACAGTCCAATCACAAGTTTTATTTTGTTAAAATAAATTCCAATTTTAAAAGATATTTAAAATAAAAGGCACCCAAGAAACTAAATTTTTATGTTTAGTGTATAAAAATAAATTTTAATATTGAATATTCTGATTTAAATTTTTTACTCTAGTCACAATACTATGATTTTAGTTGTTCACCCTCTAATCCATGACATTTCATGAGTGCTAATGTCATTACCCGACTTGGAAATGTAATTAGCACATGAGAAATCTCATCTCCAAGTAAGTTTGCTGGGTAATGTGTCTCTCTAAATGCATAAATAGGATAATATAATACTTAAAATATGATTTTCTTCAAACTCATCATTATTTTCTCTAATTAAAACACAATATTTAAATTCATCAAACTAGAAAGTATTTGATTCTTCCTTTTGGAATTGTATGCGTGCTAATAAAATAAGGTGAAAGAAAAGGAAGACGAGAGCAGGAGATAAGGAAGATGGAGAATAAGGAAGAGAGATTTAATAGAATTGGCTTGGTCAGCATATGGCCATATGCATATCTTATTTGTCTAGTGCTAGTGCAGTGTACTTAAATTGAGCTCCCATTTCCTACTTATTTTCTTCCACACAACTTTTGATTTACATTTTGAAGGAATTTCATATATATCAGATGATATAAATAACAAATGAAATCCCTATATCCCAAAGATCAATTTAATCCTGAGTATGGCATGTTCAACAACAATAAGAAACATTGGATTAGAGTTACTTGGAAAGGCTGAGGAAGAAAACAATAGAGTCATAATCGTCTCCTAATCTGACATACAAAATGCAAGCAAACGCAAGGGATTAGAGAGAATTCCAATAGAGAGAGTTAGGAGATTTACTCCTCCTATTCCATATTAGGTTTTGTGTCTCATGGTATGAATGGGGTAATCAAGCACCCTATATATTGGCTAGGAGGAGGGCCTCTCCTTATGTCAGTAAACTGTTGCGATAAGTAACCCATCATAGCGAAGCCCATACACAAGGACCCATAAACCCACAATAAACAGTGCTTAACAATAATTAGCCCAATAGCAACACTGATCACAAATTATTGGGCTTAAACAATAAACTCTAATTGTTTGACATCAAATTAATTTGGATCTAAATTAAATTCAACATTGATTTATGTCAGTCCACAAAATTATTTCAACAATCTCCTATTTGGAAAATATAAATCAAAACATTATAAAATAATACCCAAATTAAACTACAATATGTGGGAGTAACATACATGATGTCAAAACTAAACAAGCACTTAAAACCAAATGGTCCAAAATGGGATAACAAGCATCTCAACAATGCAGAAAATCATACTCGAAGCAGTATTGATATCATACATGCAAGATGCTCAATTCCCAGCGACCCAACAAAATGTGGTATACAGGTAAATGAGATGCACAACAAACTTGGCATAACAATATGTGATCCTAGTGCAATTCCCAATCAACTGGCCCAGCATCTGCCCAAGATGCTATATGAGATCTAACAAATCTCAGCACAATAACAAAATGAGACTGGGTCCAAAATTTCCGATGATGTGTTATATTAACATAAGAGTGTGCATAACAGCACCAACAACAAATAATAACAACACAACAACAACAGTAATATCATCAACAGTAGCAACAACAACAACAAAATATGATAGTATAAGCATTTAGCCAAGATACTTTCTGAGATTCAATAAAATATCTTAGGATGACAACAAATTGAAAATGTGTCCAAAATATTTCAATAATTTTTCATTATAACAATTATATCGATAATTTTGCTATGCAGGCTTAAATGGCAGTAACATATGAGGTCACAATAAATATATAAAACTAGTTCCCACTAACCCAAAACACCACAGACACCTCAATATACCCATACGGGGTTATGTAACCGACAATAAATTTTAATGGCTAGCCTTTGGTTAAGGAATCAACAACAATACATTCTACAATAACTCAAGAATAGTTTATCACAACTTGCCAAATTAATCTCAAGACAACTACATAATGATAATAATAGTGCACACCTTTCTTACTAATCCAATACATACCAAAGCATCATAAACATTCCCATTAGGGGTCACAAAATTTCAAAATACTCTAATAGTACAATAAATATTAGTGAGATCAGTGATAACTCTATAGTAGAGTACTCAATGTAAGGGTTTGAACTCATCATTATTCTCTCTAGCAACAACAGTACAAAATAGAAAGACACAATAGTGCAGAGTCATTTCTGTTTATACCAGAATCTCACAAAATTTTTTAACATGCTCTGCCTAAACCATCGGAGGAGATCACCAATGTCCAATTGACATTGTACAACAAATATCTCCTCTCTGTCATCACAAACTAATAATCAAATGCTCATTTGAGCACAAAAATGAGTTGTCAGCGGAAACTTTTTAGACCTACAAACCAACAATAAGGACATAACAAAATATAAAATCTCTAACTTCCACTATAATAAAATTTTAACATTAATGAGAGCAACATCATAAGATAATAAATAGTCAACAATGTCCTTTATATAGGTCTTACAAAATACAACGATGACAAAATAACAAGAGAAAGAGAAAACCACACAACAAATTATTATAATAAGCATAAAATTAATTTAGTTTTCTTGCGTTCAATTAATTGGGCGATTAATTGAACTAGAGTCCTTGTATCATTGCAATCCCGCTGAAGGGTCCCAGATCACAATATACAAGACTTTCCAACGTGATAGAGAAAAATAATAACAATAATATAAAATTCTTAAACAATTTAATTCAAATTATTTTCTCTGTCATCTAATGATTATGTCAAATAATGTCACACTGAAGGGTATATCCATTATTTTCATAACCCAACAATATTTGCAATCTAACACAAAAAAAAAATTATATAAGATAATGTCACACTGAAGGGTATGTCCACTATCCACATAATCCAACAATATTTACGAAAGATTTATAAAATATTAGATTGCTACAAAATTGGCCAACAAACAAGTAATTACTCTATTAATCCTCACACACAATAAAATCATGCCGTTAGAGCTAGTATCGAGAGGATAATGAAAACTCTAAAAACATTATTATCAACTCATTAAAAATTATATCAATAAAGACAAATTTAAGGATAAGTTCATTATCAATATAACTCTTAATGCCACAACAATTGTAATATTATTCAAAAGCAATAATTTTAAATTAGCCACCATAAGCAAAAACTGTAAAGCCAAAATGAGATCAAAACAAAAAATTCTGAATATATCTAAGAAAATATTCACAATATCTAGAAGAATACACAATAAACAATAAGTATAAGATTGTGAGCTAAAATCCCATCAAAATAAAATAACATTAGCTGTAAAACGAAACATAAAGAGATTTTCAAACTCATAATTATTTTCTTATTTCACAACGGTGCATAATGTAACCTAAAACAACTTTCTCTTTATGCTAAGTGAGATTTTAGCCAAAATCAAATAACATTATGGCTATAACAAATTTTATGAAAGCAGCGGAAACAACCAAAACTCAATATTTTCATAAACACAAGATGTTATAATATTTTTGTGAATAATATTTTTTTGGATTTTAAAATTAAATCCAACACTAATTTATGCAAGTCCACACTATCCACACAAAATCAAATATTCTCCCATTTGGACTGCATAAGTTAGATGATGATATTTTACAAAAGAATTATTCAATATAATATGGAAGAACATATTATAACCATGTTCCTAAACTTTATACAAGAGAAAACTTTGGACAATATTAAACCAAATCAAACAATTGTAGTTTCCCATAAAACTACAATGCATAATTATATTTTCTCATATGGAACATGATATAAAATATTGGATAAGATAATTCATAATTTCCAAAATTACATTATACATAATTTTCACAAATAGCACTTTATCACAATCAATCCCATGAAAACAACCTTATAATTATGAA
Organism: Dalbergia cultrata; assembly: GCA_031216105.1. Lineage (NCBI taxonomy): Eukaryota > Viridiplantae > Streptophyta > Magnoliopsida > Fabales > Fabaceae > Dalbergia > Dalbergia cultrata. The sequence goes on along the minus strand of CM062351.1, from coordinate 20,986,514 downwards.
AATTGCCTAACAATAGTTTCAAAAGTTAGTAGGCAGGGACTCTTAGTATAATATTGTGTAAAATCCAACAACAATTCAAAATTGATCTAAAAACAGCATATAGCATAATCATAGATATCACAAAATTTTATAATAGCAATATGAGTTAATCACAATAATCAATAATATGCATATAATAGAGTACAAAATTATTTAATTAACCAAATGATGCCAAAATTGAGAATATGTTGAACATAATGTGTCTAATAGTATTAAAAATGTGCACAAAAAATTTCAAACCAAAATTTGTAGAGTACCCAATATTTTTAAGCAATTTCTGCAATGGAAAATTAACAATAATTATTTCTTATGCCCATAAAAATAAATAAAAATTACCAATAATTTTAAAATATCAAAAAACCTCAAAATGCAAAAAAAAAAAAAAAGGTGAACATGGGCCCCAGATCGGCCTGCATGCGCCTCACTCGCCTAGGCCCACAAGTGGCCTACCTGCAAACACTATTCATCATCCCCAACTTGCAACCGGGTTCTGGGTCGGATTTTTGTGACCCATGAACATACAACGGGTTGAGTGCCATATCTCACTCAATTCTCAACCAAATTGAGTGATTTTAGTGTCTCTGGATTTGTCTTTCAATGCCCTACAAAACCCACGTAAGATTGTGCCGAATTATAGCCTATAGAATTCCAGAAAATTTCACAAAAACTAAGTGGTTAGCATAGGGTTTTTCATGATTTCTCTCTCAATACTCAATGAAAATTCATGATTTTGGTGTCAATCAACTCAAAATTTTATGTTCTATAATATCCCTAAGGAATTCGAAGCAAATTCACATAGATATGGGTTGGGGTTTTCCAAAATCGAATCGGGATCGAAGGTTAGGTTTCATAGTTTCAAAATCAAAATTCTCTCTGTATACTAATCCATTTCTTATGATCTTTATGTTGATTTTCTCATGACATTATCAGTAACAAAAGACTTCAATCAATTTCAAATTTAATCGGTAAAATTACAAAATTTCAAATTAGTAACTTAGGGTTCATATTAAACATAAATTTGATTACTTCAAATACCCAATCTTACAATAATTCATAGCCATAATCAAATATTAAATTGGCTCTGATACCACTTGAAGGAATTTCATATATATCAAATGATATAAACAACAAATGAAATCCCTATATCCCAAAGATCAATTTAATCATGAGTATGGCATGTTCAACGATAATCAGAAAGATTGGATTAGAGTTACCTGGAAGGGTTGAGGAAGAAAACAACAAAGTCATAATTGTCTCCTAATTTGATATACAAAATGCAAGCAAACGCAAGGGATCTGAGAGAATTCCAATAGAGAGAGTTAGGATATTTACTCCTCCTATTCCATATTAGGTTTTGTGTGTTATGGTATGAATGGGGCAACCAATCACCCTATATATTGGCTAGGAGGAGGGCCTCTCCTTGTGTCAGTAAACTGTTGGGCTAAGTAACCCATCATAGTGAAGCCCATACACAAGGACCCGTAAACCCACAATAAACAATGCTTAACAATAATTGGCCCAATAGCAACACTAATCACAAATTATTGGGCTTAAACAATAAACTCTAATTGTTTGACATCAAATTAATTTGGGTCTAAATTAAATTCAACATTGATTTATTTCAGTCCACAAAATTATTCCAACACTTTTCGGATTTGAATTTTGATGCATTACGTGCAAGCTATATTATTTAATTAGCTATGCTGATTCAAGAAAATCAGTCATTTAAAACAAGAGTCTTCATGTTTATTTTCTCATTTGCTCTAAAAGCACGTTCTATGAAGTTGCATGATACTATACTATAAGAGACACATTTTTCTGAGGCAGAGTGTATCAACGTGAAATTGTAAGGAAAGTTGAATTGCTACTGTTTAAACTTTAAATTGAATTAGAAAAGTTCTTGCTCCTCTTCAGTTTATAACTCAGTTTGTAGCATGCTTGTCTAGTTTCATGAAACTAAAATACCAGTTGTTTTGAGAGAAACATGGTGACATATAATCTATTTTACACCATGGTGGGTACTGGGATCCAAACTGATGATGACAAAATGAACTTCTCCTTTGTATTTGGAGATGGTGATCCCAATCAAGGAATTGAAGAAGAGAGACGAAAGTTGGTAATAATTGAGGACTAAATTCAGTGGTCCGTTGACTTTGATGATTGAATTTTTTTCTTTGTTTGCTTTTTGGTTCCTTTTTCCAATACATGTTGTTGGTTCTCGCCCTGTTAAAGGTTCAAAAAATTATATCTCTCTCTCACACACACATCCATCCATCATGTCACTGCAAAGCTACCCTACTTATATTCTCTTTTATTATTCCAGTATCATTTTGTCATCCAGCTAACTATTTTTATTTCCTCTGATTGTTGTTCTACTTTGATTGTTTTATGTGCAGATTGGGCAATATATACCATCTGATGGTGGTGTTATTGCAGCTGAAGAACTTGCTCCATATCTTGATATCGATTCTAGGCAGGGACTTAAGGTAATTTATGTGTTTAACATTGATAAGAACTGAAGTTTTTCTAGACACAAAATGGAGACTGGATCCTTGATTGTAGAGGTAGTGCTCTGGAATACATGAGAAAAGCTGCAGAAACCCATAAATACAAAGCAGCAATTAAGATAAAGCCAGAGAGTATATGCCCCTGCTTCCTCTACTTGGTCCGTACCTCTAAATCGGAGATTAATGCTTCTTCCTATCTCCCCTCTCCCCTCTCTAACCTTTCCCAACTTTCCTAATCATGTCCCTCATTCTGGTGTGATAGCAGTATTTCCTTCTCCATTCTCATTGTGCCAAGCTGTTCCATTAAGCAACAAACTACTCTGTTGTCAATCCCTCCATATATGGTGTAATGTCTCCACCCTTCCATTCATTTCTCCTTTCGTAAAACCTGTTGCCCCTTCTTTCTTGTCTCATATTCACTCAGCCCACTGTACCTCCTCCTTCTGTAATAAACTTGCGATATGGTTCTAACAAACAGGATTTTTTTTAAAATTAATAATTATTCAAATTTCATGTTAGTGCTTGAGACTTAGACAGTGAAGCCTGTTATTTGCTTTTGAAGTTAGCTTATTTTGTCTGCAAACTTCATGTAAGGTATTTTAAGTTGATCAACTTTCCTTGGTTTGCGTGAGGGCGGCAAGATTCCCAACTGCATCTTGAGTAATTGAATTAAAATGAAGGAACGAAAGGTTAACCCTTGTGATCTACTGTTTTTCTTATTCATTGTTTTCCTGTTTTTATTGCTTCCTGAATTCTTATTTCATCTTTTCTGATATTATGTTACTCTTTGTTTCTTTTTGTTGTCCAATCTTTGACATTGTATCTTTGTTTGGTTCCAGGATGATGAATCCTATATCTTACCTGTGCTTTTACGTTTTGATGGTCAGCCTGAGGTTGATGAGGAGGTATTTTGAGACAATATAGTGGATTAGAGCACAATTACTGATTTATTTATGCCTTTCCCTTTTCTTTCTTTTTTTGGTTAATGTGATGATGTTTACAAGGTTGTGCATTGTACTTTTGTCCTTAAATTAAAAAGGCTTCTTGTTGTCACCCTTAATTCTAATCTATGTTGCGCCAATACGGATACGAGTACAGTAAACAATAAGATTATGGTAGGATATAGCACATATTTTGTATATAACATAATCTAATATAATAAAGACATGTAAAATAAATATAAAATTATTATAAGAATTTATAAAATTTCATTTAAAATAATCTAAAATCTTAATTACATGTTCAAAAGATATCTATAAAATATTTCTAAGTACAAAAGAAATAATTCAGTGGCTAGAGGGATGAAAATATTTAAATAATATTTCATAAGAGATGTAACTTTTTTCTTTGTTGTGCAGTAGATAGAAATAAAAGAACGAATGGAGAGTAAAAAACGAAATGGTAAAAAAAAAAAAAAGCATCACTATTAAAAAATAATAATAAAAACAGGGATTTGGCATTTTTGAAGCACACCATACGCGACCCCGTGCTGGACCGTTTGGGCAATGGGAACAGCTGGCATTTTGCCTTTCCGTGCATCATAGATTATAATGCGTTCAGTTTTGCTTTGCATAAAGCATTCAGTTCTTGCTTTGGTAATAATACGTTTTGCTACTCATGTATAACATAAAATTTGGGCATGATTAACCTTTGAATACTGTCTTTTTATACTTACTTGCAGATTACTTCTTATGCGGGGAAATATCCTATATAGATTTTCATCTCTGCAGAGGACAGCATCTCAAAAGAGTAGGCGGAAAGAATGTGTTGGAAGAAGATGGGCAGATTGGGTTGGAGGAGTTGAGAAGTTTTTTTGAGGAGAAAAAATGGCAATTCAGGTTTTTACTTTTATTATTATTATTAGTTTTGCAACTATTGGTTTCCTTCTCTAACTGAATCATAAAATGAACAAATGTTCTATTGCAGTAAAACTAGCGCATCATGGGGAGATATAACCAATGGGCTAAGTGAGAGCACCACAACACCAGGCCGGACACCACATCTTGACTCAAAACCTTAAGGCAATGAGTCATGGCTCCTTCCCACATTATATATTACTCACTTAGTCCATTCTTAACCAATGTGGGACTTTACCTCTCACACTTAACCTTAACAATCAACATTGTAGGCACTATTGGATTTATGCGGAAACTATTTAAGGACCTAGTACATTGGTATGCTTATCGAATCATCATTGTTTCATAAACACACAAGGAATATTACCTCTCGGAGTGTCGATCTTTGATGATCTCCCTCGCCTGAGAATCCTTGTGTTACCGCACGATTGATTTCCTTGTAGTCGGTTGATAGCAGACCTTCCAGACTATCTCTCAAGGGGAAAGAGATAGTGTGTGGGCACTTTCTCTCTATCAGGAGATGACCTTGCCTCTACCTCTGTGACTACTCTCTTCATATGGAGAGGGTTAAGTATAATATATATATGGGTTCCTAGAAAACCTAACCCTTAGATGTAACGGGCTCTAGGTTTCTTGGGCTCTTTTTACACACTAAGCCCTATTGGGCTTTAGTGAAAGAGCAAAAACCCAACAATCTCCCATTTGCTCTTGAGTACAAACTTGAGCTTAAAGCCCAAGACCATGTAACTCACTAGTCATTATCAACTGAAATTTCCCCATCCCTTATCTTGAGCTAGCTTGGGGATCTACCAGCTGTTATTAATCAAGGCTTATGATAATCAACAAATGATTATCTAATTCGGTGCTACTCCACTAAAAGCCTGAACTTGAATTCCAAGATTAATAACATATATAACATGTATATGCATCACCCCTTTGTAGAACGTCTATAATTGATTGACTAGTTTTCTGTTACCCAATCAATTATTTATTCCCTTGACTATGATAGTTTCTCTAATGGATTACATGCACTGGCCAGTGTCTTCAATATCCAAGTACTGAAACATATCAAGGGGACATTTACTACAAATTTCATATTGTTTATCTCATAAATACCGATAATCAAACAATCTCACTCCCAAAATATCCAGTTATTGGCCGTCAATAGATCGCACCTCACCCGTTGGTAAATCAAAGAATGAAAACTATTTGATTACCTATTTATAATAAACTCAGAATTAAGAGCAATCTTATAACTATAGTTATCTGGAGATTTGATACCTTATGACAGAAAAAACACCCTTAATCAAATCTCTCCTTGATCCTTTCAATGTGAATGTTAATTCACACCAATATTTTACAATGATTCGGATAAAACCATTTCATAAAATATTGCAGCCTAAATGAAGTGTCCAACTTTATTTAACAGCTGTGAACCTGTTCATCAATTATGAGAATCTATGATCATGTCCTCCATGAACGTATCCATATGATCATATACTTCACAATTGATCCGGACCTTAGTGTTTGTAAATAGTGTGCGGAATAAATGAATGATACCTCATTTATAACATTCAGAAAAATTACAATGTCATAATGTCTTGCTCAAACAGCACAAAACAACAAAGTGAAATAACAACTTCCTAAAGCTATAGCAAATCTGGAATCCTCCTAAGACCCATAGATGTTATATGCCCCTCGAACACACGTTCAGGCAAACTCTTAGTAAAAGGGTCAGCAAGGTTCTCATCCAATACTATCTTGACTACCACTGTATCTCCTCTTTCAATTATATCTCGAATCAAGTGGTACTTCCTCTCTATGTGCTTTTGTCTTTTGTGACACCTTGGTTCCTTGGACTATGCTACTGCCCCACTGTTGTCAAAGTAAAGTGTGATGGGACGACTAACACCTGGTATCACCTGAAGATCCGTTAGGAACTTCTTTAACCATGCGGCTTCCTTTGCAGCCTTAGAAGCAGCTACATACTCAGCCTCTGTGGTAGAGTCAGCCACACATGATTGTTTGACACTCCTCCAACAAATGGCCCCGCCATTAAGAGTGAACACATACCCAGAGGTGGATTTTCTTGAGTCAATGTCTCCTTGGAAATCTGAGTCTGTGTAACCAATGGTTTCAAGACTCCCACTAGAATAGACCAACATATAATCTCTCATTCTCCTAAGGTACTTGAGTATATGTTTAACCGCTATCCAGTGTTCCTCTCCAGGATTAGATTGGTATCGACTTACTACTCCCACTGCATAGCAGATATCTGGTCTGGTGCACAAAGATAGCACACATAAGGCTACCTACTGCTGAAGCGTAAGGTATCCTACTCATCCGTTCTCTCTGCTCAGGAGTTTTAGGAGAATGCTCCTTAGATAGATGAATCCCATGCCTGAAGGGTAAAATTCCCTTCTTGGAATTCTCCATGCTGAACCTGGCAAGTATTTTGTCGATGTAATTAGCCTGAGATAATGCCAATACCCTATTCTTCCGATCTCGCAAGAGCTTAACACCAAGAATATAATTGGCTTCCCCCAGGTCTTTCATATCAAAATGCTTGCTTAGCCAAGTCTTTATGCCTAACAATACCTCCGTACCATTTCCGATAAGGAGTATATCATCCACATAAAGTACCAGAAAAGATACTGCATTACCTTGGATCCTTTTATACACACACAGCTCATCAGGACTTTTCTCAAAACCATAAGACTTAATGGCTTGATCAAACCTGATGTTCCATGATTGGATGCTTGCTTAAGTCCATAAATGGACCTTTGCAACTTGCATACCATGTTTTCTTGCCCTTTGGCTATGAACCCTTTTGGTTGCTGCATATAGATATCCTCTTCCAAATTTCCATTTATAAAAGCAGTTTTGACATCCATTTGCCAAATCTCATAATCATGATTTGCTGCAACAGCTAAGAGAATCCGGATGGATTTGAGCATGGCAACCGGCGAAAAGGTTTCTTCATAATCCACACCTTCTATTTGGGTGTACCCTTTCACCACCAATCTAGGTTTGAAGGTTTCAACCTTCCTGTCCGATCCTCTCTTTCTCTTGTAGATCCATTTACACCCAATGGGTCTTACCCCTTTTGGTGCATCTACAAGAGACCAAACTGAGTTGGAATACAAAGAATCCATTTCACGATTCATAGCCTCAAGCCATTCCTGAGCATCAACATCTCCTAGTGCCTCATCATAACTCGTGGGATCATCATTTTCTTCAATGATGACATCCTGAGGCGATTCACCCAACAAGAGAAATCTTGGGGGTTTACGAATCAATCTCTCACTACGACTTTGCCGCACTTGTTGTTGTGCATCTACAGGGGGATCCAAGTTTGGTGGGTTAACAATTTCTAGATGAGGACCCTCATTAAGTGGATTAACCAATTCATGGTTTTGTTGTTCTTCCACAAGCGATAACTGCATCTCTACAGGTTCCACTTGGTGATCATCATGCAGAACTTCTGGCTCTATTTCTGGTTCCTGTGTGTGTTCAACAACAGGTATATTTTCCCCTCTTTGAACAACCACAGGAACAAAAGCTGGAACCGCCTGAGGTTGAGGTGTAACTTGATCTGAGATTAGCTCATCAAGAATAACCTTACTCCTTGGCTTATAATTTGCCATATAGTCCTCCTCTAAGAAAGTCGCGTGTATGCTCACTATGACATACTTCTGTACGCGAGTCCATCTTATTTGGCTTCTATTGTAAGACATGTGCCGGAGCACCCCAAATCCAAATATGATTCAAGGAGGGCTTACACCCCTTCCATAATTCTATTGGTGTCTTTGAAACCGTCTTGGACGGAGCTAAGTTCAATAGGTACATAGCAGTTTCTAAGGCATATCCCCAGAATGAATCGAAAAGAGATGAATAACTGAGCATAGATCTTGCCATTTCTAAAAGGGTTCTATTTCTCCTTTCAGCAACTCCATTCTGCTGGGGTGTCCCTGGAGAAGATAATTGTGAAACTATCCCCTCTTTGGTCAGGTAAGACATGAACTCTCTAGATAGGTATTCACCTCCTCGGTCAGATCGAAAAGTCTTAATTTAAACACCAAGATGCTTTTCTGCCTCAGCCTTGAACTCTTGGAATTTTCCAAAAGCTTCAGACTTGTGACGCATCAGGTACACATGTCCAAATCTAGAGTAATTATCAGTAAATGTGATAAAATACTCATACCCGCCTCTGGCCTGGACATTCATTAGTCCACATTTATGTACCAATTCCAGCTGAAGTGTGGCACGATTTCCCTTGGCCTTGAAAGATCTCTTAGTCATTTTACCCTCTAAACAAGATTCACAACCGGTATCAGTTCAAAGTTCAGGGATTTTAAAATCCCACTATTGATCAAACCTTGTATCCTGTTAGAGTTAATATGACCCAATCTTAAATGTCAAAGATAAGTTTCATTGGAAACTTTTCTTTTCTTTGATGAATGAACATGCTCAACATCTCCTAATTCAACATGATTAACTTCACTGGGTGCATGACTAAGGAAATAAAGACCATTAAACATTACACTGGAACAAATAAAAGAAGATGAACTTCTTATTGAAACTGAGGAATTAAACTGAACTGTCAAACCATGTTTAACCAAACAACTAACAGAAATTAAATTCCTCTTAAAATCCAGAATAAATAAACAGTCTTCTAAAACCAAAGTTCTGCAATTATCAAAAGATAAAACAACTTGTCCCACTGCTAGTGCAGACACAGGCTCCCCATTTCCAAGCTTCAAAACTCTTTGTCCTTCACTTAAAGGCAAGCTATGTTTGAACCACTGCAAAGAGTAACAAACATGGTTAGTGGCTCCTGAATCAATGATCCATTTATCATTGTAATTCTCCACTAAACAAGCCTCAATCACATGTAAATTACCCATACCTGGTTTATTCATACGTGGGCAATTTTTCTTCCGATGCCCCTTTTGTCCGTACTTGAAGCACTTGCCTTTCTACGCTTTCATTGCAACTGGTTTGGCAAGCTGGAACACTGATTTCTTCTTTTTCTTGTTCTTGTTCCTTCCTTGGGTTTCCCCTTAGGTTTTGTAACTCTCACCCGCAAAAATGCACGCTCGCTTGACTAGAGATTGTTCAGCACTCTCAAGCTCGTGCATCAGCTGAGTAAGGTCAAGATTCATCTTATTCATATTATAATTCATCTTGAACTGATTGAAGTATTCAGGCAGTGATTGCAAGAGAAGGTCAACTTTTACTTCTTGTTCAAATTTGACCTCATGGTTTTCAGCCTTCTTGACGTTTGCTATCATTGTCAGACAATGATCCCACACACTTCCTCCAGACATCACTATCTTGGTGACTGCATTCAGCGCATTCTGCCTAGTAGAGCTGCTAGACGTAGCAAACATGCCATCAAGAGTCTGGAGCATCTTTGCTCCACTCTCAATCATGCTCAGTTGCTCCTGAAGGTGATCAAGTAGATTGGCTAAAATATAGCAGCGGACTGCCACATTTGCCTTCTCCCATCTTTCCTTCTCCTGCTGAAGACGTGTCTTTGTTGCCTCAAGCACATCTTCAGCAGGCTGCGCTAGCATAGGGGTAGTTAGAACAAAGTTGAGCTTTTCATATTGAAGAACAATATCCAAATTAGTTTTCCATTGTTTGTAGTTTGTACCATCCATAGGTTTTTTACTCAAGATAGTAGCTAAAGGATTGAATGAAGACATTTTTCTGAAAACAAGGAAAAAAAAAACACACTAATTACAAACTAGAATAACTATAAACTGATACTGTGCTAGTAGATTCTGATAACTACTACTCGTTTATAGTTTAACAATCTATTAGTTATCTTTACAAGGCTTATAATGGGCAAGATACTTGTAAAACTAATATTGTTATTTTGTGCCTTCAGTTCCATTGCCAGAGCCTCGATGGGAGGGTTAACAACTTTACCAAAGTTGAATGTATTTAACCATTGTTTACTTTCAAAATTCTCTTTAGTGTCTAAGTGTTGCTGACGATGGGCCGTACAAAACATTACTAAAATTTTGAAAATATTAAGGTTTAATCTAGTGAAATCTGATTATCCTTATCCGATGGGGCTTCAGCGATAACTTTTTCACTAATAAACCCACAATTGGAGCCCGTAGGTTTTTAAATTAATTACTTAATAAAAAACCTTCACCCATTCAATATTTTAAAATTTAGAATTTTCCAATTTCCAAGAATTGTTTAAATTCGAGTATTCTTTGTTTGATTTCAAAAACTATGTAAGCACCCGCAAGCCGATGAACGTGCAAGTTATCAGAATTTTAAAATCATTAAGGTCCTAAAATCCGGTCATGATAGGTAGCGTGTGCTCCACACAATCATGATACATGATTGTGGTATGCAGCGTGTGTTAACACATGACCATTTTAGAAGACCTACAAATTACTCGCAATGTAAACAGTTCTCTTGGGAAATATTTTGGATTATTTGTCTTGATTTTAATTATTCAAAATTAATTAATTAAATCATTAATCTAGATTTTTAACAAAAAATCATATAATTTTAATTAATTTTCGAGAATAATTTTGAATCAAAATAATCCTATAATAACTATCATACTAGTCGCGAAATGACAAAATAGCTATTATGCTCATGTAATTTTCAAGTTATGCTTTGCAATATGGCACCACCTATTCCATATGACATGTTATCACAATAAGCATGTTATCAATCATATAATTCATCCATTCATAAAATAAAGCAATTTAAATAAAATAGACTTTAATCCATGGTTTCCTAGAGAAGAAAAAATAAAATAATATAAAATAAAATAACCAAAAATGTTCCAGTCCTTCTTGTCCTTCCTTTTAGTCCATAGGTATTTATCTCAAGCCCTTTTATGGTAACCATGGGTCCATAAGCCCAAAATACCAAATTTTTTGCAAGAAAACCTAAGACAACTTCAAGGAACCCTAATCGCTTGGCCCTTTGCACCGTCACCCGAACTCGGATCAGTATGAAATTTTAGGGTTAGGACCGGCATGAAGAGACAAAGACAACGCCATTAGAATCACCCAATTTGGATGTACCACGCGCCCTCACTTTCTCCATCTTCATAGGCGTGTGGAAACCACTGTCAGAAACTTCTGGAGGTGCATGGAGTCTCATCTGGCCACGTTCCACCCACCCTTTTGTTCGTCTTTCCGTCCTCTTTCCAACGATATATGATACGTCCAATTCCGAGATCCAGAGGTCCACAAACATGTCCAAACAGTGACGAATGTCCTTCTTTTTGCATCTTCTTGATCTTCTTTTATTACAACTTTTGTATAACATCAAAAATATATATACAAGAATTGAAAATAAAAAAAAATCAAGGAGGAAACCTAATCATATGGGATTAGCCTCCTTGTTACAACCCAAAAAAATACATTCAAATCTCTACCATGGATTAAAGTTAAAAACCAAATAAAGCATTGATTTTTTTTTTAATGAAAAGAATTATAAAGATAAACATACAACACATATGATCAACAAATATAGAATCCTAGGTGCCATATTTCACGAACCAAACTAATTACATGAATAATGAAACTAGATTCACATACCAATGTACAGTCATGCTCTGATACCAATTGTAGGCACTATTGGATTTATGCGGAAGCGATTTAAGGACCTAGTACATCAGTATGCTTATCGAATCATCATTGTTTCATAAACACACAAGGAATATTACCTCTCGGAGTGTCGATCTTTGATGATCTCCCTCACCTGAGAATCCTTGTGTTACTGCATGATTGATTTCCTTGTAGTCAGTTGATAGCAGACCTTCCAGACTATCTCTCAAGGGGAAGGAGATAGTGAGTGGGCACTTTCTCTCTATCAGGAGATGACCTTGCCTCTACCTCTGTGACTACTCTCTTCATATGGAGAGGGTTAAGTGTAGTATATATATGGGTTCCTAGAAAACCTAACCCTTAGATGTAACGGGCTCTAGGTTTCTTGGGCTCTTCTTACACACTAGGCCCTATTAGGCTTTAGTGAAAAAGCAAAAACCCAACAATCTCCCATTTGCTCTTGAGTACAAACTTGAGCTTAAAGCCCAAGACCATGTAACTCACTAGTCATTATCAACTGAAATTTCCCCATCCCTTATCTTGAGCTAGCTTGGGGATCTACCAGCTGTTATTAACAAAATATACTGATAGTTTGGTAGCTGTTATTGCACTATTATTCAATGTTTTCTTATTAAGGAGGGTGCATTGTTCTTTTTATATCTAGTAACACTGATTTAGCTTTTTTGTCTTCATACATTGATAATATTTGCAGATTTATGATGGTTCCTTCTTTGCAATTCCTCTTGTTCGCTGGTTTTTTATTCGGAAAAGAAATGCTGACATTGAAAAGAGAAATAAGGTTAGGCAGCAGTGTGCACGAGTATTTGAATTGCCTAACCCTTCATTGAGACAGAAGGTATGGTTATCCATTTTGTTCCCATGAAAATTGGAAAATTCTTAGCATGATTTATCAAACTATCCTCTTTTCCCAATGGTATATACAACATTGTCCCTGTAAATTTCTTTGCTATAAAATCGAAATGTTCCTTAAAGCTTATGAAGGAGACATTGTAGTCATAGTGGAAAAATAAAAAAGAATAAAAGAAATGTTGGACCTATTTTAGATCTTGCTTAACTTCTCTTATTTCTTGTTTTCCATCCTTCCATAAATATTGTCTATAGTTTATAACAATAGGTGAATCAGTACCATATGCTCTATTTTGCTAATTCTTTTATGTGCTTTTTCTGGGTCTATTATCCCGTCTTTGATCCATGTCATAAGGATTCAAATTTTCTTTTACATTGGCTATCAATGACCTAACACAACCCATTTTTATTCAGGCTTGGCACTGGTTATGCAAGCTTTGCAATAAAACTTAACATACCCTCTTTGAAAGAGTACTAAGGCGTCATTTGATCCATGTAACCGATCCTATGAGTGTCCATGGATTGGGTTGGGTTGGGTTAAACAAATTTTTTCTTTCAATCTAATCCAACCCAACCCATGGGTCATAAAAAAAATTTCTATCAATATATATAATTAAATATTTATCTTCTAACAAATACAATAATGATATAATAAGTCTCAACATGTATAAATTTAAAAGAGCATACGTAACATGGGTCCATTGGAACATTGGATGGACAAAACATGGTATTATTTTGACAAAAAATAAAAAATAAAAAATAAGTGCTAGTTACTTGTTTTTCATTGGCCCATTTACTTCTTATCTTGAAAAAAACTATTGAAGACTAAAACAAGAGAATATCTACCTGTATCTGCACTGTATCTAGTTGATTTTGTTAGCTCCTAATTTGCGGATATCGGTATCTTTATTCTATTTTTTAGGCAAGTAGATATCTTAATATTAGGATAATTGGGTACACCGATTTAGCTCCAATCTTGTATATATGTAGCTATGTGGTAATGGAAATGGCATATCAATTCTTGTTTTTTACATGGTATCAGAGCAGCCCGAACTCTAATATTCATACACACAAGGGCTGAAAAATGGCAAGAGTCGGAGAGACACATAAGGAAGAGAATAAGAGAAAATTCAAGGGAACGAGAGCAAGAAAACTCCATCACCATATGAGCTGAGTTCAGGTGACAACCCTGGAAATGTGATTACGCAGGTGCAGCTGCGAGGCGACAACTATGAAGAATGGGCTAGAGCTATAAAAATCTCCCTAAGGGCTCGAAGAAAGTGGGCGTTCATGGATGGAACTCACAAGGAACCATCGAAAGATGCGCCAGATAAGGAAGATTGGTGGATTGTTCAATCCATGATTGCTTCTTAGATCATGAACACCATCAAGCCAAGTTTGCATTCTACTGTGGCATATGCAGAAAATGTGAAAGATATGTGGGAAGAGATTAAAGAATATTTCTCAATGATAAACGGGCCAAGAATTCAGCAACTGAAGGTAGAATTGGCAGAGTGCAAACAACAAGGAATGACCATGGTTGTATACTATGGAAAGCTAAAAGTCTTGTAGGACGATTTAGCCAACTATAAGTAAATTCCAAGGTGTATGTGTGGAGGCTGCAAGTGTAACATTGCATCTCAGCTTGAGAAATGAAGAGAAGAAGAAAAGGTCCATCAATTCCTAACGGGTCTAGAGGACGTGACTTATGGGACAACTCGTTCAAATGTCTTGGCAATAGACCCATTGGCCTCACTAAACTGGGTCTACGCCACCATGGTGAAAGAAGAAAGAATGAAATTAATTGCCAAATCAAAAGAAGAGAGAAGAATGGTTGTGGGGCTCACTGTCCAGACAGAATACAAGCCAAAAGGACGAGGTGATGGGAAAAATATGTCAATGGTGTGTGCTAAATGTGGCAAACCTGGACACGATGAAAAAGGGTGTTTTCAGATCATAAGATATCCGGATTGGTGGGGTGAATGGCCACGAAATGAAGGGGGGAAGACTGGAAAGAATCAACCCAAGGCAGGAGGAAGCCGAGGAAGAAGTGCCATGATTCGTGCCAATGTGACACAAACTGCTACAGAGAGTCATGCTGATATAGGAACATATAATGGAAAGAGTGAAGTGGTAGGGCTGAGCAACGAATAGTGGCATGACATTCTAAAATTAAAAAATATGTTATATGTGCCAAAATTAAAATGCAACTTGATATCAGTCTCACAATTGATAGAAGAGGCAGAATGTTTGGTATTGTGTTCACTAACAAGTTTTGTGTAATGCAAGACCTCACTTCGAAGATGCTGATTGGTGCGGGTGAGCAGAAAGATGGGCTTTATTTGTATCATGGTGTGGGTGAGATGCAAGCCTTTCACATTAGTACACAAAAACAACTCGAGCTTTGGCACAAAAGAATGGGACATCCGTCCTTTAAAGTGGTTCAAATGCTTTCGAATTTGAGTAGCAATTGTAAACGTGAATGCTTCAATAAATTGTGCGAAGTATGTGAAAGATCAAAACAAACAAGAGAAAATTTTCCTTTGAGTGATTTTCGAGCCTCAGATATTTTTGATTTAATTCATTGTGATTTATGGGGACCCTATAGAACCCCATTAACTTGTGGCACATCCTACTTCCTCACTTTAGTTTATGATTATTCTCATTTGTGTAGATATATTTGTTGAAAGAAAAGAAAGAAGTGGCAGGCACAATGATTAATTTTTTCTCCCTAATTGAATGCCAATACGACAAAAGAATTCAAATGGTGCGTAGTGACAATGGGACATAATTCATGTGCTTGAAACAATATTTTATGCAACATGGAATCCTTCATCAAACATCATGTACAGGGACTCCTCAACAGAATGGAAGAGTGGAGATGAAGCATTGGCATATTTTGAATGTTGCACGAGCATTACGTTTTCAAGGAAAACTTCCTCTTCGCTTCTAGGGAGAATGCATTTTGACTGCTGGGTATTTAATCAATCTAACACCATCATCGGTTCTCAATGGAAAGACTCCTTATGAAATGATACATGGGAAGTCACCATCCTATAGTCACTTGCGAGTGTTTGGTTCCTTGTGTTATGCTCACAACCAAAATCGACGAGGGGATAAGTTTGATAGTAGAAGTCAAAAATGTGTCTTTGTTGGTTACCCATATGGACAAAAAGGATGGAAGCTTTTTGACTTAGAAAAAGGAATTGTTTTTGTCTCACGTGATGTTAAGTTTGTGGAAGAAGAATTCCCCTTTGCCATTAAGCCCAATGAAGAAGACACGCCAGTTCCATAAGCATGGGCCCATGAAGAAATTGTTGATACTATAATTGAAAAAGCAATAGCTAGTGATGGTAGGCCACAAGACATGCACATGGAGGAACACAATAATGCATTTGAAAACTCTGGAACTGCATCTCCAATAGCACCAACCATCGATGAAGGGGGGTCCTACCAACCCAAATGATGCGGCCTTAGTAATCTAAAATGTGACAACAACCCTTTGCTTCCTCTTCTGTTCCTGGCACTCCTCTTGGGAAAGGGCAGCGTATTAAGCAACCCTCAATCAAACTCAGAGACTATGTCACTCATACCATGATACACCGCAACTCGTCAGCCTGCTCTCCTCTTCCGTCGGCTTCTTCAGGTGTGTCCTATCCTTTGGCAAACTATGTATCTTTTGACAAATTTTGTTCCTGTCACTGCACTTTCCTTGCTGCTGTACATGTAGAACATGAACCTATGCATTTCTCTGAGGATGTCAAAGATGCTCGCTGGAGAGAGGCAATGGCATGTGAAGTAAAGGCTCTTCAAGACAATGGCACTTGGGAGCTTGTAACATTACCTCCTGGGAAGAAAGCTCTCGGTTGCAAATGGATTTATAAACTTAAATATCACTCAGATGGAAGTCTTGAGCAGTTTAAGGCATGGTTAGTCATTCTTGGGAACCACCCAGTTGAAGGATTAGACTACAATGAGACTTTTGCTCCTGTAGTCAAGATGGTCACCATCCACACTGTGTTGGCTATCGCAGCTGCAAAAGACTGGGAACTTCATCAAATGGATGTCCACAATGCTTTCCTCCATGGTGATCTTGAAGAGGAAGTATACATGAAATTTCTTCCTGGATTCCAGGTGTCACAACCAGGAGCAGTGTGCAAACTTTGTAAGTCACTTTATGGCTTATGGCAATCTCCTTGCTGTTGGTTTTCAAAACTTTCTACTGCTCTTGTTTATTACGATTTTCAACAATCTAACGCAGACTACTCATTGTTCAACCTCTGTCAAGGGGGTGTACAACTTGTGGTGTTGGTTTATGTATGATTGGAGGTAATAATACTGCTACTATTCAGCATTTTAAAAACTATCTCCATCGTTGTTTTCACATGAAGGATTTGGGGCACCTTAAATACTTTCTTGGAGTGGAAGTTGCTCACTCCCCTACCGATATCTACTTGTGCCAAAGAAAATATGCTCTGGATATTATCGTGAAATCTGGGTTACCTGGAGCGAAACCTGCCCCCCAGTAGAAGAAAATCACCGTTTGGCATTAGCAGATGGCCCACTACTTTCAGATCCTGGGTAATACCGTCGCCTTGTTGGATGCCTCATTTATCTTTGTTTCACATGGCCCGAACTATCCTACAGTGTTCATATTTTATCTCAGTTTATGCAGGCTCCGCAGGAAGACCATTGGCATGCTGTCTTGCGTATGGTTCATTACTTGAAAGGGCACCCCCGGGAGGGTGTCCTCTTGCGCCGCGATAGTGACCTTTGTCTCTACGGGTGGTGTGACTCTGATTGGGCGAGTTGCCCTCTAACCCGCAAGATTCT
Source organism: Dalbergia cultrata (assembly GCA_031216105.1). Lineage (NCBI taxonomy): Eukaryota > Viridiplantae > Streptophyta > Magnoliopsida > Fabales > Fabaceae > Dalbergia > Dalbergia cultrata. The sequence continues at coordinate 20,968,820 of CM062351.1, read as the reverse complement.
TACTGGATGGTTCATTCACCTTGGCCAGTCATCGGTTTCTTGGAAAACCAAGAAACAATCCACTGTCTCCAAATCCTCTGCCGAAGCTGAATATCGCTCCATGGCCAACACCACCTGTGAGTTAAAATGGCTAAAGGACATTCTCTCTAGCCTTGGCATCTCCCACAATGTACCTGTTCACCTCTGCTGTGATAGTCAAGCTGCCCTCCATATCGCCAAGAACCCCGTCTTCCATGAATGCACGAAGCAGATTGAAGTTGATTGCCATTTTGTTCGGGATGAAATAGTTCAAGGACGTCTCAGTCCTTCTTATGTTTCTTCACACAGCCAACTCGTTGACCTTTTCACGAAGGCTCTTGTTACTAGACAGTTTAATTATCTGTTAAGCAAGTTAGGCATTCATGACTTACATGCACCAACTTGAGGGGGGGTAAAACGAGAGAATATCTACCTGTATCTGCACTGTATCTAGTTGATTTTGTTAGCTCCTAATTTGCGGATGTCAGTATCTTTATTCTCTTTTTTAGGCAAGTAGATATCTTAATATTAGGATAATTGGGTACACCGATTTGGGCACCGATTTAGCTCCAATCTTGTATATATGTAGCTGTGTGGTAATGGAAATGGAAGATCGATTCTTGTTTTTTACAAAGACATACTGCAATAAACTATGAAAAGCATGTGCATTTTTTTTTCATAGAAAACATGGCTCCCCCTCCTCTCTCTCTTTTCTCTCTTCCTCTCCTCTTAAAATTGGTTGGGTGGTTTAGGTTATGTGGGTTGCAAATGTGCAAACCTATAATCTAGCCCATACCCTGGTGGATGGAATTTTTCAACCCAACCCAGCTCATGAATCCAACCTGGCTTGTGTTTTTTGGGTTGGGTTGGGTCAAAACCCATGGGTTCGTAGGTTGGCCCGACCGGATGGAGACCCCTCACTGATCCCACCTTGTTATTGTTGTTGTTTTGGCTATACCTTTGTTTGGTTTAATGGAAGGGAAGGGACGAAGTTTGGAATAGGAGATTGTAGAATGATTTTCGCTCCCTGATACAGTTCTCCTTTCTAGCTTGCAGCTTTTCAATGCGCAGGACATGGCCCAAAAGATACCATAGGACTAGATCAAATTGTGTACAAAGATCGACAAGGATTTACTTGAACAAGAGTATGAGTCATGTGAATGGGATAAAATATTCTGCGAGCTAGTGAGATCTGATTAAGACGGATTAGTTGCAGTACAAGTACATTTTCCACTATATAAATGTATTGGTTATTTAGATGGCAATTGGCCATAGTAGAATATTGTTGTTTGCTGATTGGTTCACAGTTGCATTGAAATTTTAGGGCCTCAAGCTCACATTTTGCCATTCATGATTACCAACTGTTTCATTGCATCTATAGGCCACCTTCTGAGAAAGCATTTGATGTGTCCCTGGTGAAACAACAACATTTGGTATATTGTGATCTATTCTATGGTGATAATTACAAAAGCAAAAATGCTGATGAAATCTGCTATGATGATATTGTAGCATGATGCGAGCTGTCGTTACTCGCAACAAATTAAAAATAATTAAAATGCTAAATTGCACCAAAAATGTAGTTAAGGGCACAACTCAGGTCGTCTCACAAGGAAGTGTTCTAATTGATTCAACAAATTGGGGAATTTTTGGAATTATTCAAAGCAAAATTAAATTGAGGAAATATGATGAGAAGAATTACCTGCATAAGGATTCCATCAGATTAAGAGTTGTTCAATCATTGACTCAAGAAATAAATTCATGGTGGTGGTTACTTTCATTATTCATGCTATCACACAATAATGATGTAATTTTACTTAGCAATCATACAATCGCATTCTCACTAAGGGTTTGGCTAACATATGGACTAGTAATTCACGATCGTAATTCTATGAACCTATGACAGTCTGATTACCAATTACAGCAACCTAATTCCTAACGGAGTTAATTTCAATCCCTTACCAATTTAGATGTAATTAAATCAATCGATCCAATACCCCAATGGTATCTAAATTATGCACGCAAACGAATGCACAATCAAACCACCCTAAAAAATACAATTGCAATAATCATCACAACCAATATTAAAGAGAGAAGATAAGAGGGAAAGAAAAACCAACCACGAATTACAAATAAAAATTGGAGTCTCAAGAACAATCTTAATCTTCAGTCATCCATGTGCACGGTAAGGAAATTACTCCTCCATAGGGGGAGTTCACAGCCAACGTCAAAGAAAATTGATAAATTCTAACCTAGAAAATATTGAAATTCAACAATGATTGGAAACCCTAGCCTAGAGAGAGAGTAGAGAGAGAGAGAGAGAGAAAGCTGAAACCTAAAAAAAATAAAATGTACTGAATGCATCCTCAAATCTCCAAAACGGAGTTAAATTCAAAAAATGGTTCAAAACACGGAACGAAGTCGCGTGCTCGCTGAAGCTCCACTCACTTATGATCGATATAGCGGTCTAGGACCGCTATAGTGGTCCTAGTCATTTGCTCATGAGCGCTGCAGCCAAGTTGTCTCTCTGGTGACCGCTATAGCGGTCTATGACTGCTATAGCGGTCATGTGCTCGCTCAACAACACTTCGTATACTTCCAAACCCATTTTGAGGCCTAAAATGTTCGAATTAGCTCTTGTCTCTAGAAATAAAAGTTGTAGCTATTTGAACAAGCTTTCCAACGCCCTAACAATCATGTCAATCGGACATCTATAGCTCCAAATATTGGCAAAATACCAACTAAGGATAAAATTGGACAGCATCACAACATCAGAAACCTTTAATCTTGCAACCTGGAAAGTCTCTGCAAGCAAATAACACTCACAAAAAAGGGTTAAAAGTATAGGAAGCTCTAAAATGTATTTATTCATCAAAATGGTGCAGAGAACCATGATTTTATTCAATGATATACCGTTAAGACCAAATACAAATCTACTAAATGTTTACCAATTAAGTACATAAATAATGCAATATGCCTAGAGTTGAATAGGAAATGGGATGCATGAATGCAATCCATCACAGCATTGGTTGCTTTATTCACCATTTCATTTCTTTTAGATGCAACAACTTGCGTCTTAATTAATATAATATAATTGTGAAGGATTTTATAGGTCAAACATAAATCACAACTTAATAGGCTTACCCTTTGTATTTACGGAATATGATTTTATACATCAGAGTTGAAGTTTCTTGGTGCTGCCCAAGTAGAACATAATCAACTTGTAGACTTGTAGTATTGTATCATAAAGGAGAACCCAATTGAAAAAGCATGTAGCAAGACTGACAACAGTAGTTGGTACTATCGGTATTAAAGGTTTTATCGATTCATATTTTTGCATTTTTCTTTGTCACCTGCCTTTTGCACAAGTGATTTCAAACTTCCCATTTCCTTGAAAGATCCATTCCACAGTGAACGAGACCTTAATGACCTGGTTGGGGCTCATGCTGTGACTACTCAAAAGTGTTGCCCCTCTTTTGTGATGCAGTCGCACTGTAGTCTTGGGTGTAACCACCATCTTCAATAGCCTTCACTGCACTGTCAATGAACAATCACCTAGCCACTGTAGAATCTACCTGTTCCCATTTGCTTCTATCTTAACCCCAGGTAGTAGAAAGTGCTGTTACATGTCGGTTTCGTTGAGATTTGGTCGGCTGAGGTGCAGGCGAATCATGTCGAAGAAGGGCAGCACAGGGTGGTGTTGGCTGAAGATGGATGGCACATAGCTCGTTATGCTTGTGGAAGTGCATTCCATCTCCATTCCCCTAATAGCATCAACTATTAACACTTTCCTATGAATTATTAATAAATTTCCAAAAGTATCCTTGCCTTTCTCTCTTTCTTTTTTTTTTTTCCTTAATCCCTTCTTATCTTTGCTTCTCCCACCGCTTTCCTCGACTGAACAACTAACTACTGAACAAGTTCTGTCAATGATGATTCACAAAATTCATCTGATAAAAAAAACAAAAATAAAAATTCACAAACACTTCAAACAAACAAAAAAGTGAAAAAACACAATATTGTTGTGAAATGCGTCAATTTTAGATATTTCAAAGAAAGAGAAATTCCATTCTAGTCTTTCAATTTTGTAATTGACATGTGATTGTGTTTTGGGACAGTCTTGATCTTTCTTTTGATTACTTTGCCAAGCTTCCCTTGCGGTGGCCACTAGACTATGAAAAATGGGTACTTCATTTTTACAAATGTATCTATACTATGTATTTCTTGGTATGCGTGGGTATGGTTGGATATGTATTTGATGACTACTTTTTAAAAAAAGAAAAAAAAAATTCAAAATTTTTCATACCCCATATCTGTATCCATGCAACATAGCTTGCTGATCTCACGTTGATTTGAAACTCAGACAAGAACCAAATCTGAGAAAAAAAGTTAGTGATGTTTCTAAGCAGAGACAATGGAAATTTGTGATGTTAGAAACATGAAAAACCAAATCTAAAGAACAAAGAACCAGTGGCGGCATCTTGTGGAGGCAAGATGGATATGAAGTGGCCTAGGGTATCTTCAAAGTTATCTACTTTCAACAAAAATAGAAATTTTGTTTAAAGTAAATGCTCAAATTGGTCCTTAATAATTTTATTAATGGACAAATTAATCCCTGATAAAAAATATTAGTATTGATTGTTAATGTCTCTCACAATTGCAAAAATAGGACACCATAGGTCCATGACAATTTCATTGATGGACAAATTGGTCCATGATAAAAAGAAATATTAGTGGTCAAGTCCCTCATAATTGTAAAATATGATATTATAGGCCTCTCACTCAGTTGCAACCCACTAAATATTGAGATGGATTTTAATTAATTTATGTGGCATCCACTAATTCAATCATCATTAATTTACTAAAATGCATTGTTTTATTTATGCAAATCCCTCCTTAAATATTCTAAAATTTAATAGAGCACACCATCCTCCATAACTTTCTTCTTCCATTCCTTCCTTTGTACACAACATCCCTCCCCCAACTTGCACAAATGTATGATGATTTATTTATACTTGAAAGAAGCCTTTCAATTCCCATAAAATAAGATGGACCTTCATTATTTTCTCATAATCCATGTCTTGTTATTCTCATGATTCATCAAAAACATATTCTGTTAGTGTATTTATGTTCATTTAACGATTTGGTGGGGGAATTAATTTAATCTATTGTTAGAAACTTGGAATTCCACTATTATATAAATAGGTTTTTGATATAAAACCATGCACGGTAGTATTGTGTTATTTTATAATATGTAATCACTGTACTCTAGCGAACAGCTCTTTTGTGAAAATGATTATGAATTTATGATATTGGTACCATAATGTCTTAGAAAAAGGTGGTAATAAAACACAAGGAATTTGATTCCAAATCTAATTCTTTTCTTAGAACGACAAGTTGGGGCTAGTGGTTTCTTTCTTGATAATAGATATAGTGAAATATTAGAACGTTTAGGGAGAAATTTGCAAAAAGGGAAAAAAAAAGGGTATATTTCAATTAGTGTTTATTTGGATTAGTAAGTGTCACATAAATCAATAATTAATGTCTACATCATCATTGAACAAGTTGCAAGTGAGTCAAAGACCTATATGTCCTATTTTTGCAATTTCTTGGGACCTTAACACTAATTTTTTTATTGTTAGAGACCAATTTGTCTATTAATGAAATTATTAAGCACTTATAGTGTCCTAATTTTACAATTATGAGGGACCTCAACACTAATATTTCTTATTAGGGATCAATTTATCTATTAATGAAATTGTTAATGACTAATTTGAGTGTTTACTCTTTTGTCTAATGTTTGGAAGGAGACTGAAGAAAGAGGTGTTTTTTGGGACTTAAGGTTATGTTAGATAGTATGAGGAGGAGAGAATGAGAGACAAGAAGCGATTAAGGGCAAGGATATTTTTGGAAAATAAATATTTGTGTGGAAAAGAGTATTAATAAGGTCAAATTATAGTAATCTCTTTTGAAATCAATTGATATTACATTTACCTTCTCTTGAATTACACTTGTCTCCCTTAAAATATTTTTTCTTAATTTCTATTAAAATAATTTATAAATTTTCTAAATTATCCTTACAAAATACCCTCTTCCCCATCCTTGCCCCAATTTCAGAGCTCCAACAGTCAACCACATTAGCACCTTACACAAACCTCAAGCATGTTCATCCAAATGCATAACAGCAATCTATAATCTATAATCCATAATCCATAATATTAATATTTCACACTCCTATAAGGGAAACTTTTACAGGTGTCTCTTCTAGAACAATTTAGGGCCCACAATTTTCATTTAGAATTTTAATCACCAATCTATATTCATTACACTTAATTGATAAATATCAATCACATTAATCATAATTAATTATTAATTATGAGGCATCGATTATAAATAACAATCTTACTCCCACTTTACAACCTAATTTCAAAACCCGTTATCGGATACTACAATATCACTTTGTCAAATATTTTTTGTTGGTTGACTTTAGAAATTTTTATTCTATATTTTAAATTTATGAAATATTATTTTTCATTCTAATATATTTCAAATTATTTTTTATGATTATCTTATTTGGCTTATTTATCAAAAAATTATTTGGCTTAATATACAGTCATGGTTTCTTTTATAGTTCTATACGGAACACATGATTTATATATTATCAATGAATGCATAATTTGAAATTAACTTATATGATAGTTCTCAATCAATATATAATTATCAATTTATAATTAATGTAATCTATCACAATGATGTCAATCATAAATAATAGGTTGATATTTTAAAATTATATATTTTATTTGAAAACATGCCTATCAAGATAAATAAATTAAAATCTTTTGGAATTAATTCAACACTGATTTAAATTCATACTATTATTGACATACTAGTTATATTAATTTAAAATTATTATATTAATTAAATTCACAGAAAATGTTATAATGGTCAACAAATTATAACTAAAAATTTAATACCACAAATTAACATAAAAATATGATCAATTAGTCACTCTTTAATTAATCAATCACTCTCAAATTTAAATTCAAACTTTAAAGACTAACACCAATTACATATCATTTTATTTTTTCATGTCAGATGTAATTAGTATAATATATAATTTATTAAAAAAATTATAATATATAAAATTTGCCACATTATAATATAATGATATTGATAATAAAAATATAATAATGAGTTTGGTTATTTTAATAAAACTTAATATCATAGTTAACGTATTTCAAATGATTTAATATAATCTATAATTTATTTATAATACTAATAATTAATATTCATTATATGAACAGTTTTCCATGTATAATTCATAACATTTTAATAATCTTAATATTTAAAGTACATTTTTGGATTTAATTTACCTTCTAATTATTAATTATTTTTTCCAATCATACCTTCATATCTCTCTTCATTAAAATTATTTAACAAAATGGTTCAATCAAAATTATTTAGCAAATAACAAATAATATAAACAAAATGATAATTGAATATATTACACCATTAAAATTTCAAATAATAATTATAGTATTAAAGATAATAAAACTATTATAATTACATTACCAAAAAAATTATAATTAATGATTATAATTATAGTATTAATGATAACAAGAAAATCTTAGTACACCTTTATTTTTTAATTATCTTTATCAGATTAAATTTGCATCATGTATATATTTTTATTTTTAATTTGAATTATGCTGCATTATTTATATTTATAATTATGCATATTTGTGTTTTGAAATTTTTTTAATAAACTTGTAAATACCGATAGGGTTCAAATCTCCACGGAAAATGAGAAATGAAATCCCGTAATGAGGATGAGAATGGGGATAAAAGAGGAGATTCTAAATGAGGACGAGATCAAGGGAGGGGGAGCTTTTAACTTCAAATGTAGAGCTTTTGAACATTACACACACACACACACACACACACACACACACACATATATATATATATATATATCTATATATATCCGTCTGACTATACCATATTTAATTTTTTACAACCTAAACATTCCAACATATCAATTTCACAATTGTTTCATATTAATTTTTTTGAAAAACAAGACTTCAATTTTTCAACATTAAAATATGTAAAAAAAATCAATCCCACAATTTATACTTCTTTGATAATGGTACTAATTATTTATTACTTATTTTAAAAAATTAAATAATTACATCACTTTTTATTGAAAATAATTGTGCAATTAATATACTACTCTAATAATTGAGATGACATAAATTAGGATTATATGTGATTTGTTTTTACTAATTATAACATATATTTTAAAATTGATATTTTAATTTGTTAAAAGTATGTACAAGGAAAATGGATGTAATTGAAATCACATGAATTAAATTTATTAATTATTTTTATTAATTAGAAAATATATTTTTATGTTTTTATAAATAAAATATTTTAACTTATTAAAAAGATATAAATGACTTGGGATAACAAGAAAAACATTGAAGTGGGTATGCATGGGACAGAATTATCCACAATATAAATAGGAATAGGGACATATTTTGTCTTCACAAGAGTGGATAGCACATTATTTTTTCAATTATCTGTATCAGATTTGCATTATGTATATATTTTTTATTTTTTAATTTGAATTATGTTACATTACTAATATTTGTTATTATCAATATTTATGTATTAAATTTCAAAATATTCAAAAAAAAATTCTTTTTGGAATTCTTTTAATAAATCTATGAATATGATGTGCAAGGATTCAAATTCTCACAAGGAATGAGAAATGGGGATCTGTGATGGTGATAAGGAAGGGGGATAAGGCACAAAATTCTAAATGGGGATGGGGGTGTGAGACATGTCCTCTCTGTCATTGACCCATCGTGATCCCTATCAATGGCTAATGATATAATAAAATTATCCAATTATTCTTTTTTTTTATTCAACAATTTTAACTTTCAAAATATGTAAAATTTTCATAAAATAGGCTCTTTATTCTGAAGGTCATCCATTGAGATTTTTTAACCTTATAAACGTGATATTCAAAATAAGATATAAAATAGAATGACATATTTATATTTTATCAATTTATTTAATTATTTAACTATTAATTTATTTTCAAAATAAATTTATATACTCAATTTACTATAAGATATATTTAAATAAATATTTATTTTTAATAATGATTAACAAACTATTTTTATTATCACCTTGTGCATTGCACGGGTCAAACAAGTGGTTTAGTAAACTATTGACTCATTAATGTATGCAACTTCAATTCTCAAAGCACCACCATTCATTTGTCCTCATTATTTTAGTCGTCACCTTTTAGGTTACGGCTAAAAACTTCCACACGCATCTATCTCGTCACCTTTTAGGTGACGGCTAAAATCTTCCACACGCATCTATCCTCATTATTTTGGTCGTCACCTTTAAGGTTACGGCTAAAAACTTTCGCACGCATACACAGATGGCAACTTTGAGAAATATTTAGATGCACCAAGAGTAAGATAACATTTACTTAGATTCATTTATTAATTGAGACATAAGTTTTGTAGGTTATTATTATCTCTTACCTCCCCTATATTCTATTGCTATAGCTGATTTGTCAATCAATAAATAGAGCATAGTAAATATTTTATTTTATTTTAAAATCACTTAAGAATTTCCGGGCAACTTCTTGCTCCAAGTTGATTCCCATTAATGTCTGCTACTTCAATTCTCAAAGCACCACCATTTATTATTTATCCTTTTTTTTTCTTATAAACTTTCATTTATCCATCTTAGTCTACATAAAGAATACACACAAGTTTAGTGGACGAGTTTAATTAGCCTGTACCTTGACTATAAGAACCATTGATATTGGGAGTTCCTGTGTAGTTGGATGTCACTATGTCAGTAATGTCCCCTCAAGTCTTTGGCTTTATTATACATTTCAATACTTGAAAGATTCCTCCTATATAGGTGTTTGTATTTCCAATTGCTTTTTTTTTTTTTTGGTTAAATAGTAAGAAGCTATGATTATGAAGCCAGAATTTCATTTCATAGGTCAAAAAATAAAACAACACATATTAAGTATAACATAAATTTATATAAGTGAATAAAATAGTCCCTTTTAAAATATTAAAGTAAACATAATTAATCAAAGTAAATAAATACTTCTTTCATTGCACTCCATCCATAAATTTTTTGAGATTATTTTATTTTAAATTATCTATCCATTTATTATCAAGAATATATATATATATATATATATATATATATATATATATACCAATAGTGCTCTTAGTATAATTCATCCAAACGCATAACAGCAATACTTAAAAATGCAGCAAGAAAACTTTTCCTCCTATCTCTGCCATGTCACCGTCACCAACATCAAAGAGAAGGAAGATCAACAACAACAACAGCAGCAGCAATAAGAGGACGAAAGAAAGAATGGGTGGAGTTACATTAACCCTTTTCTTTCAACATTTTCTTCCATGGCAGCCTTTGGATCTTGAAATCCAGGTGGAGGAAGGACCACACCGCACACCCCAATCGCATTGTCAACAGCCAGGGCTGAAACCGCCGCGACCAAGGGTGGGGGAGAAGGAGTTGGCGGCGCTGGTGTGATGTAGGGATTTAGTATCGGTGATGTAGTCATTTCATGCAATTTTTTAATTTTAGAAAAAATTTAAAATTTATAGTTAGGAAGGTTATTGTATTAAAATTAAATAAATCAAGAGAGGTATATATCTATTTTCTTGGTAGATATATTTTTTCTCGGGTGGATTCTATTTGAAATATAAGAAAGTGTGAATGTAATATTAATACACCTTAAGAGAAGTTTGTGTACTTTATCTTATTAGTAATTGATATCATTAAGAGAGGTGTGTATAAATTGAATAATTAAAGAGGAGGTAAGTTGTATTTCGAGGAAGCTCTTAATGTAATTTACCTTTTTAACTTTTAAAATAAAGTATTGCAACTCGGTATCCAGGTATCATGCATTTATTCAGCCACATAAGTGAAGCACACTAAATGGACCACCTTAAAAAAGGATGTGAAGTCGCAAACGAGTTCCTAGCTTATTCGAACTGCCCTCCCTACCCGACAAATAAAAAAATGAAAAAGTTTTTAGCTTTTGACTAAAAAATAAAAAGAATAGAGAAAAGGTTCATTGACTGTTGAATACCTTTACAATTCTTTGCACAATTTTTTCCCTTTTTTCTTTAAAAAATTCCTATAGTGCTGGTAAACATTAGCCTCTTTTTCTTAACATAAAAATATTATTTTAATATCTAAAAAATGAGTAAATACTGAAATATTAACTTTTGAGGTGTTGAAACAATTCTTTCTTGCGAGTGGTCATTGAATTATAAGGTTGTTCTACTTGATGCCTAAGCTATTTGATAAGTCTTAAGAAAAATTAAATTGCTGCACTAATGGAAGTATGCAAAATATATTTGGTATTGATATTTGAATACATCAATACAGGACCACAGAATTAAGAAATGCAATATTACAAAAGGATGATAATGTGAACCAAATGACAAAATGGTCAATAAAGGTCGGTAAGTTACCTTGCATGAGTCAGGGATGGACTCCAGTATTTGCTCCTACTATCCTCTCTATCTCCCTCTCAATATGTTCATACTGTTTCATATATCGTACTGATAACATATTCCCACCCAAACAGTGACAACTTCAAGTGTCTACTTGGTGCTTTGGATCTTTTGGGTCACCAAAGATGTTGGAGATTCACAACTTTGGCCTGTTCCACCCTTGTTTGATAAGCATTCGTGGCCTTTCCTTAAGACTTCACATATAAGATGTTGCATCATTTCAATACCAATAAACCGAAATGGGTTTGAATTTTGGCCAACGAAACCAGTTTTAGGGAATTACCTAACCATAAGTGCAGGTGGCAATACGGGCACAGATAGAGATCTTGCATTATCCCAATTCGATGCCACCAGACCTTGGAAATCTCTTATCGATTGTTTTGCTCTATTGCAATAAATGTTGAATATAAACGACATAATGCTCTGACCTTGGAGTGGAACGCGACTCCTCAAGCTCAATGGGTGTAGCCTTTCTTGAGGCAGACAATTGTGCTGGCTGTGTTTTATTTTAGCTTTCAGTTTTTATTTTTTATTTTTTATTTTTTAAGATTTTGTGAAGAAAATATTAAAAATTGAAATTTAACTAGTTTTCAGAATTTTTTAATATTTTCTTAAAATCTGAAAAATTAAAAAACTGAAAATAAAAATTAAAAACTGAAAACTCAAATCAAACAAGTCCTAAATTTACCTCAATTTTCATATTTTTGGTCACACATGCACTGGGAGAGTCGGAGAAGGGAAATTTTGGTATGGGGGGAGTGTTTTGTTAAGCTTCCCTACCCACAAGTTTAAGTCCATTTGGTAACATGGAATAATTTTTTTATCTACCAAATTATTTGATTCTAATCATTTTTAATTTGAGCTATTTTCTATTAATGGTGCATTTGGATAAACTTTTTTTAGAGTCAAAATAATTTTTTTCACCTAAAAAAATTCACTGTTTATATATTTGGATAACTTGATAAAAAAATAATTTTTTTTAATTAATATGCAATCTTGCAAAATAGTGATAGCTTGATAGGGAAGATGTCCAAATGATATTCACTTTTATATGTTTAAACAATAATATTATTGATATATCAATTAAGCAGGTTGAATATAAAAACTGTTAAAATAGAATAAGTGAGGATCACTATAATATATATATATATATATATATATATATATATATATATATATATATATATCCACTTTTAGAACATTAATATTTTTATGAAATGCCTATTTTTTAGATGTTAAAATAATACTTATTTAATATTGAGATGCCTACTTTTACTATTAAAATAATATTTTTATATTCTATATTCATTGTAGAATCTGATTCCATAATAAATGTGGTTTACTCATGTAACCAAAAAAATGTGGTTTACTCATTTGTTTACTTATTACGCGGACTAAGACGCCGTCAAATTAACCGCAGCTCTCAGCATCTACTTTACCATCTAGTCTCCATTCTCCACCCTCGCCTCTCATATCACTCTCTACTTTCGGTGGTTGCCTCTCCCCTCAGCCCCACTTCCCTCTTCTCAACCCTTTTGACTCATCTCTCTGCCATCTCAGCTTTCACCCCTTTCTGGATTTCAGTATACTTCGCCGCCGCCACCACCCCCTGCAGCAGGCAAAACTCAAAATCTCTTCATCAGTAACGGTCATTTGTGGAGGAGGAAAATTAAAAGGCTCCATACAAGGCAGCATCATTTGTACACACACAAGAAGCAGCGAAGATCTTGCACTAGAGTGGGGTAAGAGGAGAAAGCCTTTCCATATTGATTTGAATTTGTTATGCATATTCAGCTATGAAATTAAATTGGCAGTGAAAGAGTAGGTTACGGAGTGGTCTTTTTTTTTTTTTTCCCCTCTTCCTACTTGATATTTCTTTTGATTTTCAATAGGGTGGAAATTAAGTTAAACTAGGTCTTGATCAAGGAAGAAAAAACCATAGAATGGGTATCGAACCGGTCAAGGTACTGGTTTAAAGGTTTAGAAGTCCGATCGGTTCAATCGGAATGTAATAAAAAATATATTTAAACATATACATATGATTAATTAGAATATAAAAAATATATTAAATCATTAACATTAACATAATCAACACAAAAAATAATATATTCATAGGTTTATAAAAATAAACATAATCAATACAAAATTTCTCTAGTCTCAGTCTCACAATATGGTCATAAAAGTATTTAAAAACAATATTTATTAATGAGCAGTCTACGAATGATAGAGAGAGAAAAAAGATAGTCCAACAATCTTTGTTAATGTCATTTTTTAGTTCCATTTTCTTCATTTTTGCTCTATGATTGCCATAAGATATCAGTATTTAAGTTTTGAAACTATATATATATATATATTCAAAGGCTTTGAACCGATTCAACCGGTCCAGTTCGCCGGTTTTCCTGGTTTTGACTTCGTCCGGGTTTTTGAGGTTAACCGGACTTGCCAGGAGATCGGTTTCGATCGGACCGATACGATTTTCTCTTCTATGGTTATGATCATTTAAATAGACTTGACTTATTTTCTTAAAAAGTAACTCAGAACATGGATCTATTGCTGGACTTGATATGAGATTCTGTAATTGTCGTACCGCGCATCACCTTGTTAAAAATCTGATCTAACTTGAAGGCCTACTTGAAAACAATTTTTTTTCGGTCTAAAATAAATCAACCGTCTACTCTCTCGATTTTGTTTTTGGTAACAATCTACTCTTGAATATAGGTTGAAATACTTTTTAAATTTGGAAAGAAAAAAAAATATATTTTTAACTAGCTTAAAAGGCTTCTTAAATAAGGGGAAAATTTCATTTTTAAGTTAATCAAAATATTTCTATTATCATTAATTTTCTTAAATGATAATAATAAGCCAATCTATTAGATCGAAGAAGCTTATTACATGCAACTTGACATATTTAGCTAAAATAGTTTTTAAACATGCTTTAATTTAACTTATTTATTATATTGGCTAAATCAAATTAGGCCGAACATATATTAAATCGCTTCTAACAAGTTGTCTAACCTATTTTTAGCCTTGCTTTCCAATTTATGGGAAATTTAACCTGTACTGGTTTTCTGAGTTGGGATAATTCCTTTTCTCTTATTAGCATCCTTGATGCCTGTGAGTTGATTCGGTTCGTTACTTATCAGTTTAGAAAGCTTAGTTTGTTTGATTATATGAATTAGTGTTGAGTTTTTTTTTAAAAAAAGTTATATATATATATATATGTTGATAGTATGTACCAGTTTTATATTGTCAACAAAAAAAATTGACAAAATGACAAATCAAGATGATGATTGTAATAGTGGGTAATTATTTTCTATAATTTATTTTTTTATGAAATTTTAATAATTAACAATGTCAAAGTCTAATGCACTTATAAGTGCATATATAATTTATTGTTTTACATTGTCATCGCTGCATATAAATAATTGTTTTTAAAATTAAAAATCAAATAACAAGAACAATTAGAATCAATCCGGTTTGAATAATTGGTTGTGCAAAGAAAATATGAATAAATGACATTTTACACAAAATGGTTCCGGTTGGAATAGCCAGCCAAAACCAAATCAAACGAACGAACCCTGAACACATTCAATGTTTAAACTATGTGGAATTGTTTATCAACTATTTGTCAAATGATGAAAAAAAAAAGGCTAATTAGTTGCTTACTTCATCACCTTCCTCACTTTAAAGAAGTCAAATATCCTTAATTGGTTTGTAATTAAATCTTTAAAATTTTGGAGATTCAACAGTACCGCCGTAAAACTTGTTAATTAAAATAAATAAATGGAAAATTCTATATATCTAGAATTTTTGGCGGAAAATAAATGCCAGTGACATGGCATAATTGATGGATGGATTTTACTACTACATTTAATCAAAGCACCATCATATATTCTGTACAAATTTATGAATTATGATTGTATTATTTTAGCTATATCGCATTACTCCAAATAAATTAGTACGCTATACAAACTGACACATGATTGCTACAGCGAATGACAGATTCCTCCTCAGTCCCCTTTGCTGCTTTCCAACTCTCCTTACTCACATTTTAGAGACCTTCCAAAAAAGAAATGTGCTTTGAACCACATTATTTTGCGATCACCTTATATCATATCCAAAAGAGAAAAGAGGGGAGTTTGAGAGAGAAATCAGAGGGAAAAAAAAATAAAGTTATGGATTTCATATGTGATTTTTTTTGGGGGTTTAATTCTTAGTGTTTGGTGTCTTGAATTTTACGATATTCAAATAATATCGTTGGCTCCAAAATTTCTTGTTTGCTCTTTTTGCTTCTTCTCCGTGGACTTCATATTAAATATTTTAAGTATTTTTTTTTTTTTAACAAGGCCAGGTCTTAAACAGTAGATCTGGCAGAGATTTTATTCAGAAATTCTTTGTGAATTAGAAAGCTCATTCTCATATGCAGATACAATTTTATCTGCAATATGCCGATATCACTTTGACAGATGGATAGAAGACATTTGTACTATGTGGGGTTCACAAAATGGTAACTTTGAAATTTGATTTAAAGTGATTATGCAATGATTTGTTTTGGAATTTCCGGTTAGTGTGGTTTTAAGTGTATGATTAAATCATTAAACCTAAAAATTAAAAATAGAAAACTAAATTTAAAAATGCCTGTCTCAAGACTCCTAATCTCCACCACTGTCGGTGACCCCCTTGTGGCTAGTCACCGTCAGCGACACAAATACACATCAACGTTGCTAATATTGATTCTATTAGCTCATTTGGAAGTTGGTTGTCAATTGTTATAGTGCTCACACTCAGGTGGTTTTTTGCCTCCTCTATTGCTGCTGCCGCCATCCTCTCCTTCTCGAGGTCCGACCATGCCACGTTTGCCTTGAACCTCTACATGTTCACTAACCTTCGCGTTTTGGGCCGGGGATTTCATAGGGTAGCCATGACCCTTTTCAAACTTGGGCGGAACTTGATCCTCTAAGCATAAATGGATTCTAGCTATGTCTCCCAAATCACAAAGGACGCTAATGAGGCTCTTGGCAAGAGAGAGAGAGAGAGAGAGAGAGGCGTAGTTTCGACAATGATTCTCATAAAAGTTAATTCATATGTCTTCTGAAAATTCTCTGAGCTCAATGCCCATGAATACGTTCTTCTTAGGCTTTGTTTGGGAGTTTAGAGGGAAAGGGAAGGGGAGACATTGGAGGGGAAGGAAAGGTGAGGGAAGGAAGGAGTTTAGATTATTACTCCTCCATTTGTTTGGGAGTGTAAGATATATAGAGGGAAGGGAATTGAGAGATTTTGGGTCTAGTTTTACAATTTTACCCTTCCTTGCAATATATAATTATTTTATTTTTATAGAATTAATTATTTTTGTTAAAAATACATATTTCTACTAATAAAAAAAAGAAGTAAAAAATTTATGATTTTTTAACACTTTTATCCCTTAATAATATATTTAATTATTTTATTTTTTAATTAATTAATTATTTTGGAAAAATGTTGAAAAACTTCTCCCTCAAATTTTCTACTCTACACAATAGATCATTTTAAAAATATTTCTTTATTTTTTATCTTTAAAAATAACTTTTCTCTACAATATGTTCAAAAAGTCCATAAAAAATTTATAAATTTTATGAAAATTCATATTTATAAAAAAATAATAATGCCATGCAAAAAAATTGTATTTACAAAAATAATTACAAAAAGGGATAAAAAAAATAACTATACAATTGCAACTTGTAACTTTGGCAATTTTTGCATAACAATACACAAGGAAAAAAGAACCATTAATTGAAACTCAAATAGTCCAACAATGACAAGTATTAAATCAACCTAAATACTAAATAGTCCAACAATTGGTTCAGAATCCATTTAAAAGTTACATCAAGAAGGGCCACAAGGACCAAACACCATATCAAATAACAACCTCTTACGTTTGTCTTGAGGACAACCAATTACTCCTCTAATGCACTCTGAATGACCAAGAAGATACATGTATACTCAGTTGATTAGGTGGTCCACAATTTGCAAATCTTCAAGCATCTTCCAGCCTTCACTTTTTGGAATTGGAGCCTTCTGCTTTGCTCTTTCATATGTAACAATGCTCTCCCTAAAAGCTTTGACAAGATCTTGAAGAACCATTTTTTTCCCTTCAGCTTCATTTTCATCCCTAGACGTTCTAGATATTTATCTTCTAGCTCAATTATTGATCGAAGAACACGATGAACATAATGACTAGTGGATTCCCCAGAGCGTTGAAACTAGAACTGGACCTCTTAATTTCTAACGTTCTGTGTTAGAATGCAGAGTGTTTTGGCAACTTGTTCCTTTAAGGTTACCTGTTGTGTTGGTTGGAGACCACCTTCTCGTTTTAAGATATCACACAAGTCTAGGAAAGCTTTAGGATCCATTCTTATTATCTTACTACCTTCACTACTAGCAACTTGTTTCATTATTTTTGCTTGTATCCACTCCTTCTCTAAGGTTAAAGTATGCTTAATCATCCTATCTTGAGAAAGTTTCCTAATTAAGTAATAATAAACTACAAGACATACAACTTGGACCACAATCATCCTATATTTTTGTCTCCAACTTAACAGTGTAAGGTTTATGTTTCCTCCTTGATTATCCATCTATAAATTATCAAGAAACAAATTTGTGCAGTCAATAAATTATCACATACAAACTGCAACCACTAAATATTGCATATACAAGCAAGCCAAGCCAGGGCCTATCGAGATACTCAAACTAATTAATCAAGTATAACAAAACTAAATATTTTACAGCAAACTCACCTGAATAGGAAGAGAGGATGACAACAATTGATATTGACAGAATGATGGAACCACACAAAAATTTTGACCCCTACAACCAAGAATACAATAATAAAGGCCATGCTCCATATATCATAAACAACATAAGAGGATGCGTCACGCAGCAGATTGATATGATGCTTGCGTGGAGCAATCAAGAGAGATTTGAATTTGCAAGAAGAAATAGAAGGTCTCTGAATTTGCATTTGTTTTTTCCTATAGTGGGAGAGTTTCCAAGAGATTGGCCACTTAAAAGTTTAGAACACGTCTTGTTTGTTAAAATAAAAAATCCCAGCGCATCAATGAAGAATCATTCTTGTGGGAGCCATCCCTTCTAGCTCTAGATTACCACTGCCATCTTTTGTTTTTCTAAACTAGTAATTATTATTCCTTTTTCTATCTGATATGGAATATCATCCCAAGGATCACTCCAAAGGTCTCATGTGAAATTCAAGTTTTTTTTTTTAAAATAAGAAAAGCTCATCTAGTTCAGTATCAAGTTTTCTTTTCTTTTTTTTTATCTGCATATAAGTTATTTATCCTAAGCTTTCCTTCAGCATGTTCATATAATCATCAAGATTCTGCATTGATCGTAATTATTATATTGTAGTCTCATACTCAAATAACACAAGTCTTATTATGATGATTTGAGCTAGCTAGGGAGAAAAAATATGATGCATGTCCTAGTATATGGGCCTTTGGCTAGTAGGTAATCCACTACAACCTAAGCCAAGACAAGACTTCTAGTCTCTAGCCTTAAAAGTGATTTGATTTTGAATATTCATTTATAGAGAGATGCCACAAACAATTTATATGCTTGACGATCGTTACCTCAAACTCCTTGACGGCATGCCATACTATTGAAGAATATGCCAGAGGTGAGAACATGGTTTCAAAATGCAACTAATGTGCAAGGTGACAAGCAGAATAATAGCAAAACAGAACTTGCATAAATAAGTTGGATTAAGAAGAGATCATTTGCTAATGATTGCCTATTCACATTATGCTTAACAGAAGTAAAAACCATCACTTACACTACTTTAGTTGTGTACCTTCCCCACAAGATCAACAAACATATTTTAATTTATTGAATTCTGATAATTAAGTAAAAGACAGAAACCTGTGCACAGATAATACATTAAAAGTGAACCTTAATTAGTGTAGCAGCATCCTCTTCAGTTGTCCCTCTGATCTCTCCAATAAGAATGATACCTGAATTACACCAACAAAAAGTAATGATAAATAACTCTATGCCATTAATCATACAAGAAAAATTCACTTCACAAAGAAACTACTCACAGAAGACGACACCTAGATTTAGTTGACAAACAAACATGCAGTAAAATTCAGACATAAAATAAAATATGTCAAACAACCCGCGAACCCTTCAAAGGTTGATAGAATGATGTAAATATAGAAACAGAGAGAGAGAGAGAATCGAAGCATACAGTAAAGAAATGTGATAAACAGAGAGAGAATTGAAGTTTCCAACAAAGAAATGGAATAAAATCAATGAATCTGATGGTGTTCTTCCTGAATCGCACAAAAAATCAGTATGAAGAACTCAAATGAGAAGAAGATCAAAATGCCAAATGAGAAGATAATGATAAAAATCGAACCTCTAACGTGTTTAAAAGGCAACAAAGTGTATAAAAATCGTGAATCGATGGTTGAAGATATGTGAATCAACCTTGATTGCGGAGTCTGAAGAATTGGGATTTAGGGTTCCTCGACATTGGAGTGCTTTCAGGTTGCAATTAGGATGAGTTTTGCAAATGAGGGTTCCACACAGAGATAGAGTTGTGTGACTGGTTATTTTGAAATTAAGTAAAACTTATAAGGATAAAATGGAACTTTCAATTCATATAAAACTTAAAATCCCCTAAAATGGGGAAACTAAAAATAAGGCTGAATGTAGGGTTTAGGAGAGTTTTTAAAATCCTTCAAACACTTCCCCTACTAAAAAATCTTACAAACATAATCTAAACTCTCAAAGCCTTCTCTTTCCTTCCCTTCCCCTCTTAATCCCATCTAGCAAACAAAGCCTTAGTCTTTCTAGTTTCATTTTTTTCCCTTACGTCCATTCAACTTGTGTATTGTTCTTACTTCATAAAATTCTTTGCTAGGTACTCAAAGTCCCAAACTTTTTAAATATTGTTACTTATTCTCTCATTTGGTTCTGGAAATTTGGGGAACACTGAGAACTAGGTTCATTATTCTGTGATGATAACTTTAGATTTGATAACAAAAATTTAATCTTTATACTACTTCTACCACAATTTATTTCCAAATCTATTTCTTTCTTTTACACAGTAGGAGATGGAGAATGCGAGATTTGGAGTTTTTCTTTAACTAAACAAGAAGATCCTAATTTGGGTGACAATGGGATGATCTTTGATACTTACACACTCAGTCACGGTCTATGTTGTCTGTAATGGTGGTTCGTCATTACTGCCATTCAACAAGAAGAGTTTTTCGTGTTCTTTAAGTTTTATTGGTTTTGTTCCATGATTTTTATCTTTTTCATTTTGTTTCCTAATTGCCTTGAACCAATAGTAATTACTCCACTAACAAAAACCATTACTAACTATGGTCATAAGCAATATTGACTTACAGCTGCCCCACTCCCCCTTTAAGTCCATGTTTGGACCCCATATGGTACAAATGTCCTCTATTCATTTGTCAAAGTGAGATCGTTACAGGGTGTTTGGAAAGTTTTTAAGTGATTGAATTGAATTGAATTCTATCAAGAATTGAATTGAATTCTATCAAGAATTGAATTGAATTCTTATGTTTGGAATGAGTTAGTAAATAAAAGAATTCAATTCAATTCTTTGATTTGGAATGTATCTAAAAATGAATTGATTTGTTATTTTTATCATTTTGTGCTTCACCCAAACTTAATATTACTTCTTTCTCTTTGATTTCTCTTTCTTGCTGTGATGGCATCGAAGCAACACGACACCAACAACAACAACAACGCCCCGATTCCCTCCACCTCCACTGCCACCATCGTCTTCGTTGCCACCGCAGAAGGCGGCTCCTCTGATTCAAAACGGTTGCAAATCAAGGAGGAGAAGCCGCTCGATGATTCTCGGACGTTGTTTAGCATCTGTGTACCACTGAGGACGAGATCAAGCTCCTCCAAGGGTTCCTTGACTGCACATCACAATGAGGCTTGTCTCACCACAATGACACCGCTTTGTTCTACGACCAAAACAAGTTGAAGCTCCAGCTCGATTTCAACAAGAACCAGCTGGTGGAGAAGATCCAAAGGCTGAAAAAGAAGTACCGCGACAGAGGAGGGTTTCCTGGTAATTCCAATTTTCTAGATCAATTCCATCACCAATTCAGACCTCTTTAGGTCTGATTTGTTTTTAGGGATGAATGTGGAATTGAATTCTGATTCGCACATGATTCTTGGATAAAATTTTGTTCAAAACAAAGAATTGAATTCCGATTCTTGAAGGAATTCAATTCTTTGCTTTTCTAAACACCATGTTATTGTGCAGACAACAAAGGCATTTGGTCCTGAGCATGCACTAAATTAGAATGCTTTCTACAATCCCATATCTTTTTAAATTTTGCTTGTTTCTTTTATTGCAATATTTGATGTATTTTATTAACATTGTTATGGCTTTGTTTCAATTGTGAATAGTTGTAACTAATGAGTTTTATTTCATGTCATCAATGATAATCTCTTCTTCTTATAGTCATTGGAGTGTGCTTTGCCTTTATTTTCTTTTCAGTTAACTCTTTATCTCCTTGTCTTTCCTTTTCAGTGTAGTTTATGAAGAAGACTAAGACAGACTTATGTGGATGAACTGATGAAGTGAATTTGTAGAATTTTGTGTGTGCTTGATTCTACATATGGCGACTTCTAAGTCTTCTTTTCCCTTTTCCCATGCTTTAGAGATAAAATACGATGTCTTCATTAGTTTTAGAGGTTCAGACACTCGTCGTGGTTTCCTTAGCCATTTGCTAAAGGCATTAACTCAGAAAAATATTGAAGCATATGTAGATAACAAGCTTAAAGAGGGAGATGAGTTATTGCCAGCACTCTTTACAGCGATTGAGGAATCACAAATTGCTTTGATCATACTCTCAGAAGGCTACGCCTCTTCAAAATGGTGCTTGGAAGAGCTTGTCAAAATAATTGAATGCATGATGAAAAAAGGACAGATTGTGGTGCCTATCTTTTACAAAGTAGATCCATCAGACGTACGACATCAAAAGGGGTGCTACAAAAATGCATTTGATGAACATGAAAAATTGCTCAAGGACAATATAATGAATGTAGAGAAATGGAGAGCTGCTTTGAAGAAAGTTGCCAACTTATCAGGATTTCATTCCATAAATTTTGGGTTAGTGTATCTTCTTTTTGGACATCAGGACTTCATTGTTAATTAAACTTTGAATTTTCCTTTTGGATTTTATTTATCACCTTGCTTGTTATCTACCTAGAAGATAAATAGCTTCCTTTTCTATTTTATAGAACTGATGCTGAGCTAATTGAAGTTGTCGTCCAGCGTGTGTTGACAAGGTTGGATCATATGTATCAAGTTGATTTCAAAGGCCTTGTTGGAATTGATAAACCAATTGCAGATCTTCAGTCATTGATATTGCGAAACATATCAAAAGATGTTCATATTATAGGAATTTGGGGCATGGGTGGTATTGGAAAGACAACTATTGCTGGTGTATTATTTAGCTTATTATGTTCTGAATATGAAGATTGTTATTTTCTAGCAAATGTGAGGGAACGATCAGAGGAGAAAAACGGAATAATTCAATTACAGGAAGAACTTCTTTTCATATTATTAGAGAAAAAATATCTAAACATCAATGTTCTTGATGGAACACTACCAGCTCATGTTCTAAGAAGACTTCATCGCAAAAAGGTTCTTCTTGTTCTTGATGATGTCAATAGTCCAGATCACATTAGAAGCTTAGTTGGAGGACATGATTGGTTCAGTCCAGGTAGTAGAATCATTGTCACAACTAGAGATAAGCATGTGCTTTGTAAAGAAGCTGATGATATATACGAAGTTATGGCATTAGGGGATCAAAATTCTCTACAACTTCTAAATTTGCAAGCCTTTAATGGAGAATGCCTCGAAATAAATTGGCATAATCTGATGCATAAAGTGGTTGCATATGCTAAAGGCATCCCATTAGCTTTGAAAGTTTTGGGTTCTTTTCTTTATGGCAAAAGTGTTGAAGAATGGGAAAGCCAATTGCAGAAACTTAAGAAAATGCCATTTCCAAAAATTCAAAATATTTTGAGATTGAGTTATGAAGGATTAGATCAGGAAGAAAAAAGTATATTTTTATATGTTGTTTGTTTCTTTCACTATGATAAAGAAGATCGAATCAAAACTTTACTAGATGCATGTGGTTACTCAACGGCTATTGCTTTAAAAACTCTTCAAGATAAATCTCTTGTGACTATTTCAAGAACTGGATTTGGATATGTGTCTGTGCATGACTTGATTCGAGAAATGGGTCTAGAAATTGTTCGAGAACAAAGTATTGAAAATCCTGGGAAAAGAAATCATTTATGGGATTCTAATGATATTTGTCGTGTGTTGGAAAATGATGAGGTGAGAAACTATAACTAAATTTCCATTGTAAAATCTTCTCTCTTTTTTTTGTTGCTTTTTGAGATATTCTTTTAGCTTAAATTTGATTTGCTATTAATAAAATATTTTAATTTATACCGTCACTAAATAATGGAAACAACATCTTTGTAATAATTCACTTAATTTCACGAACTGTATATCAAAATCAACTTTTTATCTAATAACTAATATATTGTTTTTGAATAAAACTATTCTTTTTAGTAAACTATTCACCTTTTTTTTTTTTGTTGGACAGGGCACTGAGCATATTGAAAGCATAACCTTGAACATGACAACATCTGGTGACCTAAGTATAAGTCCTCACGCCTTTGCTAGAATGGCTAATCTAAAGTTTTTAAGAATTTGTGATTCAGATACAGATAGTAGGGTCCATCTTCCAAAAGGCCTTCGAATTCTTCCAGGTAAAATAAGACTTCTTCATTGGGACGACTATCCATGTAAATCAATCCCAACGACATTCAATACAGAGTACCTTGTTGAACTTTGCATGCGAAATAGTCATGTCAAAAAACTTTGGAATGGTACACTGGTACGTGGAAACTATATTTTAGTTTTCTTCCTTATTGGTTGTATCGATTGGTGTACAAATATTAATATCAACGCAATACGATAAAATTTTAAAAAACTAAGATAAGAATACAGAAGATATTCATACCAAATAAAGAATATAAAAATATAAATAAATTAAATACTTGTATTGCTTCAACTTTTTGATAGAATATCTATAAAACATATCAATTAATAATCTAATATCTTGTGTTATGAAATATGAAGAAACTTTTTTGGGTGGTCCGAACGTAAGAAAATGCATTTACTCTGTTCTATTTAATGAGTAACACATCACCTATATATTGTATTAAATATCCAGGGAAAATAAGAGATTTCTTGTTCTTAGTACACCTAAGTATTTCTCAGCAACATTAACCCACAAATTTGATGTGTTATTTATTAAATAAAATAGAATAAAGACATTCTCTTACTTTCAGAGTATCTAAATATTTCTCAAAATATAATAAATAAGTCTTTTCCTTTCTTAAAGAGAATCCATCCGTATTCCTAGAGCAAAAGAAGGCTAAAAGATGAAATTAAGGCTAATAATTTTTCTTCTCTACTCATCCATTCTAAAAGTTATATTTATAATTGTTTTGAGAATTCTATATCCTTCCATCCTTATATAGACTATTAATTCCACACACATCTCTTTACATATGTCATCATTATATACTCATTCTAAAATATTTTTATTAGTTATTCTTTTCTATAATTATCATTCTCGTGACATCAGTCATGTCATCAAGATTGTTAGAAAAAAAAAATTGCCTAAAAATTATAAACCCTATAGTAACTAATTATTTTTGTGATTTTTTTTTATTAAGTATATGTAAAATAGAATTTTCTAGGATCCTATTATTAAATTGGGCTGACAAAAAAAGTGGTTTGAAACCCTTAACAGCAAAACAAAATATTTATAGCCCCTTGATCCATCAATGTCAGATCTGAACGAGATTTGACCCAAAATATAAAAATAAAAATCGGAAGGAGAGAACGAAATTGAGAAAACAGAAAATGAAAATATTTTGAAGTTTTCTTTTATTCGGATGTGGTAAAAAACAATAGATAAAGATAATAATGGCAGTGAAATTCACCAAAATTTTTCTTTTATCCCCATCAGGATTAAAAATAATTAATGAAATAGTAATATGATCTTTTTTTCAGATAATATACAATTAATATCATAAGAGAAAATAAAGACAAGTATTATATACTAATTCATGGATAACTAATAAGCATGATTAGGATATATATATATATATATATATATATATATATATATATATATATATATATATATATATAAGGGATGGCTTTAGTGGAAGGAGTGGTTTAGTCTGAGAGTGTGAAGAGTAAATATGGACTACATAATTATATATGGATGGTTATAATTGAAATTTATTAATAATAATTAATGATCATGTGATCATCTAAAAATATCATATAATTTTGTGTTTTAATCTTGACCATTATTCATATAAGACCCAACGACCCAAATTTACTCCTCTCAATTTCACAATAACTCCTCCCTCTTATTTGAGGTGTTCCCTAATATATATATATATATACACACACACATGCGCGCAATTGGGGATCTATTTATGTTTGGTGTAATTCTTGTACACTTATACGTTTCAATAACTCTTTATAAAAATTTAATTTAATTGATTTGATGGTTAAATTATGTGAAATTATATTGATCATCAAGCATGTCAAATTTTTAAAAAAAATTAGATAATAGTAGACATGTGTCCTTTATAATTGACATTTACTTATATTTTCAAAAGTATATTATCCATAAAAATAAAGTGGTATGATGAAATATCAAATTATTTTAAACTAGATGAAATTTGATATATTTAATCTATTTATTTAATAAGAGCTTTAAATCTAATTATTGAATTGATAAAATTTTATAGATATATATATATATATATATATATATATATATATATATTTCGATGGTATATTTGAGAATGGGCAACGTGACAGATTTTCTTGATACAGAATCTGGCAAATCTGAAAATCATTGACGTTGCTGGATCCAAGCAGTTGATTGAAGTTCCCGATTTTTCTAGAGCCACAAGTCTTACATATGTATATCTCATGGGCTGTGTAAATTTAATCTCTATTCATCCGTCTATTTTCACTCTTCCACAGCTGGTGGACCTAGAATCCTGTAAAAGGCTTGAAAATCTCCCAGGTAAAGCTTCTTTGATCTCTTTTTAAATACAGCTGAGGAATTTTAAAGTTAATAAGATTTTAATTTATAATTTTTTTCTTATCTAAAAAAGAATTTATGATTTCATATTAATTATTTAAGTCCTTCATCGTTATATCAGTCTTAATAACTTATTCCTTTTAAGTCTGACAGTATTACGCTCAAATTAATCTTAAAAGATTTTCATAGTTTTTTAAAGAAAATATGTTTTACGTCAATTTGATCTTTTATTAATATAAAATGTTGGTAATTTAAGAGTCAAATTAATTGACTGTGATGTGACGTATTTTTATTAGTTTTATGTGTTACCACTCAACTAGCTTATGTAGTTACATATTTAATGAATGGAATCATTGAATTTTTAATTCGAAATATAGGGGATGCTATAATCCACTCTTGCTTTTTCAATTAGTTTTTCTTCACTTTCTCTAAAACAACCTTCATATTCTCTGTTAATCAAAATGTAGTTTGATGCTAATTACTTATTATTATCCATCCAAGTTTCATTTGAATTTATTTAATATAAAATTTAAGTTTTAACATTAATATTGAAAATTTTCTTAATATAATAACTAAATAACAATAACAAGTTTTTTTAAAGAACATTAAATAAAATATAGATGAATTAACAAATTGCAATACTTAATTCATATATGCTTTATATTTTATAATTTAGTTTATATATATTTTTAAAAGTATTAAATAGATATAAAATATCAAAATTACTTGGTGTAAGCCCTTTTAATGATGTATTTTTTTAATCATCTCTATTGTTATATATATATATTAGGATCAAGTTACACAAATATACCTTTAAGAATAGTCACATAATAACTTTATATAAAATAATTTATTTATTGATCTAATCATTGAATTGTAGTTATCTATCAAAAAGATTATTTGTTTTGAATTTCATAAAAATTGAACATCAATAAAGATGTAATCATATATAGTTCCTCTTCTTATTCATTTTATGCATATAAATTACACATACCTTCATATAAATGTTAGCAAAGTCCACATTTTCTGATGTACACAAAATTCAACCCCCTCTTTAAATTTGTTAATAAATTATACCTTTCCTCTAGTGTTGAATACTAACATATATCGATAAACCAATAAAAATAAAAATATTATGTCATAGTATGCTTTGATACCAGCCTCTAATTAGCTTTTTTTTTCCCCTGTACATTAGAATTTGAAAGCAATAAAATTGAAATTATGGTATGATGCATATATCTAAAATCCGTACCACTAATCAAGCCCTTTTTTTGGTATACTTAAATGGTAGGTTGATATTAAAAAAAAAATCTTTGAATGGTTAATTCGAATATTTGCTCAAGATCCTTTTTAGTTTTTGTTTTGAATGTTAGAAGGCTTGATTTAATAGTTATGTATGTGAGTTTGGATTTTAGATAGGAAGGGAGAAAAGGAAATGGCTTGTAGTATTTTTATACTATAAGCTGTTGCCTCTCCATTTTCTTCAAAAATTCAAATTTACGAACGTATCCTAAAGTAGTGCATGTTAAATGTTTTGGGACAAAAAAATATAGAAATATTGATGATAGAAACATGTTTGGAGAAAGTAATAGAGACAAAAATCTCAAATATGTCTCCGTCCTAACATAAATTTTTAGCCAATTTCTATATCTCTAAAAGAAGGGACATTGGAGACATGTCTCTAGTATACAAATTTAAAATATTTTGTTTTTTAAAATATTCCTTTAAATATTTCATATTTTATCTTTGCCCTTCTCACTTTTCAATTTTTTATCAAATTATAACTTAATCTTCTTCATCTTTTCATTAATCACTATGTCCTATATGCCACTAATAAACACAGTTCCATC
Organism: Dalbergia cultrata; assembly: GCA_031216105.1. Lineage (NCBI taxonomy): Eukaryota > Viridiplantae > Streptophyta > Magnoliopsida > Fabales > Fabaceae > Dalbergia > Dalbergia cultrata. The sequence goes on along the minus strand of CM062351.1, from coordinate 20,940,158 downwards.
TCCATATCTCTAGAATTGTCTTCGACTTTACTGTCTCATTGTCTTTGTCATTTTTGTCTCATGACAAGTACCAACCATCCTAAGTGGTGCTCTCACTTTTGAAAAAATAATTTTTTTTTTGGAAAAATAAAAAGTTGAGGTGCTTTTATTCTTGAAATTTAAAATTTAAGTTTACTTTTGAGATTATTTCATATGGTGTTTTTCATAGCTAAATCTTTTAAAACTTAAAGTACTTGGAAACTTAAAGGACTAATATATTATTATTTTCATTCAAACAACAAAAGTTGAAATTACTCTCTTTAATATGGATATATATTATAGTCATTTTGAATTTTAAATATAACTTTGTAAATCTGCAACTATCCTTAAGAGTAGCTTTTGGACAGCTTAAATAAATCTGCAATTCTAAAAAGTGACGTCTCCATACCAATCCAAGCCTACGCATCTAACATGTACTGCATGCCTTGTCCTTAAACATTACAGCTATCGAGGCATTGCCCTCATCAGTTAGGCACTGTGGCAAGCTTCAATCCTTGCACCTACCAGGATGTGTAAGTTTGAAGAATCTATATGGCATATCTAAACTGAGATATCTTACAGACCTTGATCTTTCTGGGTGCAGACAGCTTTACACATCAAACCTGCACATGCTATTCGATGGCTTATCGTCTTTAAAATATCTATTCTTGGCTGGATGTTGTAACTTATATGAAGTCGCAGAGGATATCAGCAAGCTGTCGTATTTATGTTTTTTATCACTTGAGGGAACTAATGTTAAGAGCTTGCCGGAAGGCATCAAACATCTTTCACAGCTGACATGGCTAAACTTAAGCAAATGCAGGAGGCTCCAGTCACTGCCTGAGATTCCAGCATCTGTCTATTTCTTAGAAGCCAATGATTGCACATCCTTGGAGAGATTGTTCACCCCAACACGGGAACTACTGGAAGAACACAACAGATTGTGTGAAAGTGATGCCAATCACTTTAGGTTCACACAGTTTTCATTCGACAATTGCCCAAATTTGGATAAAGACGCACTTGATGCTATTCTGGCATACGTCAATGGGAGAAATAAGAGAGCAAGATACTCCACAGATACAATTGCACGGTAAGAGTTATGAGTTTAGTTTTAATGAAAGATAGTATAAAAGAGCCATCCAATCAAATCTCTCCATTTGCAAGTCCTTTTAAGCAGTGGAGTGGAAGTTCACCTTATTTGCTAATATATCAACATATAGTTAGATGATTATTTAAAACTTTTTCTTTTATATTATCAGTTCATCAAAATTAAATTTAAAAGTTCTTGTAAAGTTATCATACGCCAAATAATTACACATCACCTTTTCTATGATTTTCGAAATAGTTATTATGAGTGAGTGAAATATTTTGATATGATAAAAGAGGATATTTTTGGATAAATAAATAAATTGAGAGTGGAAATAAACAAGGAAGAGTGGCAATAACTGCACCCATGTTTAGAAACAAAGATGGTTTACATTCACTTATTGACGTACATGTCAAACAATTAATCAATTTGAGCACGAGCATTTTTCCTACTTCAAGAGTAACTAGAAATTTCTTATTAAAATAATAAAGGCAGGTTCCTTTAGTTTGGTGTCCAATTTTGTTTTTCGATTTTACCTGTCCAATATATGTCTGAAAGAGCCATGCAGCAATCATATTGAATTTACTAATATATAATTTAATCTTGATACATTGAAATTGTAAATATTTTTAAGCTATTATTTAATCAAATCATTCGATTTGCATCACATTTTTTAATGTGATAAGCATCTTTTAGTGTTTTGGGTTGGTAAATCTCGATTTGATGTGACTCTGTAACTCTCAACTAATAAAATCTGCCTTGTGCTCTTGCTCAGTGATTGGATCTTTTGATTTTTTAGTACTGATATTATGATTCCCTATTATCAATTTATTGAGCTAAACTTTGACGGTAACAATGATGATGATTAAGGCTATTATTAACTCTGTGGTCATGGTGCTGTTGGTTTAGCCTATGTTCTTAGGAATTTTACTTAACTTTGATTTTTCAGTTGGGCTTGAACTGTGCCTGTAAGTCTCCATTGTATAAGGCTATAAAAACCTCTGACTTAGTGATTTTGTTTTTTATGACCTAACTTCAGCTTGATCTTTTAACTGAGTTTCATTTCTTTATACTGAACTAATTTCCCATGGTGTTTATGCTCAATTGACCTTTTTATTTGTGTTAATCTGACCTTTTTTGCCTATATGTTTTCTATACTGTGTAAGGCTATTATTTCTTCCATGTTAATGGTTCTGTTGTTTTACCACGTGTACTCTGTATATTGAAGAAGTCTTTTTTCAATTAATCACATGTGGTTCCAAGTTGAGTGATGAAATGCTTTTTTTATAAATGTTGAGATTTTATTTTATTTTTTCTGATCTGCATTAATTCTCTTTATTATATTATCTTTTTCTAGTTTGTTACTCTTTATTTCTACAGTGATATTTGATCTTTATTACTAATAATAATTTCTAATCTTCACTACTTTGTCGAAGATGTAATAGTCTTGCGTTATAATTTTTAATTTTATTTATTTATTTATTTATTTATTTTAGACTACAAACACTAATTGAGTCGGTCAATGTTCTTAGTACATGTAATTGCTGCTAATTTTCCAATTGTTGTTGTAGAATGTTTTATGCTATAACATTGTAATCTATGATATTTTGGACTCAGTTCCTGTTGTTTTAAGTTAGTTAGCCTTTTTCATAGAGGTAAGAAGCTGTAACTCAGAGCTTCAATGAGAAATCCTTTTAGATCCTTTGTGCACCCTTTTTGGTTTCATTTTCTTCCTATGTTTGCAGTAGTATTGTTCTTGATATGTATATAAATATCGGGACAACAATGTTGCATCATTGTATGAATTTGTGAGTTATTTTTTGTTTGTAGCATGATAATGATTTAATGGCATGCTGAGGTTGAAAAGGAGCAACATTTGTTCTTGAACTTTTTTTGTCAAAATGCAAAATGTTTCAATTGTTTTTTTTGGTTTCCTACTAACACTTGAAGCTAAAAGAAACATGCGCATCCTAAATTTCTTGTGATAACTTAAATACAACAGGGTAAGCATTGATAATTGAATATGTGAATTGGATATTTTAAAACTTTAAGCGTGTATTTGGTTAGAGAGTAAAAATAAAGATAAAATTTTCATAAATGAGTTTATCTATAAAAAATTTACCAATTTTTCCCCCACATCAAACACACCCTAGGTGTCAACATTTTATGCTCCAATGAACTATCACTATAAATATGTCCAAAGTCCAAGTGTGAATTTTTATACTATGATTTGAGGACAGATAAAAAATATAATTGTAATGGTTTTAATTCTATAAGAAAAATGACTTCACTCTTTAATAATTTACTATACCCATGGTAAAAGTACCTAAAAAAGAGTCCAAGCATAAGTTGAAAATAAACCCAAGTATGAAACTAAAAACATCCTACTTGAAGAAGGATCCTGTACAGCACAAGCAGGATGCAGTTTTGAAGAATAATCAAGAATGAATTTATTTACTTTTATAGTATCCCTGTTGGGGAATAACTATAAAGTATTATCTTGACCTACTATATTGGCTTTGAAAGGTGGACTATATTTGTTATATCTGTGTAGGTTTATTTCAATCAAATTGGCAGTTTAATTTATATGCATTCATAGTTTCTATTTGAGTGGTGATTTACCAAGTTTCCGTGTGTTATGTTGAATCAGATTTATGCATCAATTACTCATATAAGCTTTGCATATTTTCTTCAGTAGATACATATAAAGTACGTACTATTTTAGGTTGAACAGGGTTTGATGTTGTGGTCAATCTTTTAGTACAAGTTGATGGGTGTGTTATGTTCTGCATTATCTCTTTTATAGATCTTCTAATTGGAGTACTTATTTCATCTTTGTTGCGATAACAATTTTTATTCTTTCTTTTTTTTGTTTTAATCTTTTCGATCCTCTTTGTAGTTTTCAATCATTGACTCACACTCACCTACATGGAATTTTGAATCTTCAGACATTAGACTGTGCAAAGATATTATCCTATTCATTGCATTTATACCCTTCTGAATGTAAAGTTTTTTAATTGAATTTGATGGGAAGCTTATTTGCCAGGAGTTATCAGAAGGAGGGTGAATCAAGTATGGTGGAATTTTATATTTAAGGAGCCCATTGATCAAGTGGTAAACAAGGTCTAACCATGGCATACCACAAGTCCACAATACATTACAGCTAGAGAAAAGAGAAGTGCAGGGACTGTCACTATTGCAAATTTCAATTTAGATACAAATCCCAAAAGCGATGATTCCCTTAACTTTTCCCAATATTGAATTTGAGCAGGAGCAATTGAAAGATGCGTCATAGATTTATTAGCTTTAGTAAGGCTATTCTTAACTGTAGTAGTATGTGGTCTGGTATTCGAGACAAGTTGTTACAAATTATGATTTGATTGAATTAATGTGTTGATGCAGAAAGCTCAATTTGAATGAGTGTGGGTTTTTGTTTGTGGTGTACTATGGCTTGATGTTTTGCTGCCATTGTATAGAAAATAAAAGTTGTTGATCTATGAGTTTGGGTGTCACTATCTCCTTAAGATGGAGCCGTGGAGTATTGATAGTAATTCTCCAAGGCATGGATACTCTACGATGGCTGTCATACCTATACCTAGTACTTATCTGATATCTTTATTTGTTGGGTACTCATTAATCAGTAATTGCAATAAGTAAATGTTATTTAAATACAAATTAATCCTTATAAAATATTAAAATTTGTAATTAATAAAATGATTTTATTCTTTCAAATCTCATGTTCCTTTGGATATTTTTACTTGAACATCATAAACAACGATTTATTTTTTATATAATTATTTTATTGGTTATAATTTTATATAATATGTCCTCCCATATTTATATCGTAGTTTTTAAAAAAATTTCATATTACATGCACGTATTTGAACTTGGTATATACGAGTACCATGCACGTGGCTGTGCAACACAATTGTATTGGCTTTGTCATTGGTATATACGTGATACACTTTTAACATTAAAATTCCAATTATATAGTATCATTAATGTATTTAATTTTTATAATGATTACCTTTAACTTTTGAAAAAATTACCTTTTGATTATAATTTTTAAAAGTAAATAATTTTTATGTAATCAAATGGTAATATAAAACTATTTTACTTTAATAATATATCGAAATTAACTTTTTATCTAATAACTAATATATTGTTTTTGAATAAAACTATTCTTCTTCGTAAACTATTCACCTTTTATTTTTGTTGGACTGGGTAATCAGCATATTGAAAGCATAACCTTGAACATGATGAGATTTGATGACTTAAGTCCTCACTCTTTGCTAGAATGACCGATCTAAAGTTTTAAGAATTTATAATTCACATACACATAGCAAGGTCTATCTTTCAAAAGGCCTTCAAATTCTGCCGGATAAAATAAGACTTCTTCATTGGGACAACTATCCGTGGAAATCCTTCCTAATGACATTCAATGCAAAGTACCTTATTGAACTTCCCAAGCCAAATAGTGATGTTAAAAAACTTTGGAATGGTGTATCGGTACATAGAAATTATATTTTAGTTTTCTTCCTTATTGGTTGTATGGATTGGTTTACAAATATTTATATTAACGCAATGTGATAAAAAAAAATTTGAAACTTAAGATAAGAATACAAAAGATATTCATAGTAAATAAAGAATATATATCAAATTAATAATCTGGTATCTTGTGTTATGAAGTATAATAGATTAGTGTTTTCCTTTCTTAAAGAGAATTCGTATTATATTACTAGAGTAAAAGAAAGCTAAAAGATGAAATTAAGGCTAAAATTTTTCTTCTCTACTCATCCATTCTAAAATATTATATTTATAATTGTTTTGAGAATTCTATATCATTCGATCCTTATACAAACTAGAGTAATGTTAAAGGGACAACAATTTCCCATAACAAATGCACACCATATGTCAATTGGAGCAAGAAGACAAATAAATAAGTGGAGCTCAGGAGAAAGGGAAATGACATGCATCAATGGGGATAAAAAATAGAATCTACCATAGAATCTCTCTCAAAATAAATCTCACCTCCCCTCATTTCCACTCTCACTGGTTTTCATCTTCCGCTGCAAGTGCACACTCTTCCTCCTCTTTCCCTGCAATTGAAACCTTGCACAAGCACACTCCCTTTCCTCTCCTCAAGAAACTCCCTCTAAACCCTTTTGGAGCACATTTGTTATATATTATAATTCATATTCAGTATTTAAATTGTAAAGATTAATAAAATCTCAAAGCTCAATTTCATTGTCATCAAGTAATATAATTTTTCTAATAGTTCGCTCACAAGTTTTATTTTGTTAAAATAAATTCCAATTTAAAAAAATTTAAAATAAAAGGCACCCAAGAAACTAAATTTTTATATTTAGTATATAAATATAACTTTTAATATTGAATATTCTGATTTGAATTTTTTACTCTAGTCATTATACTATGATTTCAATTGTTCACCCTCTAATCCATGACATTTCATGAGTGCTTATTTCACAACCCAACTTAGGAACGTGACCCATCCCCACATAAGCCTACTAGGTGACATGTCTCTCTAAATGCATAAAATAGCATAATATAATACTTAAAACATGATTTTCTTCCAAGTCATCATCATTTTCTCTAATTAAAACACAATATTTAAATTCATAAAACTGGAAGTATTTAATATTCAAACCATGAAAACCTCTTAACTGTTTCCATTAATCATGAAATCATAAACTAGTTCGTCACATGATGTTAATCTTAAATTCAAAAATCTGTTTAACCCTTGAAAACTGAATCATAACTAAGTAGCTTATCTATTACATAATCTAAATCATAATCAGTAATTGAAATTCATACTTAAATTCTGGAAGCATATAGAGAAATACATAAATTTTGAAAATAACTACAATAAATCAAAATACATACGTGGTTCGGATCCTGCCTGCAAAACTACTAAAGTACTCTAAAACGAATGGAAGCCTAAACTAAGCCTTACATCAATGTAAAGCTCATCAAAGGATAGTTGCGGCTACTGAACTGGTGACGTAAAGATATATGCACCTGCAACTATGAGAAGAAGGGAAAGAGGTGAGTCAATAGACTTAGTAAGTGGATTTCCACCCATCACCCACATGGGATACTCAAGAATATACATAATGCAAAATACATTCAACAAACATAAATCGTTTGATATTTACATACACAGCTAGCTAGGAAAACACTTTTCATTTCATAGAAAGGCATATCGAAATTATAATCAAGCAAGAAAATCAATGTGGCAGCAACGAGTACCCATCCCAGTACTCATATATGGGCATTATGTATTGCTGTCCCTAGTGTGAGTCCTTGGGTGGAGGGCCATGCTTCACCACCGTTCATATGTGAGAGTTTCGAAGGATCATGGGCATTACGCATCATCGTCCCCATTTTACTTTGATACTGTTTTGTCATGTTTGGGCATTACGTACCTCTCACTACAAGAAACAAGCAAGTTACCGATGGATTTTAAGAAATTTGAACTTTTTGGGTTTTAGTGATTATTGACGGATTTTTCTGTCGATAATTTTTTATCGACGAAAAAATCCGTTGATAATTATTATGAATTTTTTTTCAGTTAATTAAAATTATCGATGGAAAAATCCATCAGTAATTGTTTTGTTTTATTTTTTGATTTTGTAATTAATTTTAGCGGCAGAAAAATTCTGGCGGTAAGTGTTATTTTATTTTTTATTTAAAAATTTACAATTATTGATAGAAAAATCTGTCGGTAAAATTAATTTTATTAAATCTTTTAAAAAATTACCAATGGATTAAAATCCGTCCGTAATTTAGAGAAATTTTGTTCAAAACAATGTTTGTTATTACCAACTGATTTAAATCCATCATAATTTTGAAAATTCGCCGGTAACAAATTTGCCTATAAGATCCACTCTCTCATAACCTTTTTCTCATATCTACTCCCTCACACTCTCAAACACACTCACCCTCACACTTTTGCCCACCATCGCCATGCCGGACGCCGATCATCGGCCAATGGCCGTTCGTGTTGCCGCCCACCACGTATGGGCAGCACTCTCTTTCTCCTCTTGCGTGGTCACTCACTCTCTTACGCTTTCTCTCTGCTTTAGTGTGGTCGCTCTCTCTCTCCTATGGATGCGTGCAGTGGTCACTTACCACAAGCCGAGCTTCACGCTTGCGTTAAATCGATCGCCCGGTAGCCCGATGATGTGAGCTGTCGCAACTCACAACAAATTAAAATTTATAAAGTGCTAAGTTGCACTAAAAATGTAGTAAATGGGCACAACTCAAGTCGTCTCACAAGGAAGTGCTGCTAGTCAATTAGAAATTAGGGGTTTTGAAGAATTAAGATTAAAGCAATTTAAATTAAAAGATAATAGCAACAAGGTAATAGCAACAATGAAGAAAGCACTAGTGCAAGGTATTCATAGGATTGGAAATTAATTATCATTGACCAAATATTAAACCCATTGGTGGCTATTAGTAATAAATTACTAGCAATTTGACAAGTGATCGATCGACCTCTAGAATTTAATCAAAGCAAATAACTAATAAACGACAATCGCCAATTTATTAGAAGTCACATTAATTTAATAAATCAATTGCTATAGCCTAACTGCCAATCGGAAAGTTAATTCTAATGTTCTCCCTCAAACACAAACCAATAAATCTATCAATTTATTCCCAAAGGGCTTCCCTAAATGATGATCGCCAATTTAGTTATCCCAATAAAGATTATAGCAATCACCACAATAATTATAGGAATAGAAACTACAAAACATTAAGAAAATCAATGCATTTAATATTAAAAGAGGTCTCAAACATCATCCCAATCTATCCGGAAACCCTTACACTAGTATAGAAATCTACTCGTCCATCTCTGAAGGATTACAACAATAAAGATAAAAGAACCTAGAAAGAATAGCAATGATCATTGCCACGATCTCCAAGACAAATCACTTTCACTAATGAAATCCTAAGAGAGAGAAGAATAGAGAAGAAGAAGATGTAGAGAGAAGATGGAGAGACATGTAGAGAGAGAGAGTGTTCTCCAAACTAAAATTCCAAAAACTAGGGTAAAAGTCTTTAATATTCCTATGTATACTGCCTTCTAAAAATAGGCCAAATTGGGCCCAAAAACAGATAAAATGAGGTCTTCTGTGTCATTGTACGAGCACTGCAGTGCTATTAGCGCTGCGGCACTCACCTGTGAGCAATGCTGAAAATAGTCAATTTTTTGAGTGCTGTTGAGCGCTGCAGCACTTAGACAGAATAGAATTTTCCCTCAACACCAACAATAATGATTGTAGCCCTTTGAATAAACTTTCCAACGCCATCAAAATCACCTCAATTGGAGATTTGTAGCTCTAGATATTGTAAAAATACTGACTAGAGGTCAAGTTGGATAGCATCAGAACATTAGCAACCTTTAATCTTGCAACTTGATTTTCACCAAGATACTCTTATAACTGGGTTTTGAGCTAAGCATAAAAGTTATAAAAGACTTCTTGAGCTTTCCAAAACATCTTTTTTTGTCTTAATCTGATCCCTTGTTCTTGACATTTTGCATTTGATCCAAAGCTCCTATAAAACCATACTCAAAGAGACAAGTTAAACGCAACAGCTTATAATTACAAATTATTCCCAAAATCAATGCAAAAGTCAATAGTTCTATCAAAAGTACACAATGAGGAATAAATCAAATATCTAATTAATCACATCAATAACATAGAAAAACTCATGTAAAAAGCTAAGAATTAGAAGTAAGATAATTAAGTGGCATAAATGCCTCTTATCACCCGAGCTTCTTGCACACCCCGTCGCCGTCCCCGATTCGGAACCCAAGATTCCATGCCCGATCCGGCCATCCATGAGTCAAAACCTGAACTTCCCCTACTACCAGTTACTTTTTTTGTTGTTGTTGGTGGTTGAAGGACTCTGGATGTTTCTTTTGGTAATAGTTATAATTTTTTAGAATGCTTATTTCTTTTCTTAACTTCAATAGTTTCTGTGTTATTTGTATGATTGCCACTGGAAAATTCCTGATGAAGAATGGAGTGAGATAATGGAAGATTCCGCAGCCACATTTAATCTTAGCAGGCACTCATTACTTGAGTGTCTTGGACTTTCTACCTTATGGATGATCATACAAAGGAGGCTTTATAGGTGACTTGAACATAACATTATGTGCAATGAATCTCAATATGTTTTTATGCCAGTTTAAAAAGGTTATCGTTTAATCTATTTATAAAATTTAATTTATTGATTTTCTTTAATTGTTGACTGTTGGTAAGCACCATATTTATCTAGGAAAAAGTTCTATGAACTATATGTTGGAATGTTATATTTGATCCTGAAAATAAAGTGGTAAGAATGAAATTGGGCTTGCCCTGTAGATGAAGATGTTACTTGTGTTATTTTTACTTTTAATAAAAAAATTTATCTCTGGTTTTTGTCAAAGAAAAAGATGCAAGATGCTTATAAAGTGTGCCAATGATATTTAATAATAGTTCTGAGAATCCTTACTTCCCAAAACAACAAAGAGGGGCTAAAAGTAAAATGCATCTTCGAATTTTCATGTAATAACTACGCAGGTGTGTGTTGTAAACTTGTAATATTAGATGTTAATGTGGACCTGTTCCTTTTTCTTTTGAGATTAATATAATTTATTATTCATGTTGCTACTGGTTTATTCATGTTGTTTGTCCATCTGTTTTGTGCTATTCTCTGTTGTAGTTTGGGAAGAGGAACCATTCTTCACCTTCAAAAATTTTGAGCAATTCACTTAATGAATTCAGATCCTATATAGGCTACTATGCAACTTGCTTCGTAGATTTTCTCAATGGGATTCTCCTCCATAATCTTGTATTCATGGCCATCTAGTTTGTATCTTTTGCGGAGCAAAATTTAGTTATATGGGTGATAACGTCTTTGTTTTACTTCTTTCTCGCATAGAAGTGATGTCTTGTATCAAAAGCTTAATCAATGGGTCATGATATTTTAGTTTAAACTAAGAATTGGTGTACACTGTATATATACATCATTTTTTCATGTTTTGCCTTCTATGAGGCCGAGTTACTCTTGTTGTTGTCTTAAGCTTCTAATATTTGATATCTTCATCCATTTCATTGCCGTCTTACTTTGCTATTCTATAGCCTTTGATGATCTATTGCTATCTTACTTTGCTATTCTGTAGCCTTTGATGATCTATGTGCTGATATGGAGTTTTGGTCTACAGCTTATATTTCTATTGATTGGTTTGGTCTGTTGTTTGGTGTTCTGTGCTTATTTTCTCTTGAATGGGTGGGACCTTTAACTATTTTATCATGTGTACGAAGAATATTGAATTTGCTTAAATTATATTGCAACTTCACATAGAAGTTGTCCTATTTTTTTAGTTAAATATTTTTTTATCTAATTCTTTTTCTTTAAGTTTAATTGGTTTGCTATGTTATTCCTTTTCCCATTTTTGTTAGGTTCCAGGTAGAAGGTTGTAGCAAAAAGCAATACAAAAAGGTATGATTAGGATTGTTTCAAGACTAAAAAAATAAAAGGTATGATTAAGAGGACATAACCTTCATGAAAGGAAGGGAAAAGAGTAACTGTTCCTGGTCTTTATGGTGGTAATTTCATTCTATTTTATCATTTTCTTATGATCCTTTCATTTTTCCATTCTAATTATCTTTATATTGTCAATTTTGGAATCAAAAAATAACTAGCAGTTGTGAGTGTAGTCTTTTGCTAAAGAGATATTTATTGTTGCTCCAACTTTTTTGTTTTAGTAGAAAAGATTAGTTAGGCAATAGTTAATCGTCCTTCTTTTTCAATATTGTTGTGTTTAATATAGTTAGTTGGTCATGGAAATTTTAATCCACTTTTCTTTTTTGTTTTCTAATTGAAAGTTGTTCTTTTGTTACAAGAACATGCTATGGCAGGTCGTAGTAGGAAAAAGCTAGGTGTACTTTGAGAAAATATTCAAAATAGAGACTAATACGATTCTAGGCTTGGCATAGATAGAGTAGAACAAACAAAATGTTCCTAAATTATCTTATTCTTCTCAAGTATTATATACTAACACATATCACATGTTCTCGATACTTTAAGCAATGCATCAATGATTCTCACTTTTTCTTTAATTTTATCTATTTTAAAGTCTTTTGAAAATATTTAACTTGAATGAGTTGTGTTTATAATTAAATAAAATTATAATTTGGGTAACTTTAAATGAATTTGTTAGGTTAAAGTACACATTCAAGAGATGCAAAAGCAAATGGAGGACAAGGAAAAGGCCTTGTAGACAGAAATAAGAAAACAGATGAAGGAGAAGGAGACAAGATTAAGAAAGCAAATGAAGAAAGAGGTGGTGTCTTTGTGGAAGATGTTAGCAAGCTCCTCTATACCACCAGACACCAATGATGATGATGATGATGGTGGTGGTACTGGTGGTGGTGGTGGTTATGGTGGTGCTGACGATGCTGACTTCTCTTGAATTGAGTTATTATTTTTCTTTATTTGTTATATGTTGAACTATTTATATTTCTGTTTACAGACTTTCTGATATTTATCTAATTTACATTTTGGACTAAAATTTATTGCGCTTGCAATTTTTTAAAAATTTCATTATTAAATATATTTATATATTTATAATTAGATTCACATAAAATATAAGCTTGTAAATATACAGGGAACATTCAAATTATAAAACAATTCATCAAAAAATAATGATAATAATTACCGACAGGTTTTTTTGTCGGTAAAACTTAAAGAAAAAAATTCAAAAATAAAAAACAAAAACTTACTGACGGAAAAATCTGTCAGTAATTTTTAAAAAAATAAAAAATATAAATTACTAACAGATTTTTCCGTCGATTAAAGTTTCTGATTTAAAAAAAATGAAATTCATGAAAAAAATTACTGACGGAAAAATCCATTGGTAACGGCCACAAATCTGCCGGTAATTATTTCATCCTGATGATTTTGTTGACGAATTTTTGCATCTTATTACTAACGGATTTTTCCTCCTAAATCCATTGATAATTCCATCGGTAAAAATTTTCGATGGATTTTTTCCATCGGTAAAACTTACTGACTATGTTATTACCAGTTGAAAAAATCCATAAAAAATTCCATCGATAACTATAAAATCCATCGGTAACAGTTGAAAATCCATCGATAATAGCATTATTTCTGGTAGTGCTTGTCCCTAGTGTGACATCAATGGGTACAATCAAGGTTCCCGAAATTTCGACACCTAACTAGGTTCTATCTCTGTTATGTGAGATTGCCAATAAGGGTAACTTAGTACCAAGGTTAATAATCGTTTTTACAGCCATTAACTCATTGTCTACTTCTCTATAGCTACCGTCTAAACCAGTTTGTACTTAATCCAAATGTTCGAAAAACTCTTAAAATCTCTTAAAGCTCTGAAAACTCTGAAACTCTAGATTCATACAACTCTAACAATATGACTTTAGCATAATTGTGGCTATGGAATCATGCCTAAGGGATCACCACGTGTAGGCACAATGATTTCAAGAGCCCATAGAATATGTATCTGGTAGTTGCTATGAATCATGCTAAACTCCATACTTTTGAGTATCATAAAATTGAATTTCTAAAATAATTTCTTGGGCTATCATATTTTTTTTGAAACTAGGAAGCTCAAATATCATACTTCATAACCTATAGGATTCAAAATCATGGAAATTCTGAAATTGTCATAACATATGTATTCAAAATGCTAATCATACTCTTTTGTATCCATCCACAATATCTCTTCTTGATAGTTTAAAAGCTTTCTGAAATCTCTTAAAACGTGGAAATGTCATAAACCATAAAATTCATTGACAACTTTAGTAAACTTTTCTAAATTACATAATCTCCAATAAATCACTTCTTGAGCACATAAAGTATTTTCATCACATACAACATATCAGTAATGGTCCCATGATTTTCTAAAACATACTTTCATGCTATATTCAAAATCATACTCTTTACTAACTTACAAAGTCATATTCATACATAATATATATATATATATTCAACTCCAATTCATACTTGGCAATCATCATGCATCAAACATAACCACAATGGCAAGAAAATAAGGCCATGAATTTGAATTCACTCACTGTTTGAAGTCGAGAGTATGTGGGTACCACCAACTTGACCTTGAGAGCTTGGATTGGCATCAACAACTGCCATAGAGCAACATGGACTCATGATCAAACTCTAATCACACTAGATAACTCTAAAACAACTCTAACAATGAGAGAAATAACAATACCTAACTCTAGAAGATGGAAGAAAGGAGAGAAAGGAAGCATAAACCATAGATAAACTCTTACCTTGGGCCTTGGGTGCTAAGATTGGAAGAGGATGAGAGTGGGGGAGAGGAAGGATAGTTTAGGTGTAGGGTTTTAGGTTTTTGATGCCCAAAACGCGATTGGAAGGGTTTATACAGGCGTGGAGGTATCAATAAGTAAAACTATGTCACTTTGTATTGTGCTGACTTCTGGCCCGCTCGTTGCAGCAAGTACTCATTATAGCTACTACAAAAAAAAATAGTGATTAGTGACCGATTTTTCGGTCACTGATTTCATGAAATCGGTCGCTAAACTTGGTAGTGACCTATTTAGTGACTGAAAATAAGAGTAGCTAAAACCATGGTTGCTAAAATTTAACGACCAAAAAAATCGGTCACTAAATCTTGTGACCGATTTAGTGACTGATTTTCCTATCTAGACGACCAATTTTGGGTGTTGGTTTAGTGTGATATTAGGGATTGGTAAATCGGTCACTAAATCTCATGACTGATTTTCGTATCCAGATGACCAATTTTGGGTACTAACTTATGACCAATTTTGTGGTCGCTAAGTGAAATTTTGTGACCAATAATTGGTCACTAATTTTGTGACGGATAAATCGGTCACTAATGTGTAATCACAAAAAAAAATGGAAAAATTTGAATTTTTGAAATCTCGCTTTTAAAATTTAAATATATATCATCAAATAATAAGTTATATATCTATTCACAAACAAACAAACAAACAAATTTAAAAATTGCTAATATACTTTAACAAGTAGTTCACTTCATACAGCAAAGTAAGTTCAATCTAAATATTCGATTGATAATCAAACTAACAAAATGAACATGAAGAAGGTATGCCAAAGGATACTGCAATAGTTCCAATTATAGCTAAAAGTATTAGCTAATTTAAGCAATCATACAAACCCAAGTTACAATGAAGAGTAGAATATTTCTAACAAAGCATTATGCTATTACAACATTCACTTAAAAGGAAAAGCATTCTACTTCAAGAACCGTCACACTTATGAAGTGACCAGACCACACAAAAAGTTTTCATATGTCTCATGCCTAAAACAATAATTAAAAAGAAAAAGGAATAGGCTAGTTAATCACCACTTTCATGAATAATAGGCATCATGTTTTGAGCTATTTACGAGAGTTGTTCTACTAAAACAAAGACAAATTTGTCAATAATAATCCCCATTACTTGCATTACATCACAATTTCCCTTTTAACCTTTACATCACTATTGCTAGGCACTTTACTCATGCACTTTTGGTTTACTCACTATTATCTCCATTAGCCTTTTCACTTAGCACAAAGTGCACTCACTATGTTTTCTCAAAGAATGGAAAGAATAAGAAAAGAATTACAATCGTACGCAAGCTCAGGTAAAATGGATGACATGAATAAAAGCTAAGGAAACCATACCCATTTAAAAACACATAACAACAATAACATATCATTCACTCATCCTCATCACCTCACACATCTTCCAGCAGTTACACATAAACACAAACAAAACAAAGCTATTAAACAAAATCTCAAACAAATCCAACACATCACAAAAATAAATAAAATCCCAAATTAAAAATCACAGCAAACACCATATCATACTGAAAAAGAAAACCAAACCCCAAACAAAATTAAACCCAATTTTGTTACAACTACAACCACAAATCAAAAGAAAAAAAGAAAGAAAGAAGGGAAAAAGGGAAGTCTCTCCAATTAATCATGTCTATGAGCTATGATAGCCACTACTCAATAGAAAACAACTACTATGCTTTCCATTTGGAAAATTGAGATTAGACTATGGGATTAACTCTTGTGAGGGGAGAAACAGTGGCTAAGTTGAAGGTTGCAATCAATGTTTTGACCACATTGGTAGGAATCAACTCCTGTGAGGGGAGAAACAGTGACCAAAGTCATGCATGTGATTCAAATGATTTGCAACATATTCGTGGCAATGAAGGAATAAGGAAAACATAATGAGGTTCCATATATTTCATAAAAGAAATATCATGGTAGAGAAGCATAGACATTCACATGTTTTCTCTAAACCAGACAGGGTCTCAAATCCCCAGCATAATCAAAGAGAAAATAAAAACAAAGTAAGAAAGAAAGAAATAACAAGAAGTGAATTTCAATCCTAAGTACATAAATCCAATCCATATCATATAGACAAAGGAATTACAAAGCAAGGAGCATTTATTCATTTCAGCTAACAATACAATCCAACGCAAATAATGGTTACATAAACACACTTGTAAGCATAAGTTTGCAATGATATCAATAGGTAACCTTACCTTTTTTTTCTTTGATCAGGCAACATCTTGGAAACTAAGCATAAAACGCCGTTAATGATTTAAGCTAAAAGATGCAATCCAGCAAACCCCTCAAAATCGGAACACAAATTCATATCACAAAACTTAAGCAAATAAAGCTCAATAAGAAAACAAGCCCAACAAAGTTTGGTGGCCAAAAAGACAAGTGCGATTAAAACAAAGGAACATAAGCAAGTGCATCACTATTAAAAAAAAAGGCCTGACAAGAAATAAAAAATAAAAAAATAATATATAAAAAAAAAAAGAAACAAAAGGAACAGAATACAAAAAAGGGAATAAAAGGTGACCCAGGGTGGTGGTTGGAAGGTGCTGCAGGCAGTGGTTGCATGAAAAGGGAGGGGCCTACATCGGTGGTGTCGGGGGAGGGGCGTTGGAGGGCAAATTGATGCGTCGTTAGCGAAGGGGTGGCGGCATGAGCAGAGCAGCAATGTAACATCCTAACTTTTAACACAATAGGCCTAGGACGTATAATGGTTAATCGTTAGTTGTTACTCTTTCATCTTAGAACTTTGCTTGATTTTAAATTTTGAAAATAAGTCTATGGAAAATATGACCAATTTTTTTTTATTGAAAGATCAAATTATGGGCTGTTCGCATATAAAGTATGGTGCATAATTGTTCATCCTATAATACTTGATAATAGCACATCTCATCAATGTATTCTTAATCATCCATCACATAGCATACATGAAAATCACAGCAGAGCACGATATAAACTAACAACATCATCATAGCATAACATTGACTTTAATCATCATGTCTAATAATAATAGTATAGAAGTATTCCACAAGTATAATACCATCACAAATACACTGAGCCCACCTATAGAGGTTGAGCATACAGCAATTCAAAAGCTAAGCATAACAATGACGTGGTTAAACCCTTCATGGATACATGTCTACCAGCAGCTGAGTTACGAGCATGCACGAAGACGAAACAACTCCTAATTGCTACAAACAGGAAGGACCATATCTCTGCTTCTGCTATGCCACTCTGATCTAAACCATAGTGCAATTCCCACGCCAGCATCTCAAGAAAGTCCATGGACATTGCCATCATCTTTGTCTAAAGAAGAAGATCGAAAGAAAGAGAGGGAGTGAGAAACTTATACAAGAATCTTAGTAGGGTTTTCCATCTCCACACACATGTCATCATCATCATTCTCAGGAACCTCGGGTTTCATTATTCACATGCTTTTGGAACTAAAATCAAGCCTTGAGCTCTAGAGGTTAAATATATGATAGTATCATAACCACCATCAAGAACCCTCATAATCAAGCCATGTCTTGACCATACAACCAACATCAAAACCAAAATGGAAAGAAAAGGAAAATAGGAAGAACATGAAATAAAAATCCCTACCAGGGTTGTTTCTTGCTTATTAGAATGAAAGCTAGATCCTTTGTGTTGAAATGAGAAGGAAAAATCTTCTCTTGGAGCGAGTCAAGGTTTCAGCAGAGGCAAAAAGAAATGGGAGGAAGGAATTTTGTGTTGGTTTGATGTGTAAGGATGAGAGCTTATGTGCTTTAAGGAAAATCCATGGTGGTGATGTGGTAGTTAGAGGTTGAGAGCTTGGGTGGAGGTTGAGAATAGAGCTTCCTGGAGATGGAGGAGAAAGAAGAAAAAATCTTTTGAGTTGAGAGAATAAGACTCTTTCTTGACACAACTTGGTTAGCAAGTCTTGGCCAAAAAAACGGATGGTAAAATGAGAGTGTTTGTGAGTGTTCATGTGTTGGAAAAAACTAAAATATGAGGGAAGAAAGGGTATGTGGCCGCCGGCCACTTTTGGGACTTAGGGGGAAATTTTCATTTCATTTTGGGTGTGGGAATTAGGATTTTAGGTAATTTTAATTAGGGAATTGGTTAGAAATTGGTACTTTTGTTGTTAAGAGTTGTAATGTGGTGGTTAAGGTTTTCAAGACAAGATTAAGGCGTTGTCTTGCAAACTTAGTTGAACTAAGCTTAATTAGTTTGAAATTCAAATTCCAACATCGTTCCTAATTTTTAGGAAAATGAGAGAGAAAATACTATTTGCTTTTGACTTTTTGTTTTATGTCTTATGAGTTCTTTTGATTAAGAATGAGATGTAAATTTTTCCAAGCAATCTTAGGTCTTAATCAACCTCAATTAATTATTTTGACTCAAGATTAATAATTAAAGTTAATTTATTTTTAATTAGAGCCTAATATTGTTTATATTTCCTGAATTACTTAATTAAGCTTTATTTACTAACTAAAGGAAAAATGGTAATTTTACACAAAATTCCTCGGGACCACTCAAATCTTTCCAGATACCATACATCCCTTGTAATCAACATTTCCAACCCCCGGGTGATGACTGGGTTCAGTTTCCACTTAATTCCACGCCATATTACCTCAGGGATATTTTGGTAATTTTGCATAAGAAAAACTAGGAATTGAGATTTTCACCTCTATGATCATCCATAACACATCTAGTCCCCTTTAAACATTAACTAACCCCTTGAGGATAACCTGGACCGACCGTCCCCTATTTCCAGGCAAAAATAACCTTAGGGTATTTTGGTCATTTGTACACGGAAAAAATTGGGGATTGCGATTCTCGCACAGATTGCTATCTAAACCTCATATAACTTCATCCTAATATTAAAATGCCCTATTGAGGATGGCCTGGACCGACCGTCCTCGATTCTCATGGAAAAATGACCTTAGGGGCATTTTGATCATTTTTTCACAGTAGAAAAAAATTAGAGTGTTACATGTTGCGTCCTAGGTAGATCAGAGCGAGTGGAACACGGAGTAGCCAGACCAGAGCAAGCAGGGCACGGACCTCGAGCACCACGGGGCAGAGATGCCCAGACAAGAGTCGGCAGAAGAGGAGGCGTAGGACCGCGGAAGATGAGGCACTCGAAGTGAAGGTGGTAGCTCGCGGTGAGGGTGGCTTGTTATAAGGTGGCTCGCGATGAGGGTGAGTGTGCTTGGGATTAGGAGAGAAGAAGGTGAGGGTGGCGATTGGGAGGTAGGGATTGGGTATTGGGGCATGGGGAGGCACCTAAAATAGAGAATTTGGGACAGTTAGGTTTTCCTTTATCTTTATATATAATAGTATTAGTGACCGATTTAGTAACTGATTTATTGTGAAAAAGGGGTTCTTCATCCAAGAAATTTTAGTCACTAAATCGGTCACTAATTGAAATATTAGTGACCAATTTCTATAAAAGCAAGGTATTCTCGTATAAATAAATATCGATCAATAATTGAAATATTAGTGACCGATTTTTATGAAATCAAGTTTTTCTCGTGTAAATAAATAACAGTCACTAAATTGACCACTAATATTTCAATTAGTGACCTATTTCGATGAAAGCAAAGTTTTCTAGTATAAATAAATATCGGTCACTGATATTTCAATTAGTGACCGATTTAGCGACTAATTTTCATGAAATCAAGTTTTTCTCGTATAAATAAATGTCGGTCACTAATATTTGAATTGGTGACCAATTTCTGTTAAAGCAAGGTTTTCTAGTATAAATAAATATTGATCACTAATATTTCATGTAGTGACTAATTTTTATGAAATCAAGTCTTGCTCGTATAAATAAATATTGGTAATTAATATTTCAATTAGTGACCGATTTCTATTAAAGCAAGGTTTTCCAGTATAAATAAATATCGGTCACTAATATTTCAATTGGTGACCGATTTTTCCACCTTTTCATTTTCCCTTATAGCTTAATTCAGTCACTAATTTAGTCACTAATTTATCATTTTAGTGACCGATTTATTTTGATCACAAAATTTGTCACTATTTAACATATTTCTAGTAGTGAGTGAGTCTGGCTGATGCCTCAACAGGGCTCACGGGGTACCGGGGGTTCCTGGGCACCAAAAAGGCTATCTCAGGCTTAGCCTAGGACACATAGACCTAGGGCATCACTGCTTATGATGGCAAGAAAGACAATTTTAATTATAACTTTGGCATAAAATGTTATAGCTGGTAATTCATTAGATTTCTAATAGAGTTTTACCATGCATATGAACCTATGGTTATCATGTGTGAAAGTGTATTGAAGCATCATGAAACTATTTCCAAAACATTTGACTAGTTAGAATGACTTGAACATGGGTACTCTTTAAGAAAGACACTTTTATTGATAATTTATTCATAAAATGTTGGTACATTTTGTATATGCTTGTAAATGGTTTAGTTTATCATAATAAGGACATTTGCTTTGTTTAGGAATACAAATAATCTCACATGTAAGTGTGTTAAAACATTTTAGACTATATTATTATGCTCTTATGAGAAAATTTATTGGTCATAGAAAAGCACTTCAATTTTTTGTTATAGGAAGGGTAACAAAATTAAAAATTTCGGGACTACTTCCCTTAAAATCCATTGATGAATTATTTCCAAGGCTTTGACTTGTTGGAATGATGACTTGTACATAGGTACTAGTTCAGTTGATAAGTAAGACACTTTTATTGATTAGTTGTTCACAAAATATTGATAAGTTTAATGTTATGCTTATACGTGGTTTAGTTTCTTGTAAGTGCTGCATTTATTTTGCTTGTGAATGAATAACCTCATGCGTAAATATGCTAAAATATTTCATACTATATTATTACTGCATTATGAGAAAATTTATTGGTCATAGAAAAGGATTTCAAATTTTTGGTGATATGAACGGCATCAAAATTAAAAATTTAGGGGCTGCTACTTTAAAATGCATTAGGGAAGTATTTCCAAGATATTTGACTTGTTGAAATAACTTGTATGTGGGTATTTCTTCAGCTAATAAGCCACTTTTGTGGATAAGCTCTTGACAAAATGCTGGTTAGTTTGGTGTTATGATTGTAAGTGGTTCAGTTTCCGATATGGACATTTACTTTGTATGTGATTGTTTTTTAGACTATTTTCGGACAAGTATCGTTAGCTATTGTTATCTATTATCAAATTTATAAAAACTGCAAGATGACTAGCAAAATGACTTATGTGCATTTATAACTAAACTTATTAGTTTATGATAGTCTTACATGCATGGGAGGAAACATGGCTATAATATGCTTTTATATATAGAAGATTATACTTTCAAGAGAGGGAGTTCACACTCAGAGTTCAACATACTTGTACATGGGATTACTATAGGTTGACAAGCATGGTGGTAAATAAGGTGAGCAACAAGGTGACGAACGGTTGTGGGGAGGGAAGATGAAACATGTGGATATGATGAAGGCAAGTGGGTTTAGAGCTCTTTGTTTGTTCATAGCAAGATTGCGAGGGTTTGCAGAGCTTAATCGAAAAAGGGTTTAATGGGGGTTTCATCATGGGGAGAGGAAGGTTGTGGTTGCGAAGGAGAGGAGTGGGACAATGTGCTTGTGTGAGGGTTCAATTGCAAGGAAAGAGGAAGGAAAGTACGCTTTTGCAGTAGGAGATGAGAACCAGTGAGAATGGGAATGAGGAGAGGTGAGACTTATTTTTAGAGGAATTCTATGGTAGGTTCTATTTTTTATCCCCATTTGTTCATGTCATTTCCCCTTCTCTTGGGCCCTACCTATTTGTTTGTCCTATTGCTCTAGCTAGCATATGGTGTGCATTTATTGTGGGAAATTATTACATACTCATTCCAAAATATTTCATTAGTTATTCTTCCCCATCATTACCATGCCCACGACATTAGTCATATTCTCAAAATTGCTAAAAAAACAATTTTTCCCTAAAAATTATAAATTCTGTAGTAACTAAATATTTTTGTGATTTTTTTTTGTCAAGTATATGTAAAATAGAATTTTCTAGGATCCTACAATCAAATTAGGCTGAAAAAAAAATATTGGTTTCAAACCCTTAACAGCAAAACAAAAAATTATATAGCCCTTTGATCCATCAATGTCAAATCTAAAGGAGATTTGGCCTAAAAAAAAGGGTGCATGTATCTCAAAAGTGTTAGCTAAACTCGATCTCTGTTTGCTAAAGAACCGCCCAACTTAGCAAGAAGGTCCGCTGCAAAGTTACCTTCTCAAAGCATGTGCTAAAAGGTGCACATCCAATTATGCTGGGCCATTTACTTATGTCATGAATAGGGATGGGAACAGGCCAGGCTGCCTGTCAGTGGCCTGCGGCATGGCCTGTTAGTGGCCTGGTCTGGCCTGGCCTTTTTAATAATTAGGCCAGGCTCATGCCTTTTAAAAAGCCTGTTTATGTAAAGAGGCCAGGTCTAGGCTATCTTAAGAGCCTGATAAGCCTGATAGGTCGGCCTGTTTATACCTATATATAATTATATGTAAAATCATATAATTAATATGATATCAGATTTATATTAGTTTTTAAAACTAAACTAAATAGATAATTTTATAAAATTAGAATTCTGATATCAGATTTACACTTTTAGATGTGAGTATTATTAAACAAAACAATTAAACAAATTCCAAATTTGTAAATTGCAATATGAAACCTAGAAGTCTAGAACTCTCTTCTTCAAGCCTCACGGACTCTCACTCTCTCGACTCTCACTCACAGGCTCACAGCCGTAGCCCACTCACCCAAGTTGCAGCCCACCGCATCGTCGTGTAGTCATGCCAGTCACAGCCTCAATGCCACACCCACCGTCGACCTCGACTGGAAGCTGGTTCAGATCTTGCGTAAGTTGCGTCCTTGAAGGCTGGTTTACATCTCTCTCCAAGACTCACACACTCATGGTCTCACAATCACAAAGCTGGTTCAGATCCGCGTCCTTGAAGGCTTGAACGGTTGAACCTTCAGATCTCGCACCCAGCCATCCTTCCAGATCTCATGTCCTACTGGCTGCCATCCTTGAAGGCTTGAACCTTCATATTCACCTCAACGTCACCATCGCACAAGGTATTTTACAATTCATAGTTTTCATTTGTTGAAATATAGGAGACCTACTATATATTGAATATGCAGAGATATATCCCAAAAGCTGAAATGATTATTTGTAGTGCTAGTTTTCTTTATGTATAATCGGGTGTTTTGTACTAACTGTAATGTTTGTGAGTGTTTCTTCAAATTTTAAGGTGGATTTTCTTTTTTCTTAGAATTTCTGATATGAGCTGACTAATTATTAGCCACTGTAAACTAGTGATTTAACCATTCAACACCAGAACTAGTTTGGACAATTCCCTTTACTTGTCTTTGTTCTTTATGTTTTTGAAGCGTGAATTATCAATGCTTTCTACCACATTACATAGATGACTGAATTGATACTG
Organism: Dalbergia cultrata; assembly: GCA_031216105.1. Lineage (NCBI taxonomy): Eukaryota > Viridiplantae > Streptophyta > Magnoliopsida > Fabales > Fabaceae > Dalbergia > Dalbergia cultrata. The sequence continues at coordinate 20,916,199 of CM062351.1, read as the reverse complement.
TCTAAAGCTGCATTCGTGTTTCAAATCCAAGCCTAAGGCATAAACCCAGGTGACCTCACGAAGAGATAAATAAACCCATATGATCTACCCAGTAATTAAAAATTCAAAGCATTGATTTGAGTCATCTATTTTAGATTATTGACAATACTAGATGACACACAGCACTATCACCCATCACTAAGGTGCCCATGTGGCTACCTACTAATAGAAATGGATTTTTACTTTCATTCAGATTTTTACTTTTATCTATCATATAACAAGTTTATTCAATGGCTTTTCCAATTGATGTTGATGAGACAATGTCATCGTACCAGCATGTCCCTGGCCCTAATGAAAGCAGTGGACAATGTTGAAGATATGATTTTTTTTTGTTGGTTTTGTTGGGTTTATTTGAAGATTCTGTTTTATTGAGTTATATAATATTTAGAATTGCTCATACTTTGTTCTTGACTCTTGAGACTTGGTTTGTTCTTGACTTTTATTGGTTTTGTTGTGCTTGAATTTTCTTTTTGAACTTTGATTTAGTTGTATGTTTGAATTTGCTTGGACTTTTGGTTGAGTGTTTAGTTTTCATTTGTTTAAAATTGGAACTTTGTTAGATTTAATTTGATTATATGAAGTTGAATAGTGAGCTTTAGAGGCCTTTTTAGGCCTTTTAAAGGAGTGTTAAGAGGCTTAGGCCTATTTAGGCCTTCATGAAGGCCTAGGCCTTAAGGCCTATTATATATTGTCTGAATAATTTCTAAAAACAGACTTCAGGGCAGGCTAGGCCTCTTAAGTAGGCCAGGCTAGGCCCAAAAAAAAACCTATGACAGGTTCAGGCCCAATGTTCTTGTTACAGGCCTAGCCTGTTTAGGGCGTGGCCTGGCCTGGCCTGTTCCCACCCCTAGTCATGAACTAGGTTATCATATATAAATATGAAAAGAACGGAGGATGGACACATCATCAAGGCGATTCACCTCATAGACAACATTCTTGAAATCATAATTCCAAGCCATAAACAACCTTAAAATGAAGAATTGATTTGAACTCTTTATAATTCGTCAAGAATTAATTTGTTGTCTTGTCACAATGGCACAAAACAAGCCATATCAACCACTTAACATGTCACATGTATATTTCCATTAATTTAGCTGTGGATACTCAATAAAGGTATTAATTGGTCACGCAATTTGAATGATGAAAGAGTTTTCAAGCAAATGGGGTTATATATATATATATATATATATATATATATATATATATATATATATATATATATATATATATATCGATAATCACTATGATAATCTTGTCAGGATACATTTATTGTTTTCCACTTCTACTTTCAAAAAAAGGAAAAAATTATTAGAAAAACGATAACAATTACACTGTCTTTTTTCCTCCCTTCTTGAACCTTTCAGTTGAAACTGAATTCAAAATAGAAAGACTCTTAATGACGCATGTGCCAAGCTTCCTTTGGCATTTATTATTATATTATTATTCTTAGCCATTCTAGGCTTCTTTATTTCTTCAACTGTCTCCCCTTTCAAATACAGCAGCAGCTCCCATGCCTGATCCTGAAATGAAATAATGCACGTTTCAATAATGTTATTAAGCAAGGAAATAAGTAACATATAAACAAACACTAGGAAACGGCTAATGATGATGGATTTGGGTAATTTATTTGAGTTAATGCTCATTTTAGTCCCTGACATTTCATGTGTGAGTCATTTTAGTCCCTGACATTTCATGCATGAGTCATTTTAGTCCCTCACTTTTAAAATAAATCAATTTACTCCCTTATATTTATAACTGTGAATCAATTTGGTCCCTCACATTTACAACTGTGAATCAATTTGGCCCCTTACATTTACAACCGAGGGACTAAATTGATTTATGATTGTAAATATGAGGGACCAAATTGATTCGTTTTAAATTGGGTTAATTGGGAATTGATTATGGTTGGTAAGGTTAATTTGGTTATTAACTCAAATGACATTGTTTAATCCTTGTCAAAGTGTCACTTAATGGTAACAGATCACCACTTAACTAATAGTGATTTAATAGATGATAACTGAGGGACTAAATTGATTCACGGTTATAAATGTGAAAGACTAAATTGATTCACAGTTATAAATGTGAGGGACCAAATTGATTCATTTTAAAAGTAAGAGACTAAAATGGCTCACGCATAAAATGTCAGGGACTAAAGTGAACATTAACTCAATTTTATTTCCTTTCATATGTGAAGTAAATAAAAATAGCATTATAAACTTTGTACTAGTAATTTTATGACAAGTTTTACTATTTATGCTCCACATGAAGAATAGTGTATCATATTTCCCGTAATGTGCACCCAATATAACTTCCCAAAGGCGTGCAAGGTGGCCTGTATATGACCAGATAGAGAGATGGAGAAAAATTGTGAAAAACATCTACGGACCTATTTAACGTTTACTTACTTGACCTTTTTTTTTTTGAAATAAAAAAGATAATTGGAAAGCTCAAACCCCGCCAAGAGTGAGCAAGCAGTAGAGACCAAACCTAAATAGTTACCGCATAATAAAACTCAAACAACAAGCATTACTCCATCAGTTTACACAAAAAGGAGAAATTAAAACCAAATAGCATAACAGCTTCCAGAAGCACTCCTGCCACTTCAATCCTTGAGATATATTTTGGTATCCTCAAACCACTTAATTTCGCATAAGCATTAGACCATCACTCTCCTGGACACTTGAATCAGCTTAACCTTAGCATTCTCCATTTACCAATATTCACTATGCATGTCGCAACCGGGATCGCGACGGGACGACGAAAAATAAGTTTTTGAAAATTGGAGTCGCCACCAAGTTTATTTAAATTGGGAAAACAAGGAAAAACCCATTTTTATCTTCTTAAAAATAGTCTTCGTAAATCATATATGAGTTCGGGAGTCGGTTATGTCTAGGGAAGGGTAAGAATTCAATCCTACAGCACCCCTAGTACACCCGTATTTAAACGGTACCTTAGTGAGTTGTGCAAATTAATTAATAACCCCTTTTAGAATTTCAATCAAAGAGGACAAAAAATAAAATTTAAAAACATAAATTAAGAGGAAAAAAATTACTTTAGCAAAATATTTACAATTTAAACACATAGATTAAGAAGAATTAATTTAGACAAATACATTTACAAATGAAACATATAAATTAAGAAAATTAATTTACCCAAATATATTATAATTTAAACAAATAATTTAAGAAGAATTAATTTTGACAAATATATCAAATATATTAAGAGAAATTAGCTTTTGAAAAATATATTTACAATTTTAACACAAGCTAAAAAAATTATTTACACAAAATATTTACAAATTAACAAATAAATTAAAAAAATTAATTTTGGCTTGACAGGGATAGCCTGCTCCTACGTATCCTCTGGTGCAATGAGGAACTCAAAGTCACGTAGTTCTTTAGAAAATATTTGTGCGTTGGTTAATTTTAATTAATGAAAATCTTTCTGAATAAAGAACCCTTTCTTTTTTTTAAAAAAAAAAAATCCGCTCTTGAAGAGGATTCAAGTTACCACTCGGCTACTCAATAAATCCTAATGATTCAACAATAATGAAGATAACATTTGTTACTCAATCATCATCATTGATCATTACACAGATTCAAAAAGATTTGAGGTAAAATTTATAAAACTCATTCCTACACAAGATTCAAGTTAGCACCAGGCTACTCAATGATCTTTGTGATCCGACAATAGTGAAGATAACATTTGTTACTCAATCACTATTATTGATTATTACATAGGAAAATATTATTTATTTATTTATTTATAGAAAAAAATATTTATTTACAAGAGAGAAACATGAAATACAGTTATTTATTTTAAAGACTTATTAAATATCAAATAAGTAACGAATCATTCCCTAAACTATTTAAGCCTTTCCAAATGATTAAAATAAATAAGAGAATAATAATTTTATATTGGCTAAAACTCTAATTTTCAAAGAAGGATAAAAGTTGAAAAATTGTCGAAGAAGCTGACGTAGATGTCGACCCAATTAAAACAAAATTTATCATCTATATTCATCTATTAACCAAAATATATTCTAATCTTTTTAAAAAACAAAGAAACCCAGCCCATACTAAAACAAATTTCAAAAGAAAAAGCCCAACTTGCTAAAAAAAAAAACTGATTAGTGCAAAAAGTTCCTAGACCCAATGAGCCCAAAGCAATAAAAACGAAAAAAATCAACCAAAGACCCAGTAAGCCCAAAGACTTCTAACCTTAGATTAGGACAAAAAAATATAAGCCAAAAAGAAACCAAAACTCCAAAATCCCTTTTTGACCCAATATGCTCAAACAGAAACAAAAAAACGTTATCTCTGACTAAGCAAAAGGTAAACTAAAATCTTGACCCCAAAAATATGATCCCAAGGCAAAGGTGTTTTAATTCCCCATTTTCTTAGACCTAAACTCACGACAACATCAACAGCAAAATGGGGAAAGAAGCCACAGGGGATGAGGCGGCGACTTACAACACAGAAGCAACAAAGAGCTGTGCGACGGTCTTCCGCGGGATAGGCAGGAATACAGCGCCCGGTTCAAAGAAAGGCGAAGGGGAGGGGACGTGTGCATCGACTATGCAATTGGGGTGGTGCCTCGCAGGTAAGGGGAGGAGGTCGTGTGAGGCTTGTGCTCACGGTGGCTTCGCGCTGAAGGGTAGAGACGTTGGCTTCGCGGCAGGTGCAGCCAGGGAAAGAGACTCGCGATGGCAGGACCGGTGAAAGCACTGGCGGGCTGTGATTCTGGGCTGTTCAATGGCAGAGGGGAGGTCGGCTGGATGGCACTTGATGAGCTGCGGTCTGAGCGGCGAAACCTCAGTGAGCTTCGCGATTAGCTTCGCGTGACAAGGCTGTCTCGGTGGCGGATGCGAAGAAGCTGCTGACGGCAGAGGGTGCTGACGCGGCGGCTCTGCGATGGCGAAGGGAGTCGGCAGTGGTGCTATCACCGAGAACGAGGTAGCTGGCTTCGACGAAGTACTTGGAAGCCTGGGGGGTCACCAAAGCAGCGGACGACAGACCCGGCAATGGGGAGAGGAGAGATGATCTCCTATACAACAATGGAGTAGCTCTAGTTGGCGACCGGACTTCAACTTCTGTTCGAGACTTGTTTTTTTTTTGTTTTTTTCTTTTTTTTATATCTTTTTTTTACTTATTTGGGGTTTGGAGAAAGAAAGAAAAAGAGGAAAAAAAATTCTGGTGTGTGTTTTGATATGTTCCTGCTGGGTTCTAATTCAGGTTGAAGCCTGGGTTGCTATGGTTTCTATATTTTTTTGGATGAGTTATGGACTTGGGCTTAGCTTATATGGCTGTGATAATGAAATTTGTGATGATGGAGGAAGATTGCAGGTCATACAGATTCTTGTTGATTCTCGTAGGAGGGTGATGATGGTTGTGAGATATATATATATATATATATATATATAGGATGATAATGATGTGATAATAATGATGATGGTTACTGGGTGGCTTAAAGATGAGGAACTGACGATTGTGTTGAAGCTAATGGTCAGGTGAGCTTCTCTGAATAGTGTATATAGGATCAAGGATCAGTGGATGTGTGTGTATGGAGTCCAAAAACCACCCTCTGGAAGGAAACTTTTTTCTTTTTTTTGTTTTCCTCCTCTTTCTCCCCCGCTCTCTTATCCTATTTTCTGAGATCATGTTTCTTATTTTATCTTTAATCCCATACTCTTCCCATACTCCCCTTAGAATGAAAAGAACCCCATTGGAGTCTGCCTCTCACGCTTCTGCAGCTGTGGTGTGTCTTCGGGCTCTGATCGAATGCTCATGCCTGCAGAGACTGGGGAATGAGTCAGAGCCTTTTGATTATTATATTTTTATTCTTCTCAAAGCTGACCACCACTAGAGCTTGATGCAGTTTTAAAGTTTAACTACCATCATCATCGTTCCTGCATCTTGCTCAGGAGCATGGTTTATTTTGGCAGGGAATGGGACACAAACACACATTTTTTCATTTTTTCCATTCGTCATTTTTATTCATTTTTTTTTATCACAAAATTTGGGGTTGAAACGGGTTGGGCTAGAAACCTGAAACCCAAAATGCATTCAAACACAGACTAAAAAAAACAAGATCCACAATGGGCTAAGGCCAACCTGATTTTTTTTATTTTCAAAATGAGTAAAAGGACTTCCCCTCTCTTTTTTTTTATATTTTTATTTTCAAAAGAAATAAATGGAAAGATTTCAGAAAAACTTGTACAAACAAAGCATAAATGACTTGAATAAAAATCGGGCCCATTTATAAACAACATTCGTTTTATTATTTTCATTCTTTTTTCTGTTTTTTTGATTGAAATGAAAGATCCTTTTCATTTTCATTTTTTTTTAATTTTTCAAAATAAATAAACCAAAGCACCCCAAAATAATATTATTTTTTATTTTTCTATTTTAAATTCTCTAAAAGGGCCCTAAAAGGAACCGTAAAACATGCAAATTTTTAAAAAAATTTTGTTTAGAGAGCCGGACAAAATTGGGTGTTCACAATGCACCTTTTCGAAAAACACCAAATATATAGCAAACACGATCTTCAAGCATTGTTTCCAACTTTTCTTCCCCTTCAACATCAACATCTTCCTTCCTCAAAACATTTTCTTGCATCAAAACTAAAGGCTGCCCCTACAGAAGAGCTCCTTGAAATGTCTAACTGTAGCCTCCTCTGTTACCGTTATTTTGCTATTAATTTTATAGGTGAGAAAATCTTCCCTTGTGTTCTTTTCTTCTTCCTATTCTAAAAAACAAAGAAAACTTTGCAAATATATAAATATTCTAAGTTATTTTTAGCAAGCCCTAGTATAAGACACCTGCTAGACTATAAAATGGAAAAAAATACAACTAACCTTCATATACTTTATAGGGCATTTGGAAACTTTTAATGAGATGAAATTGAATTGAATTCTTATGTTTGGAACGAATTAGTAATTTAAATAATTGAATTCAATTCCTTGATTTGGAATGGGTTTAAAAATGAATTAATTTAATTATTTTTACTATTTTATCCTTTATTAATAAGTTAGGGACAAAACATTATATTCAAGTAAGGTTATTTTGATATCTTCATTTGTTCAAATTCAGTTTCTATACCAAATCACACCCCTTTGGCTCTGATTTCAATTTCTTGATTTTGTTAGATTCAATTCCACAGGAATTCAATTCCTTCATTTAAGTTACTTCCAAGACATGAAATTCAATTCAATTCCTTGATGAAATTGAATTCCAGGGGTTTCCAAACGCCCTGTTAGGGCATGCGCACTTTAATTCTTAACTTTTCAAAATATGCATATGGTACCATCTATTTTTCAAAGGGTACAAAATACACCCTTTATTAATTTTATGGACAAAATTACCCCATCTTCTATTCTCAAATATTCCTAACCCTAAATCCCACTTCCCTAGCTCCAAAAACACAATCCTCTCTCCTTCCCAATACAAAAACTAAAGCAAAAGCTAAAGAGTTTACGTTAGCTATGTAGAAGATTCAGTAGACCAAGTCAATATTATTTGAATTCAATTTTGAATTTGTATTTTAGTTACTACTTTGATGCAGATATTATTTTCATTTCTGTTCCTTTAGAATAGAAATTACAAGTAATTCAATGATGTATATATGTGTAACTTGAATCAGTTAATAATTCATCCTTCCATATTTCTTCTATATGGTATCACGAGCTAGGTTGCTTAACAACATCTAGATCCATTTTTTTTTTAAATGGCCTCACCTACCAATTCTGATAATACTACATCTAACAACTCTACCATTCAACCTAACTCTGTTACGGCCTTAAACACACAGCATTCTGTCAAACTCACAGGTGACAACTATCTAGTTTGGAGAGTTCAGATGAATGCTCTTCTTACTGGTTATAATCTCATTGGATTTGTGGATGGATCCAACACTTGTTCAGCACCTAATCATTATGATTATGGCTACTGGCTTCGTCAAGATCAACTCATACTTCATGCCATAATCACCACTATTAATCAACATGTTATCAATATGCTAGGTAGTGTCAAAACTTCTTGACAAGCCAGGACTATACTTCACAAAGCCCTTGCTAGCAACACTAGAGCCAGAATACTTCATCTCAAACAAAGATTCACTTGATCTGAAAAGGGGTCTAAATCAATTCAAGAATACCTCCAAGGTGTTAAGTCTCTTGCTGACTAGTTGGCTATAATCACTACCCCTGTGGATGATGATGATTTTGTCATCCATAGTCTCAATGGTCTTGGTGCAGAATACAAAGAAGTATCAACAGCCATAAGAGCCCATGACATACCATTTCATTTTCAGAATTACATGATCTCCTTACTGACTTTGAAGTCTATTTGCAGAGGTCAACACCTCCAACAGATGTCACCAATGTGCTCACTACACATGTTGCTTCAAAAGGTAAAGCATATCATCCCAAGCCTTATTCAGGTTTTCCTCATCATCATGCACCTTGGCATCATTCCTTAGCGACATCCAGGAGACTTATTTGTCAATTTTGTGAAAAGCCTAGTCATTCTGCCAAGACTTGTTATAAAATCATTGGTTCTAATCACAAGACCAACCTCAGGCAGTTTGCTTATCATGCACAGGTCATGACCCCCGCCGCCAATCGTGGATCGGATTTTGGACTTTGGAGCAAGCCGGAACATCACAAATGATCTTGATCATCTCCATCTCAGTCAACCATATCATGATACAGATCAGGTTATCATTGGTGATGATAATTCTTTGCATATTTCTCACACTGGTACTGTCTCAATTCCCACTACCTCTAAACCTTTAAATATCACTTATGTTCTTCATGTTCCATCTATGTCTAAAAATTTACTTTCTACTTCATCCATTTGCCAAGCTAATTCCGTCTCCATTGAATTTTTCCATGATTGCTTCTTAATTAAGGATCTGAAGACAAAGTCACCTCTGCTCAAAGGATCACATAAGCATGGTCTCTATCATCTTAGGACAGTACCATCTCCATAAGCATTTGTTTCTTCTGTTGCATCTCATTGGCATAATATTTTAGGAGACCCATCCCCTCGAATTTTTCAGCATTTAACATCTCAACATCAAATAAAAGCAAGCTCCACTTCTCCATGTGTTTCTTGTTGCAGTTTTAAAAGTCATAAGTTACCTTTTGCCACTTCTATTGTAACTAGTTCTAGGCCTCTTGAACTTGTATACATGGATGTATGGGGACCAGCTCCCATTAGGTCTTTAGATGGATTTCTTTATTATTTCATTATTATTGATCATTTTACTAAATATATTTGGTTATACCTAATGAGAAATAAATCATAAGTTTATGTTCTCTTTCCAAAATTCAAAGCTGTAGTTGAAAAATATTTTAATCTATCCATTCTTTCCATATACTCGGACAATGGTGGTCAATTCATTAAACTCAGAAACTTTCTTACTAAGCATGGCATTTCTCATTTTTCACTACTCCCCCTCACACACCTGAACACAACTCTACTGCAGAACGCATGCATAGACATCTAGTTGAAATAGGAAGAGCTCTACTGCATCATGCTCATTTACCTGAAACATTTTGGTCCTTTGCATTTCAAACTGCTGCATACTTGATTAATTGGATGCCTACCCTAGTTTTAAGCATGCATTCTCCTTTTCAATTGCTCCTCAAGTCTTTCTCTAATCCTAAACATTTGCATTCTTTTGCTTGTCTTTGTTTTCCTTGGTTAAAACCATACACTAACCATAAATTACAAAGTCATTCCTAACCATGCATCTTTATAGGATACTCATCTTCACAATATGCATATCTGTGTTTTGACCCCAACACATCTAAATTATACATTTCCGGACATGTCATTTTTTATGATGATCAATTCCCTTATTCCTCACTTGTCATAACTCATTCATCAACTCAAATTCCACATGTAGTGTAATAGCCCATGTTATTTTATGGATTACTAACTGTCTCCACAAACCAACACGGCCCTTTTCAGCATGCTTTGTCCTTACTCACATGCTTCTTGGGAAAACTTCCCAGGAGATCAGCCATCACAAAATTGCTCCAGGTCAAGCATGCTTAACTATAGAGTTCTTTAGTGATGGGCTATTGAAAAGAATATGCATCTTGTTGGTATAGGTTGTACAAATCAATTCATATAAGCCATCCTCAATTGTATAGCCCCATAACTATACAGTCTTAGGATCCCTCTCATTCGGGTGTGTAATCGGTTCATTCATGTACCCTCCGCTTAGAGGCCCTTATGAGGAGTCGCTCCTTGTCTGTGCCTTCTTTTGCACAGGCGATCACTCATCGCCCTCGTTCCTGGGCAATACATGCCCACCAGCTTCTGCTTGGTTCGTCCCCAAACCACACTATACTAGGAGAGGCACGGCTCTGGTACCATTTGTAATAGCCCATACTATTTTATGGATTGACTACTGTCCCCACAAACCAACATGGGTCTTTTCAGCATGCTTTGTCCTCACTCACACGTTTTCTGGGAAAACTACCTAGGAGGTCACCCATCCCAAAATTGCTCCAGGTCAAGCACGCTTAACCATGGAGTTCTTTAGTGATGGGCTACCGAAAAGAAGATGCATCTTGTTGGTATAGGTTATACAAATCAATTCATATAAGTCATCCTCAACTATATAGCCCCATACCTATACAGTCTTAAGATCCCTCTCATTTGGGTGTGTAATCGGTTCATTCATGTACCCCTCCTCCGCTTAGAGGCCTTTGCGAGGAGCCGCTCCCTTAAATATCTGTTGTCCTTTCTAATAACCTCACATTAGAAACTATCTTTGTTGTCCCATCCCTTAAATATAATATTTTATCTATTAGCCAAATTACCTCCAATCTTTCTTGCACCATAACTTTTTGGCCATTTTTTTGTGTCTTCCAGGACATTCTAACTCGGAAGATTCTTAGTTATGGTGTTAAATGGGGCAAACTTTACTACTTGGAATTGATGACAGATGGGGAAGATGAACTCAATAACGCAAATCACACCAGTAGTGTCAACAAAGCTTGTGAAACCATATGGCTGTGGCACCAAAGACTAGGACATCTTTCTTTTGGTTATCTTAGAAAATTGCAACCACATATTTTTTTCAACTGTCAATGATCTTGATTTTCATTGTGATATTTTTGAAATGGCAAAAAGCCATCGTGTTTCATATTTGCCAAGTATTTTATGGTTATTCACTTTGATGTTTGGGGTCCTGCAAAAATTCCCTCTATCTCTAAAGCACATTACTTTGTTACCTTCATTGATGAATGCACTAGGATGACTTGGGTGGCTTTGTTTCATAAAAAAAGTTATGTTTGTACAGCTTTTCAGGAATTTCATAGTATGGTGCATACTCAGTATCAAAAACATATTCGTGTTTTGCAATTTGATAATGATACTGAGTTTCTAGATAAATCATTTGGCAGATTTCTACGCCAACATGGGATTCGTCATTAGACTTCTTGCACTTATACCCCACAGCAAAACGGGTTGGCTGAGGGAAAAAATAGAAAACTTTTGGAGGTGGTTCGTGCCTCTCCTTTTGGCATGAATATGCCTCGTTTCTATTCGGGAAAGGGTGTGAAATTTGCTGCTTATCTCATCAATCAAATACCTTCTCGAGTGTTAGACTTTCAAACACCCCAACAAAAAAATTCAATCCATAGTTTCAGTTTCGCATCTACTAAATCTTGAACCACATGTCTTTGGTTGTACTGTCTATGTTCATATTTTGAAAATCCTGCAGAATAAACTTGATCCATGTGCCAAATGATGTATGTTTGTTGGATATTTAGATTTTCAAAAAGGATATCATTTCTATGATCCTCATACTAGGAAATTACATGTAACATTGGATGCTTCCTTTCATGAATACCAACCTTATTATTCAGGGGGAGTATCAGGTTGTTCTCTTCAAAGGAATGAAGAGAATGTTTTACAAGGCACTAAAGGGGATATGTACATGGAGTTAGAAGAGTTGAATGAATGTTTTGTACAAGATACTTAGAAAAGATGTGATGCTAGTGCTGACATAGATAGTGAGCTTCTAATTCTTCCTGAAATTGAGTCAGGTTCTCCAAGCTTGTCAAAAACTCCAACATCTTCAAAATTGCCCATGTCTGCACCAATAATTGAATAATCAACTGAGAATGTTCCTCTTTCGGTAACTTCGATTCCTATGTCTAATGAGTCTCCTTTTTTGTTATTGCATCCCATTTTGAATGAATCCCATGAGACATCTACTCCTATAGAGAATGTAACTCCGAGTTATCCACAAAGATCAAATAAAGGAGTTGCAAAGAAACAATATGAACCTAATCCTAAAGCCAAAGCTAAATACCCAATTAGTAACCATATGTCCACCCATAGACTATCCAAATCATATGCCCTAACCATTAATCAATTATCCAATGCATCCATTCCTAGTAGTGTGCAGGATGCTTTGATGGACTCAAAGTGGAAAATGACGATGAATGAAGAAATGATGACTCTGCAAAAGAATGACACTTGTTCCTTTGCCCGAAGGAAAAAGGACGATTGGATGTAGGTGGGTGGTCATAGTGAAACTCAAAGCAGATAGCAGTTTTGATAGATACAAAGTAAGGTTAGTTGCAAAAAGGTATACGCAAAGATATGGAGTTGATTACCAAGAAACTTTTGCACCGATAGCCAAAATCAATACAATTCGTATTCTCATTTCTATAGCAGCAAATTGAGATTGGCCTTTGCAGTAGTTTGATGTCAAAAATGCTTTCCTCAATGGAGATTTAGAAGAAAAGGTTTACATAGAGCTCCCACTTGGAATTAAACATAGTTCATCTTGTAGAAGTGCAGTTTGTAAATTGAAGAAGTCCTTGTATGGATCAAAACTTTCTGTGGCTTGGTTTGGAAGGTTCTCTTGTACAATGAAAGCTTTTGGCTATAAACAGAGTAATTCATACCATACTTTGTTCATCAAACACAAGGCAGGGAAGGTCACAATTTTGCCTGTGTATGTTGATGATATGATCTTGACAGGTGATGACCCTGGTGAAATGAAAGCATTGCAAGAGTATTTGGCCACTAAATTTGAAATGAAGGATTTGGGGCAACTTAAATATTTCTTGGGAATTGAGGTTGCAAGATCAAAATGAGGTATATTCCTTTCTCAACGTAAATATGTGCTGGATCTTTTAACTGAAATTGGAATGCTTGCTTGCAAACCCGTAGACACACCCATGGAAATGAATCATAAGCTCAGAATTTTTCCAGATCAAGTTCCAACAAATAAGGATCGATATCAACGTTTAGTTGGTAGATTAATCTATTTGTCACACATCAAGCCAGATATAGCCTATGTAGTAAGTGTTGTGTCAGTTCATGTGTTCACCAAGTGAAGAACATATGAATACAGTGTATCGAATATTGAGATACTTGAAGAATGCTCCAGGTAAAGGTTTGTTATTTTCTAGAAATGGTGTCCCTAAAATTGAGGGATATACAAACTCTGATTGGGCAAGATATCAAACAACTAGAAGGTCTACATCTGGTTATTTTACAATTGTGGAAGGTAATCTTGTAACTTGGAAAAGCGAAAAGCAGAAGGTTGTGGCAAGGTCAAGTGCAAAAGCTGAATTTTAAGATATGGCTCATGGTGTATGTGAGTTGTTGTGGATTAGAAATATTCCAAAAGACTTGGGGATTGAATATGCATAAGCTATGAATCTTTATTGTGATAATAAAGCTGCCATAGAGATTGCACAAAACCCAGTACAACATGACCGCACCAAGCATGTTGAAGTTGATCGTCTCTTCATCAAGGAAAATCTCGATCAAAAGATTGTACAGTTCCCATTTGTCCAATCTAAAGATCAGTTAGCTGATATGCTAATAAAAGTTGTTTCAAGCAAGGTGTTCCATGGTGTAATTGACAAGTTGGGCATGATAGATATTTATACTCCAACTTGAGGGGGAGTGTTAGCAATAGTTGTATAGGTGCTGTAAATATTAGTTTCTGATATGTTGAGTAATCATAGGGATTAGATTGATTTATAATTAGTAGAATTATGTTAGTTGACTAATCTGCTGTATTAAATATAGGGAGATTTTTTCGGGATTGTTTCCTACATTATAGGATGGAAACTTTGAATAAATAGTGTCTCTATTTTGAGTGGTAAATATAATACACAGTGCATTACTCATTGACCCTGTTTTTGCAATAATTGTAATAATGTTTACAATTTATTTGTGTAATTCATAAATTATATAAAATTTTATCTATGCAATCCTGAAATAAAACAAAACTTTTTAGAAATAAATTATCTTGAGATTAATCAATTTTTGTTTTTTTTTTGGGATATCCCCATATCATACGTACATAGAAGTTTTGATCATTTTTTAAATGTATTTAATCACATTTCTAAAGTCCAACTAAAATTAGATAATTACTATATTACACACCAAATCTAATTAGTACAACAAAACATCTTTTAATCTTATCCACAAGATAACAAAATGTACGGTGCACCTTGCTGTAGCAAACACATGCATCCTTCTAAGGTGCCTCTCTTATTAATCTAGCTTAACCTATTGTGTTGAATAAGAAAAAAATAAAAATAAAAAATGATTAGTTTCTAAGTGAAAATAACTCAATTTTACCTGTAGCTCCCAAAGGATGATCAAGAGCAATGGCACCACCATTGACATTAACTTTTTTGGGATCAAGTGCCAATTTCTTGCAGCAATAAACTAATGTAGACGCAAATGCCTGCACAACACCATCATATTGCTTGATAGTAGATTTTAGTATACTTCTATCCTTTGCCTAAACAAAATACAAAAAGAAAAAGAAAAAGGTTGGTTGTTACCTCATTGATTTCAAACAAGTCAATGTTGTCAAGTTCAAGACCAGCAGATTTCACTGCAGCTGGGATAGGATAAACAGGGCCAACACCCTTGATTGCGGGATCTACTCCAACAGCAATAAAACTCCTACAAAATTGAATATAAGATGCAAATTATTAATGTTGTTAAGCAAAATTGAACTCACTTGCGCAATGATTTAGTTTTTTTACTAATAATAATATAAAAAAAATGAAGAATTTGGGTGAATAAGAGGCCAGACTTCGTTTCAGGTCATGCTATAATGGATTCCCAAGTACTCATAAGGTATACTACCTTGGAATAATTTTTGGCTCTCCAAGCTCTTATCATATTAAAAAAGTGAAAAGAATGTATTACATCCAAGACCAAAATGGATCCTTTGAGTATTTTCGACATATATTAATTGTTGATAAAAAAATTATAAGTATTTTCAATAGTTACTTTGTGTTAAAATTATTTTTCTTGACAATACTTTTATTAATACTTTAATTGTCGAGGATCATTGAAAATGATCATTTTTCTTTTAGTTGGGAGAGAAAAAATCATTTCTTAATGGATTTTTCAAATAGGATTTTTTGAAAAAATTAAAGTAATTTATGTTTGGATGTGAATTAATTTATATTTTGATATAATCCCAAGAGATCTTTACTAGCATAACTTGTCAAAAAAATGTGCTTTTCTAATGAAAATATGTTTTTTTATGAAAATAGTGACACAAATGAGCACCATATCTGAGATCTCTACTAGTGTGACATAATGAAAAGAATTTTTTTTTATGAAAATAGTGACACACAAATGAGTAACATATCTTTTATCTAGATCCTCATTTGATGTGACTTAAATAAAATTTCTCTGTTGATTTGGTATCATTATTGTGTACCTAAAGATTCCAAGAACAGCAAGCCCCTTTTGCAGAGCCACTTTTCTCTTCATGAGAAGCACTGCTGCAGCACCATCACTAGCTTGGCTAGAATTCCCTGAAATTCAGATAGAAGTGAGATAGAAAAGCAAAAGCAGATTCACTATGTAGAAGACTTTTCCTCATATATAGTTAAAAAAAAAAAAAAGGCTATCATGAACAGATTTCTTCGGCACCTGCTGTTGTTGATCCATCCTTCTGGAATGCAGGCTTAAGCTTTGCCAGATCCATCAAAGTTGTGTTTGGCCGGATACAATCATCAACACTAACTGTAATTTGCGTCACCTCTCCAGTCTTAGGGTCCAAAATCTTTGGAAATAAATCATTAGTAGCAAAACATGGTGAAAACTACACGGAATTAATCTTAGCCTATGTTATAAGTATCCGGTATACCTCTCTATTTTTGTTGTGAAGTAATTACTCCGATGTATCCCATTTAAAACAAGGATTTGCCTTTAAATCATGGCACTCATTAATTCTGCTTCTTTGTGATTGTGAATGCTCCCTCACAAAACTGTTCTTTTGCCACATGCCACCTCGACGGAACTTGAACTGTTATTATATATATCAGAGCAAAAAGTGTATATCTAATGGCACTGTTATGCTCTGCTTTGGATAACTACGTGTGCTGGGGGAAAGAGAAATAGTCTTTTTTGCTCTGTTTATTAGGAATGGGATGGTAACTGTGAGATTCATTTATTGGATAGCGAAGCATAAGCTGATGTAAAACAAGAAATTAACTACATACTTATTTATCGATGTGGTTGCATCTAAATAATATTAATTGAATTTTGGTCGGTCCAATTAATTACATAATATAGACGAAACCTGGCCAGAAGCGGTTGCAGAGTCTGAGGAATTTTTAACAGGGGAAGAGCAGCCAAAAGTTTGCTTCAAATCATATAATTGGTCAACAAAAGATGCTTCTATAGACTTGAGATACATGCTGTGCTTCTCGTTTGTTCACTCTGCCGTAGGCACGGATCCCTGTTCCTGATATTATACCTGAAATCAGATTGGGCCAAGCAAGTGAGCAACCAATAATGCTTCTAAGATTGGGCTTCAGACATTGATTAGTTTATCATGAGGGTATAGGTTCAAATAAAAACCGAAAAAGAAAACTTTTTGTTGAATATATAATCCACACTCTTTAATCTATTCCCCAGTCTCCTCTAATTGAAAAAATAAAAATAAAATCATTAAGCTCAAAAAGAAAAAAATTGTCTAACTTGTACTTAATATTACATTTTTTTCCCATGCAATTTCGGTAGGATGTACAATTTTTCTCTCCTTTGCAGGTCTAAAGTCTACTTAAGTAATTATTTAAGCTAGGTTTGATTGGGGATAGAAATGGGATGAAATTTTTTTTTGGACAAACTTCAATTATAAAATTATATAAAGAGCAATTCCATGAAAATTTTCACTTTATTTTGACTTTTCAACCAAACATACTCTTAGAG
Source organism: Dalbergia cultrata (assembly GCA_031216105.1). Lineage (NCBI taxonomy): Eukaryota > Viridiplantae > Streptophyta > Magnoliopsida > Fabales > Fabaceae > Dalbergia > Dalbergia cultrata. The sequence goes on along the minus strand of CM062351.1, from coordinate 20,898,923 downwards.
TTAGTCTTGTGATCTTGGTATGCTAGTGCTCTTCTACGTTTTATTCAACAAAGATGTGAGTAATATCAATAAAAAAAAATGTAATGTATTATATTATTAGTATAAATTGTTTTATATTTTCACTGATTACATTTGATTATATAATGTGCTTTTTTTAAAAAAATATTAGTAATATAACAATACATGCTTAAGTAATAGTAAAAAAAATTTATATGTTTATTAAGTATATTAAAAAAAAAATCAAAGGACTCCAGTGGGTTGTTTAAAAAATAATCACTTTTTAATAATTTCTTTTTATAGGAGGCCCGTTAACCCATCAACTCGGCAAAAAATGAGTTATTTGACTGTCTAAAGCAATACTAATTACAAAACGACTCTGACCCACATAATTTATTTTAAGAATTATATATATATATATAATATAATATAATATATATATATATATATATATATATATATATATATAATATAATATAATATATGATACATGTTGTTGTCCAGAGAGTCCAATACTAAGTCCAAGGCCAAGTGAGGGTTTAGACATTTGGTGCATTAGTGGCCCAATATTTTTAATTTTAATATTTGTAGTATTTAGTAATTAGTATTGCTTATTTATTTAAAATTTAAATTGAAAATTGAATACTTTAAAGAAAAATGTGTATATATATTTTGCTAGGTAAAATGTATTGTATAAATATAAATATATACTATAGGGTATAAAAAAATGTAAAAAAAATGTGAAAGAAAAAAAAACAATAAATATAAATATATACTATAGGGTATAAAAAAATGTAAAAAAAAAATGTGAAAGAAAAAAAAAACAACAACGTGGGTTGCTCCATAGACTTGCTGTCCAAAAGATGTGAAAAGAAAAAATAAAGTTACTCGTGTTGGTTTACGGACTTGTGGATTTATGTAGGGCGGACGCTAATTAGACAAAAGTGAAGTCAATTTATGAAACAGATCAGCTTGGTTTGATCCATTTAACCGTAGTTTGTCGCTGACCAGGTTAAACGGACCGAACCATTCCGCACACCCATCTCTAGCGAGAAGGGAAATTCCGGTGCAATTTTTGTTTACAACAACATTACATCACATGCATGGATATACGAGAAGACAAAACAAGGGGAACGAACCCAACAAAATTAAACTACTAAAATAGTGAAAGAAAATAATGGTAGTGTAAGTATGTTGTCATGATTTGTTTTACATAAATTTTTTTTTCTTGTTAAAATATATTGGGATAGAGTATGTATTCTATATTCCACTACAAAAAAAAGTATATATTCGAGTAGTGTTATTTCAATACCCGTAAGTAAATGTTACATCCATTTAATCATTCTTGGACTTTGATGTAATGAATTAATAGAATGAGTGCGGATCACTATTACATCTAACGATATTCACTTTTAAGGTATTAAAATAATATTTTTGTGGAACACCCATTTTTAGATGTTAAAATAATATTTTTTTAATATTAAGACATCTACTTTTGAGTATTAAAATAATATTATTATGTTCTATATTCAGCAAATAATGAGATAGAATGTGATTCCATAATAAGTGTGGTTTGCTCATTTGTTATCAAGGTAGAGAAAGTCATATTAAATCGGTCAAGGCATTGATTCAAAGGTTTAAAGGTCCAATCAGAATATAATAAAATATATATAAAATATATGTTTATATAAATTTATATATGTAACTATTTATAAAATTTCAATTTTTTAACAACTTAAAAATAAAATATATTTTATTAGCACTGCCACGGTATAATTTGCTGCCAAAATAATGAAATGTTTTATTCTGGCGTTCAAATTACTAGTTTCTAAAACAAAGAAAAAGTGGTTGGCCCAACCTCAACCAATACTTCTCCAACTTAGAAAACCCTGCTCCTGCTCCCTTCTTTAATTTCTTCAAACTGCCGCCGCCCCCCTCTCTTCAAAGTTCAAACAGTAGCGTCCCACACCAACCATGACTACCAACAGAGATTTGGAAGTCCAGCGGCAACAGTTCCTCCTTGCTGACACAGGTAATAAAGTCGTGGTAATATTCAGCTACTGTTATAAATAATATTTATTTCGGAGACGAAGATACCATCACATTGACCGCACCTCTCAGCATCCTCTTTACTGATCCTGTCTCCGCACTCATCTATCATATCACTCTCTACTTTCGGTGGTTGCCTCTCCCCTCAGCCCCACTTCCCTCTTCTCAACCCTCTGACTCATCTCTCTGCCATCTTAGCTTTCACCCCTCTCTGAATTTCAGTATACTTCGCCGCCGCCACCATCCCCTGCAGCATGCAAAACTCAAAATCTCCTCTTCATCAGCAACAGTCGCTTGTGGAGGAGGAAAATTAAAAGACTTCATACACGGCAGCATCATTTGTACACACACAAGAAGCAGCGAAGATCTTGCACTAGAGTGGGGTAAGAGGAGAAAGCCTCTCCATATTGATTTGAATTTGTTATGCATATTCAGCTGTGAAATTAAAATGGCAGTGAAAGAGTAGGTTACAGAGTGGGTTTTTTTTTTCCCCTCTTCCTACTTGATATTTCTTTTGAGGGAGTGGCTATTGCCACTCTTTTTTTTGGCTAAGTCACTCTCTATTTAACAAGGAAGAGAAAACCAGACTGGGCATCGAACCGGTCAGGGCACTGGTTCAAAGGTTTGCTGGTCCAACCGGTTCAACCGGAATATAATAAAATAATAAAAAATATACACAAATATATAATACATATGATAAATTCAAAAGCAAAAACCTACATTAAGTCATCAACATTAACATAACCAACACAAAATAACATTGTTCATAGGTCTATAATAAACATAAGTAGGTAATCTACACATAAGTCACTTATCTTCAGTCTCATTAACTCAACTAATCAACTTCTAATAAAGTTCAACATTAACTCACATAATCACAAGACAATATTCAGAAACAATATTGCATAAGCATTAAACATATAGAAAGTAGATCAAATAGAATCCTCAAAATGTGCATTAATTTGTTGGAGATCTTGATCAAAATCTTCATTCTCATGTCCTCTTCCTCCATCATCATCAAATGAACCACAAGGTATATCAGCAAGATTAGTCTCTCCATCATCTAACATAACAAAAATATGTTAAAGATATGTAGAAAAGTTCATAAATAAACTCTTTAAGGAAAAAAAAACTATAAAACTAACCAACACGAATTGAAGGAATAGAGTTGCCTTCATCAACCAATTCTTCAATATTGGTAGGAAGTTCTGGCTCCGCAACTTCTTCCGTCACCCAAAAATCAACTAGATCAATACTTTGATAATCAATTGGATCATAAGACCTTTTCTTTTGATGTAACCTAAAACACAATAACAAAATATTGTAACAACTTCTAAGTTTGCTAACCTAAAGTTCCAAAAATAAGTAAATAATTTAATTCTATAATACCTAGTCTTAAGACGCAAGTTATATGTCACAAAAACAATATCATTTAGTCTTTGATGCTCCAGCCTATTCCTTCTTTTATTATGAATTTGTTCAAAAAGACTCCAATTCCGTTCACATCCCGAGGAAGAAGATGTCTGGCCAAGAATGCGAATAGCTATCTTTTGCAAAATTGGAGCACTACCACCAAAGTATCTCCACCATTCACCTACATAGATTAAATATAATTATATAAGTATTTACTTATTAACCATCAATAATTCATAATATGCTTTGAAATATCAAAAGAAAATTAAAATATTAAACTACATATCCAATATCTTACTAGGTTGGAGTTCTTGGGCTGCTTTCTTAGCATTTGGCCGATCAAAGCTTTCTTTGCATTCTCGGTACAATTGCAACTCCTTCAATGCTTTGATTGAGTCACTACAAAGACTCTTTACATCAAACAAATCCAGTAAACCCCGTAGAACATTATATTTCTCAACAAACTTCTCATCATAAAAGAAAGCAGGGTTTAAGAAGTAAGCTGCTGCATGGAGACTTCGCTTTAAGTGCCTATCCCATCTTGCTTTTATAATATCTGTGTAAGGTTTATATGCAGTCTTGTTGTGCTTGAACATCTCCTTAATTGCATTTTTAGCCCTTTGCATTCCCTCATATACATATCCCAATGAAGGTTTCTCATCAGAATCAACAATTCTCAACAATCTAATCAAAGGGGCAACAAGCTTACATATAGTAAAACATTCCTCCCAAAATTTATTGTCTAAGACTATAGCACTCACATTTCTCCCACTAGCACTCTTTGCTAACTTATGGCTATTAAAATGAGAGTCTACAACCAAAGCTTACAAATCTGTCTTATGCTCATAAATATTTTTCAAGGTAAGAAAGACAGTAGCAAAACGAGTAACTCCTGGACGAACAATTTCTTTCCAACCAGGCCTTTTTCTAAGCCAAGACAAGAAAACCATATGGTTGTAAACAAAGATAGTGATCTTGGAAGCACGAGAAGCAAGACTGCTTATGTTTGGCATGCTACTTATATCTTTCAAAACAAGGTTTAAGCAATGTGCAGCACATGGAGACCAAAAAATGTGATCATACTTTTCATGAATAAGCTTCCCAGCTGCCACATAATTGGCAGCATTATCAGTCACTACATGCACAACATTATTTGGTCCAATCCATTCAATAACATCAACAAACAAGCCACACAATGTAGATGCATTTTTAACTACATTTGAAGCATCAATGGACTTAACAAAAGACATACCAGCAGGACAATAGACCAAAAAATTAATCAATGTTCTCTGCCTTTGATCTGTCCAACCATCAGCCATAAGTGTGCAACCATTTTCTTTCCATGAGCTTCGATAACTTTCTAGAAGTAACTGACACTCTTTCTTCAAATCAGTCAACAAATGAACTCTCAATTCATCATAAGAAGGACCTTTAAAACCAGGTCCCATACCAGCAATAGCATCCACAGCATCTTGAAAGTATGATGATCTCACTGCATGAAAAGGAATCCGTGCATCCATAAGCCATCTAGCAATTCTCACTTTAGCATTATGTGTTGCCTCTTTGCTTTGAAAGACACTTTTCAAACTTGGTTGGGCTCCTGGAGTTGTCCTTGCTGCAAAATAACCACTGACATTTTGAGGAGCATTTACCTTTCTTTTACCCTTGTCTCCAACAATTTGCATCTTCGATGGTCGAGGGGTGGGGGCAATCTCTTCTTCCTCTTGTGCCATTGCTTCTTCTATTTCATCATCACCAAAGTTCAAAAACTTATTTTTACTTTTTTTACTTTCTTCCAAAAGCCTTAACATTTCTTCTTTTACATCATGAGGAACTTTTTTGCATTTAGCAATGTTCCCTTGTTTTCCAGCAAGATGTTGCTTCATTCTATTAATTTCTCCTCCTTTATACCGGGACAAACAAAATAAGCATGTGTATGTCATCTTCCCCTTGTCATCAATAGTTAAAGAAAAATGTTTCCACGCCGGATCAGTTTTCCCACGAGTAGAGGCAGAGGAGGATTGAGTATCAGTATTGGAAGGATTAACATCAACAGAGGCAGCATTACTATTAACATTATTGCTATTATCTAGTGATGGATCATTAATATCCATATCTGGAAAAAAGAAGTATAAAACAATTAAAAACAACGTCAAAACTAAAAATTTATATTGGGAAATTCCAAAAAGGAAAAAAGTCAAAAACACAACTTAATACTCCTTAACAATTGACACACAATTTATTAAACATCATTCATTCATTCTTATTCCTAATACAAAACAAATTACCAAAATAATTGCAGCATTGGTCAGTGGTCACTTTTAATTCGCAATAATCCAGCCAAAATGCCAAATACAATTTATGCATATATTCAAAATTCAAATCTACATAAGAAGAACTAAACAATTCAACAAAATAAGTATCAATCTTTTGGAAGCAAATGGATGATCAGTTCATCATTAAACAAATATGAATTATTAGAATAGTGAAGAAATTTTAATTTTATAGAGTTAGAGTTACGGCTGTATTAGTATTGTTGCCACTTGCCAGAGTCTCTGCAACCACAATGCAAAAGCAACTACAAAAGGGCATATCAAACAGTTGTCTTATGATCACAAAGTAATCCAATTGTTATTTAAAATCATAAACACACACACACACACAGAGATATTATATATATATATAATATACTACATAAGCAAACTGGAATAGTATTGTATTCGTGTGAAAATTAAGGCATATTAAGATCTTAATCAACCTCTCCATATATTGTATTGCATAAGTTTTTGAGAAAGAAGGGATGGAAGGAACTGATGGACTAGAATCTAACCATGAGAGACACTTAGATACAAAGTTAGAGAAACTGAGAAAGAATAAGCCAATAAGGTACCTGAAGGATGAGCTCGCGGAGCAGGGGCTTCGTGGCGAGGCAAAGAATTGTCCTTGGTGGCCAAAAGTGCGACGAGGTGGGGTGATGTAACACGCTGGCACCACCGGCGGCGTTGCCCGAAGCAAGGCGATCTGCGCAGAGCAAGGACGCGAGCGATGGCCGTGAAAGTGAGCGGATCGTCCGTGTTGCGCATAGCGATGGCACGGCGAGGGGCGCGGACTGCACTGCCTAGGAGCAGCCGGCGAGGGGAACGATTGGGAGTGATGAGGATGACCGGAGCTCAGATTGAGGGACGAGGGATTGAGGGAAGGTTCCTGAAAGTTTCATGAAATGAGTTAAATGACAAATGAGAGAGCTTGAAGGAATGAGTTGAGGGAACTGAAGAAAACCTATGCCCCAAGTCCAAACGACGTCGTTTTCAGTTTTCCCTTTTTCTTTTTTTTTTTTTTTGGTGGCCAAGGACTGAACCAGAATACCCCAAAAATCGGTCTTGCTCACCGGTTGCCACTTGCTCGACTTGCCTTCCCTTGCCTGAGCACAAATTCAGGCACTCACCTGGGATCACAGCGACGGTTCCCGATCCGGGCTTGGACGGACCGGTCCGGTCCAGTTCTCAATACCATGCTATTTAATGACAATTTATTTCATAGTTCAAAAAAATCCCTTCATTCTTATTCATACTTAAACTAAAATATATTATTGCTTTAATATGCTATTTTAAATCATTATTATTAATATATGTTACGGTTTGTGTTTTTGAATTTTTTGCTTTGCAAAAAAAAATTTGTAATAAATTTATTAAATTTTGTTAATAATAAGTAATTCATTTATTAAATTTTCAATATTGATTATATATTCTAAAAAATACCAATATTAATTTCAAAAATAATCTTAAACACTAAGAAAAATAATTAAGAGAGCTATTTTTAGAAAAAAATTATATTCAAAATAATTTTCACGTTATTTTTATATGATTAAATCTACTATTAAATAAAGATATTATATTAACATTATTTGGTGTGCTAATCTTTGAAATTTTACAATAATTTTACTTTTGTTAATTTTAGTATAAATCAAGGTAACGTGATATGTTTAAGTTAGCTATTTACCTCGTAATTATATACCTAGTTAAATTATATACAAATATTTGATGATGTATTTTCATAAAATTTAAGCTATTTTAACTGAATATAAGATACTAAACTAATTAAATAAAATGAAAAAATAACATTAGATGATAGTACAGTTTTTTTGTTGTTGATGGTCAATATTAAATATAATTTAAGATTATTAGTGATAAGTTTTTCATTTCATTAAAATTTATCACATTTTATTTTTATTTTGGATCATATTTATAAAATATATAAATAAAAAGTGCAAAAAAATTATTACAGTTGAAAAAAGTTATTTGAAGTAAAAGCAAAAAACTTAATTTAATTTAAAAACTATTATTAAGATTAAGAGAATCAATTTGTTGCATAATTATATTTTTTGTATTTATATAATATGTCTTAGAATACAATTAAATAAAAATATTTTAATAAAATAAAATATTACATAAGTAAAATATTTGAAGAAAATATTAACATCTATGTGTAGATTATAAATAATATAATTGATATAGTTTATAAAAGAGAAAGAGGGATATTTTTGAACAATTAGATAAATCATCATTTATTAGGGAGTGGCATTAGCCAAAAAAGAGTGGCAATAGCCACTCCCTTCTTTTGATTTTCAATAGGATGGAAATTAAGTTAAACTAGGTTTTGATCATTTAAATAGACTTGACTTTTTTTCTTAAAAAGTAACTCCGAACATGGATCTATTACTGGACTTGATATAGGATTCCGTTCTTGTCTTAGGGTGCATTACCTTGTTAAAGATCTGATCTAGCTTGAAGGCCTACTTGAAAACAATTATTTTTTCCTTTAAATTAAATCAAACCATCTACTCTCTTGATTTTTTTTATTTTTGGTAACAATCTACTCTTGAATATAGGTTGAAATACTTTTTGAATTTGTAAAGAAAAAACAAACATATTTTTAACTAGCTTAAAAGGCTTCTTAAACAGGGGGAAAAGTTCATTTTTAAGCTAATCAAAATATTTCTATTATAATTAATTTTCTTAAATGATAATTATAAGCCAATCTAAAGCCAATCTATTAGATCGAGGAAGCTTATTACATGCAACTTGACCTATTTAGCTAAAATAACTTTTTAAAATGCTTTAATCAAACTTATTTATTATACAGGCTAAATCAAATTAGGTTGAATATATATTATATCAAAGGCTCCTAACAAGTGGCCTAATCTATTTTTAGCCCTACTTTCCAATTTATGGCACATTTAACCTGTACTGATTTTCTGAATTGGGATAATTCCTTTTCTCTTATTAGCATCCCTGATGTTTGGGAGTTGATTCGGTTCGTTACTTATCAGTTTAGAAAGCTTAGATTGTTTGATTATATGAATTAGTGTTGAGTTTTTTTTTAATTTTTTTTTAAAAGTTTAATTTATATATGCATTGATAGTGTCTAATAGTTTTACATCGTCAACAAAAAATTTTTTGATAAAATGACAAATCAAGATGATGATTATAATAGTGGGTGATTATTTTCTATAATTTATCTTTTTTATGAAATTTTAATAATTAACGATGTCAAAGTCTAATGCACTAATAAGTGCATATATAATTTATTGTTTTACATTGCCATGGCTGCACATAAATTATTGTTTTTTAAATTAATAACCAAATAACAAGAGCAGTTAGAATCAATCCGGTTTGAATAATTGGTTATGCAAAGAAAATATGAATAAATGACATTTTACAGAAAATGGTTCCGATTGGAATTTCCAGCCAAAACCAAATCAAACGAACGAACACTGAACACGTTCAATGTTTAAACTAAGTGGAATTGTTTATCAACTATTTGTAAAATGATGAAAAAAGTAATTAACTCTTTATTTTTTGTAATTCAATCCTCAAAATTTTGGAGATTCAACAGTACCAGAGTAAAACTTGTTAGTCGAAATAAAAATAAATAGAAAATACTATATATCTAGAATTTTTGGCAGAAAATAAATACCACAATGACGTGGCATAGTTGATGAATGGATTCTGCCACTACATTTAATTAAATCACCATCATATATTCTGTACAAATTAATGGTTATTTTATTTTAGCTATATAGCATTACACTAAATAAATTAGTACGCTAAACAAACTCACACATGATCGCTCTAAAGTGAATGAGAGATTCCTCCTCAGCTCCGTTTGCTGCTTTCCAACTCTCCGTACTCACTTTTAGAGACCTTCCAAAAGAGAAATGTGCTTTAAACCCCATTATTTTGGGATTGCCTTATATTATATCCAAAAGAGAAAAGAGAAGAGTTTGAGAGAGAAATCAGAGGGAAAAAAAAAAGATGAAGTTATGGATTTCACATGTGGTTTTTTTTTTTAATCTTGATCAGTGCTGGGTGTCATGAATTTTATGAGATTCAAATGATATCATTTGGCTCCAAAATTACTTGTTTGCTCTTTTTGCTTCTTCTCCGTTGACTTCTTCATATTAAATATTTGAAGTATTTTTCTTTTTTTCAACAAGGCCAGGTCTTAAACAGTAGATCTGGCAGAGACATTATTCAGAAATTCTTTGTGAATTATAATGCTTTCGACGATCCCACATCTTTATAAATCTTGCTTGTTTCTTTTATTGCAATATTTGATGTTTTTATTAACATTGTTATGACTTTGTTTCCATTGTAAACAGTTGTAAGTAGTGAGTTTTATCATGTCATCAATGATAATCTCTTCTTCTTATATTGTCATTGGGTGTATGCTTTCCCTTTATTTTCCTTTCAGTTAACTCTTTATCTCCTTGTCTTTTTCCTTTTCAGGATTTCTTTGTAGACATGTAGTTTATGAAGAAGACAGAGACAGACTTGTGTGCATGAACCGATGAAGTGAATTTGTAGAATTTTTTGTGTGCTTGATTCTACATATGGCAACTTCTCAGTCTTCTTTTCCCTCTTCCCATGCTTCTCAGATAAAATATGATGTCTTCATTAGTTTTAGAGGTCCAGACACTCGTTGGGGTTTCCTTAGCAATTTGCTTAAGGCATTAACTCAGAAAAATATTGTAGCATATGTGGATAACAAACTTGAAAAGGGATAACAGCATATGTGGATAACTGAATTCATCATGCATTCAGTTATTTTGACAAGCTCTTCCAAGCACCACAATTTGTGATAACTGAATTCATGATCATACTCTCTGAAGACTATGCCTCTTCAATTTGCAAGCACCATTTTGTAGTGGAAATAACTCATCATGCATGATGAAAAAATGGTGCTTGCATGCTTGCCAAATTCTACATATGCCTCTTCAATTTTGACAAGCTCTTCCAAGCACCATTTTGTAGCATATGTAGCATATTGAGGGATCACAAATTGCATTGATCATACTCTCTGAAGACTATGCCTCTTCAAAATGGTGCTTGAAAGAGCTTGTCAAAATAACTGAATGCATGATGAAAAAAGGACAGATTGTGGTGCCTATCTTTTACAAAGTAGATCCATCAGCAGTATGGCATCAAGAGGGATGCTACAAAAATGCATTTGATGAACATGAAAAATTGCTCAAAGACAAGATAATGAATGTAGAGAAATGAAGCTGCTTTGAAGAAAGTTGCCAACTTATCAGGATTTCATTCCAAAAATTTGGGGTTAGTATATATTCTTTCTGAACATTAGGACTTCATTTTTAATTAAACTTTGAATTTTCCTTTTGGATTTTTATTTATCACCTTGCTTGTTATCTACCTAGAAGATAAATAGCTTCCTTTTCTATTTTATAGAACTGAAGCTGAGCTAATTGAAGTTGTCGTCCAGCGTGTGTTGGCAAGGTTGAATCATACGTATCAAGTTGATTTCAAAGGCCTTGTTGGAATTGATAAAGCAATTGCAGATCTTCAGTCATTAATATTGCGAAACATATCAAAAGATGTTCATATTATTGGAATTTGGGACATGGGTGGTATTGGTAAGATAACTATTGCCGGTGCATTATTTAGCATATTATGTTCTGAACACGAAGATTGCTATTTTCTAGCAAATGTGAGAGAACGATCAAAGAAGATTGGAATAATTCAGTTACGGGAACAACTTCTTTCCATATTATTAGAGGAAAAATATCTAAACATTGATGTTCTTGATGGAACACTACCAGCTCATGTTCTAAGAAAACTTCGTCGCAAAAAGGTTCTTCTTGTTCTTGATAATGTCAATAGTTCAGATCACATGAGAAGCTTAGTTGGAGGACATGATTGGTTTGGTCCAGGTAGTAGAATCATTGTCACAACTAGAGATAAGGATGTGCTTTGTAAAGAAGCTGATGATATACATGAAGTTAATGCATTAGGAGATAAAAAATCTCTACAACTTCTAAATTTGCATGCCTTTAATGGAAAGTGTCTTCAAATAAATTGGCATATTCTGATGCATAAAGTGGTTGCATATGCCAAAGGCATCCCATTAGCTTTGAGAGTTTTGGGTTCTTTTCTTTATGACAAAAGTGTTGAAGAATGGGAAAGCCTATTGCAAAAACTTCAGAAAATGTCATTTCCAGAAATTTAGAATATTTTGAGATTGAGTTATGAAGGACTAGATCAGGAAGAGAGGAGTATATTTTTATATATTGCTTGTTTCTTCCACTATGATAGAGAAGATCATATTGCTCGTTTCTTCTGCAATGATGGAGTAGATTGTATCAAAACTTTTCTAGATGCATGTGGTTACTCAACAGCTACTGCTTTAAAAACTCTTCAAGATAAATCTCTTATGACTATTTCAAGAATGGGAGTTGTGTTTGTGCATGACTTGATTCGAGAAATGGGTTGACAAATTGTTCGAGAACAAAGTATTGAAAATCCTGGGAAAAGAAGTCATTTATGGGATTCTAATGACATTTGTCGTGTGTTGGAAAATGATTAGGTGAGAAACTATAACTAAATTTCCATTGTGAAATCTTTTTTTTTCTTTTTGAGATATTCTTTTAGCTTAAATTTATTTTGCTATTAATAAATTATTTTAATTTATACCGTCACTAAATCATGGAAACAACATCTTTGTAATGATATGACAATTTCTTTCTTGATAGAAATGTTATTGCATGATTATTTTGATATAATATAACACATTCTTAATCTTGTAGTATCAATTCATCAAAAATATTTATTTTTATTACAGAATTTAATTGTGATACGCTTTTAACATTAAAATTCCAATTATACAGTATCATAAATGTGTTTAATTTTTATAACAATTACCTTTAACTTTTTGAAAAAATGACCTTTTTTATAATATATCAAAAATAACTTTTTATCTAATAACTAATATATTGTTTTTGAATAAAACTATTCTTCTTAGTAAACTGTTCACCTTTTTATTCTTGTTGGACAGGGTACTGAGCATATTGAAAGCATATCCTTGAACATAACAAGACCTGGTGACCTAAGTATAAGTCCCATGCCTTTGCTAAAATGGTCAATCTAAAGTTTTTAAGAATTCGGAATTCACATTCACATAGTAGGGTCCATCTTCTAAAAGGCCTTCGAATTCTGCCAAATAAAATAAGACTTCTTCATTGGGACAACTATCCATCGAAATCATTCCCAACGACATTTAATGCAGAGTACCTCGTTGAACTTGACATGAAATACAGTCATGTGACAAAACTTTGGAATGGTGCACCGGTACGTAGAAATTATATTTTTAGTTTTAATTCTTATTGGTTGTATGGATTGGTGTACAAATATTAATATCGATGTAATAAGATTAAATTTTTAAAAATTAAGATAAGAATACACAAGGTATTCGTACCAAATAAAGAATATAAAAATATAAAATAAATTAAATACTAGTTTTGCTTCAACTTTTTGATAGAATTTCTATAAAGCATATCAAATTAATAATCTGGTATCTTGTGTTATGAAATATAATGAAAAATTCTTAGGTGATCTGAGAGTAAGAAAATACATTTATTCTGTTTTATTTAATGAATAACACATAAGCTATATATTGTATTAAATATGTAGGAAAAATGAGAGATCTCTTGTTTTTGGTACACCTTAGTATTTCTCAACAACATTAACCCACAAAATTGATGTGTTATTTATTAAATAAAATAGAACAAATACATTCTCTTGCTCTCAGAGCATTTAATTATTTTTCAAAATATAATAAATGAGTGTTTTCCTTAAAGAGAATCCATCCATATTCCTAGAGTTAAAGAAAGGTAAAAAATGAAATTAAGGCTAATAATTTTTCTTCTCTACTCATCCATTCTAAAAACTATATTTATAATTGTTTTGAGAATTATATATCCTTCCATTCTTATATAAATGATTAATTCCACTCTCATCTCTTTACGTTTGTCATCATTAGGTACTCATTCTAAAATGTTTTTATTAGTTATTCTTCTCTATCATTCCCATTCCCATGACATCAGTCATGGCCTCAAGATTGTTAAAAAAAAAAAGAAAATTGCCTAAAAATTATAAAATCTACAGTAACTAATTATTTTTTTGATTTTTTTATTAAGTATATATAAAGTGGAACTTTCTAGGATCATGTTATTAAATTGGGGTGACAGGTTTGATACCCTTAACAGCAAAACAAAAATTGTATAGCCCTTTGATAGATGAATGTCAGATATGAAGGAGATTTGACCCCAAAAAAAGAAAAAATGGAAGGAGAGAACAAAATTGAAATAACAGAAAATGAAATTTTTTTGAAGTTTTCTTTTATTCGGATGTGGTAGAAAACAAGAGATAAAGAAAATAATGGTCCTGAAAATTCACAAAAAAAAAACTTTTTATCTCCATCAGGATTAAAAATAATTAATGAAATAGTAATATGGTCTTTTTTCAAATAATGTACAATTAATGTCATAAGAGAAAATAAAGCCAAGTATTATATACTAATCCATGGATAACTAACAAGCATGAGTAGCAATATATGGATAAAAAAGTAGCAATATATATATATATATATATAAAGGGTGACTCTAGTGAAAAGAGTGATTTTCTATGAGAATATGAGGAGGAGTAAATTTGGACTACATAAACATATATGGATAGTTATGATTGAAATTTATTAATAATAATTAATCATCATGTGATCATTTGAAAATATTGTGTGCTTTTATATTTTAATTTTGACTATTATTTATGTAAGATTCAACCACTCAAATTTACTTCTTTTACTCTCACAGTAACTCGTCACTCTTACTTAAGTCGTTCCCTATACACACACAAACACACACACATATATATATACACACACACACACACACACACATACTAACACACATAGTTGGGGGTCAATTTATATTTGGTGTAATTCTTGTACACTTATTCCTTTTAATAACTCGTTATAAAAATCAAATTTAATTGATCTGACGGTTAAATTATGTGATATTATTTCGATCATCAAGCTTGTCAAATTTCAAAAAATTATATAACAGTAGACATGTGTCGTTATGATTGATATTTACTTGTATTTTTAAAAATATATTATCTATTAAAATAAAGTGATGATGAAATATCAATTCATTTTTAAACTAGATAAAATTTAATATATTTAATCTATTTATTTAATAAGAACTTTAAATCCAATTGTTGTATACACATATATGATTATGATCAAATTACATCGGTGTAATTTTAAAGTTATACCACTTATAACTTTCAATAAAATAATTTTTTTATCGATCTAACCGTTAAATTAATTACAATTACCCATCGTAAAGATAATTTTTGTCAAATTTCATAAAAATTAAATATCAATAGCAATGCAATCATATAGCTCCTATTTTTATTTATTTTAGGTATATATATTATGTTAATTTTGATATATATAAAAACTATGCCAAACAATTTTAAATTAATTTGAAATTTTACAGATTTGATTTATACGATGTAAGTTTATAATCCAACGGTAAATTTTATAAAATTTATACTAATAAAAAATTATTTAATAGTATAATATTTTTTAAAAATTATAATAATATAATTTGATCCTAACCCATATATATATTTTGACGGTATATTTGAGAATGAGCAACATGGCAAATTTTCTTGATACAGAATCTGGCGAATCTGCAATGCATTGGTGTTACTGGATCCAAACAGTTGATTGAAGTTCCCGATTTTTCTAAAGCCACGAGCCTTGAAACCGTAATTTCCAATTTCTGTACAAATTTAATCTCTGTTCATCCGTCTATTTTCACTCTTCAAACGCCTGTTGTGGTGTACCTAGGCTGTTGTGAAAGGCTGGAAAATCTCCCAGGTAAAGCTTCTTTAATCTCTTTTTAAATACATCTCAAGAATTTTAAAGATAATGAGATTTGAATTTATAATTTTTTCTTCCCAAAACAAGAATTTACGATTTCATATTAATTATTTGAGTCCTTTATCATTATATCGATAATAACTTATTCCTTTTAAGTCTGACAGAATTATTCTCAAATTAATCTTAAAAGATTTTCTCTTTAAAAGAAAATATGTTTTACGTCAATTTGATCTTTTATTAATATAAAATGTTCGTAATTTAAGAGTCAAATTAATTGACTGTGATGTGACGTATTTTTATTAGGTTTATGTCTTACCACTCAACTAGCTTATGTAATGTATATATATAATGAATGGAATCATTGAATTTTTAATTCGAAATATAGGGGATGCTATAATCCACTCTTGCTTTTTGAATTAGTTTTTCTTCACTTTCTCTAAAATAACCTTCATATTCTTTGTTAGTCAAAGTGATAGTTTGATGCTAATTACAAATTATTATCATCCAAGTTTCATTTGAATTTGTTTAATATAAAATTTAAATTTTAACATTAATATTGAAAATTTTCTTAATATAATAACTAAATAAATAACAGTAACAAGTTTTTTAAAGAACATTAAATAAAATATATAGATGAATTAACAAATTGCAATACTTAATTCATATATGCTTACTATTTTATAATTTAGTTTCTATATATTTTTAAAAGTATTAAATAGATATAAAATATCAAAATTAGTTGGTGTAAACCTTTTTAGTGCTTTTAATGATTTTTATTTTTTATCATCTCTATTGTTATATATATGTTAGGGTCAAATTATACTAATGTACCTTTAAGAATAGTCACACAATAACTTTATATAAAATGATTTATTTATTAATTCAACCATTGAATTGTAGTTATTTTTTATAAAGATTATTTGTTTCAAATTTCATAAAAATTGAACATCAATAAAGATATAATCATATATAACTCCTATTATCATTCATTTTATGCATATAAATTACACACACCTTCATATAAATATTAGCAAAGACCACATTTTCTGTTGTACACAAAATTCAACCCCCTCTTTTAATTCGTTAATAAATTATACCTTTCCTCTAGTGTTGAATACTAACATATATCAATAAACTAATAAAAATAAAAATATTATGTCATGGCATGTTTTGATACCAGCCTCTAATTAATTTTTTTTCTATATATTAGAATTTGAAGCAATAAAGTTGAACTTATGGTATGATGCATCCTATCCAAAATCATTACTACTAGTCTAGCCCTAATGGCTTATATTGGCCTCTAATTACAAGATGTAATGTAGCTATTATCGTCTAAATATAAAATAAAGGACACTATTAATATCTTAAATAATAAAACAAGCTAAATTATATTCAAAATCTTTAAATGACTATTTTTTTTTTTTGGGTATACTTAAATGACTAGGTTGATATTAAAAAAAAAAAACTTTGAATAACTAATTTGAATATTTACCCAAGATCCCTTTTAGTTTTTGTTTTGAATGTTAGAAGGCTTCATTTGATAGTGATTTAGAATACGTTTGTGTTAAATTTTAAAATTTATAGTGTTAGAAGTCATTGCCTCTTCATTTTCCTCAAAAATCTAAACTTACAAACATATCCTATGATAATGCTTGTTAAATGTCTTGGGGTAAAAAAATACAAAGACATTGAAGATAGAAATGCATTTGGAGAAAGTGATAGAGACAAAAATCCTAAATTTGTCTCCTTCCCTGGATAACTTATAAGTCAATATTCGTACCTCAAAAAATGAGAGACATTGGAGGCATGTCTCTTAGACAAAAATTTAAAATATTTTGATTTTAAAAATATTCCTTTAAATATTTTATATTTTATCTTTGCTCTTTTAACTTTTCTATTTTTTATCAAATTATAACTTAGTTTTCTTCATATTTTCATCAATCACCGTGTGTTATATGCCACTACTAAATACAGTTCCGTCTCCGTCTCCATTATTGTCTTCGTCCATACCATCTCATTGTCTCCGTCATTTTTGTCTCAGGACAAGTACCAACCGCAGCCTAAAGGGTGCTCTCACTTATAAAAAATATAAATTGATTGTTTTGTTGTTGGGAAAAGTAAAATGTTGAGGTGTTTTTTTAATTCAGGGTTATTTTTTATATTATTTCATATGGTATTTTTCATAGCTAAATCTTTTAAAACTTAAAGTACTTTGAAACTTAAAGGACTATACTATTATTTTCATTCATGACAACAAAAGTTGAAATCACTCTCTTTCGTATGAATATTTATCATAGTCATTTTGAATTTTAAAAATAACTTTATAATATACTTACCTGACAAACTGTTGTGACTTCTCTTTATTAAAATCAACTTTTGCCTTATTTTACCCAACAACCCTTTAAGAGTAGCTTTTGGATAGCGTAAATAAATCGGCAACTCTAAAAAGTGACGTCTCCACACCAATCCAATCCTAAGCATCTAACATGTACTGCATGCCTTGTTCTTAAACATTACAGCTATTGAGGCATTGCCCTCATCAGTTAGGCGCTGTGGCAAGCTTCAATACTTGAACCTATCAAGATGTGAAAGTTTGAAGAATCTACATTGCATATCTAAACTGAGATATCTTAAAGACCTTTTTCTTTTTGAGTGCAAAAAGCTTAACACATCAAACTTGCACATGCTATTCGATGGCTTATGGTCTTTAGAAAATCCACTTGGACGGATGTTGTAACTTGTATGAACTCCCAGAGAATATCAGCAAGCTGTGGCATTTATGTTTGTTATCACTTGAGGGAACTAATGTTAAGAGCTTGCCGGAATGCATCAAACATCTTTCACACCTAAGATGGCTATTCTTAAGCAAATGCAGGAGGCTCCAGTCATTGCCTGAGATTCTAGCATCTGTCCATTACTTAGACGCCAATGATTGCACATCCTTGGAGAGATTGTTCACCCCAACACGGGAAATACTGGAAGAACACAACAGATTGTGTGAAAGTGATGCCAATTACTTTGAGTTCACAAAGTTTTCATTCGACAATTGCCCAAATTTGGATAAAGATGCACTTCATGCTATTCTGGCATACGTCAATGGGAGAAATAAGAGGGCAAGATACTCCACAGATACATTTGTATGGTAAGAGTTATGAGTTTAGTTTAGATGCAGGATAGTATAAAAGAGTCATCCAATCAAATTTCTCCATTTACAAATCCTTTTAAGCATTGTTAACTTTATTTGCTGATATATTGAAATATGATTGGATGATTGTTTAAAATATTTTTTTACACTATTAGTTCATCAAAATAAAATTTAAAGTTATTATAAAAGTTATCATACACTAAATAATTATACATCACCTTTTCTATGATTTTTGAAATGGCTATTATGAGTGAAATATGTTTTTAATAACCTAATGATGCATATATGATTGGATATAATAGAGGCATCTATTACCTAAAATTTAAGAAATTCTTAGTTTGCTCTGAGTTACAGATATAATAGAGGCGTCTATTATCTATTTGTTATTTGACACATGTGTAAATGTTTAGGAAACAAAGATAGTTCACATTCACTTGTTGACTTAGGTGTCAAACAATTAATCAATCTGAGCAAGAGCATTTTTCCTATTTCAAGAGCAACTAGAAATTTCTTATTAAAATAATAAAGGCAGGTTCCTTTAGTTTGGTGTCCAATTTTGTTTTTCAATTTTACCTGTCCAATATATGTTTGAAAAAGCCTTATAGCATTCAAATTAAATTTACTAATATATAATTTCATTTTGAAACACTTAGATTGTAAATATTTATACACTGTTATTTAATCAAATCATTGGATTTGCATCACATATTTTAATATGTGGTAAGCATCTTTTAGTGTTTTGGGTTGGTAAATCTCGATTTGATGTGACTCTATAACTCTCAGCTAATAAAATCTGCCTTGTGCTCTTGCTATTGAATTTTTTGGGTTTTTAGTGCTGATATTATGAGTCCCTATTATCAGTATATTGAGCTAAACTTTGATGGTATCAATGATGATGATTAAGGCTATTATTAACTCTGTGGTCATGGTGGTGTTGGTTTAGCCTATGTACTTAGGACTTTTACTTAACTTGGATTTTTCAGTTGGGCTCGAACTATGCCTGTAAGTCTCCATTGTATAATACAGCTATAAATACCTCACTTTGTGGTTTTGTTGGTTTAGTTTGTGCTTTCATGACGTAACTTCAGCTTGATCTTTTAACTGAGTTTCATGTCGTTATACTGAACTAATTTCCCATGGTGTTCATGCTCAATTGAACATTTTATTTGTATTAGTCTAACCTTTTTTTACCTATATGTTTTCTATACTGTGTAAGGCTATTATTACTTCCATGTTAATGGTTCTGTTGTTTTACTATGTGTACTCTGTATATTGAAGAAGTATTTTTTCAATGTATCACATGTGGCTCCATGTTGAGTGATTAAATCCTTTTATATAAATATTCAGATTTTATTTTATTTTTTCTGATCTGCATTACTTCTCTTTATTATATTATCTTTTTCTGATTTGTTACTCTTTATTTCTACTTTTATATTTGATTTGTTATTACTGATCATCATTTCTAATCTTCTCTACTTTATAAAAAATATAATAGTCTGGCGTTATAATCTTTAATTTAATTTATTTATTTATTTTAGGCTATAAACACTAATTGAGTCTGTCAATGTTCTTAATACATGTAATTGCTGTTAATTTTTCAATTGTTGTTACAGAATGTTTTAATGCTATAACATTATAATCTACGATATTTTGAACTCAGTTCCTGTTGTTTTAAGTTAGTCAGCCTTTTTTATAGAGGTAAGAAGCTGTAACTCAGATGCTTCAATGAGAAAAACCTTTTAGATCCTTTGTGCACCCTTTTTTGGTTTCATTTTCTTCCTATGTTTGCAATAATATTACTCTTGATATGTATATAAATATCGTGACAGCAATCTTGCGTCGTTGTATGAATTTTGTAAGGTAGTTTTTTTTGTAGCATGATAATCATTTTATGGCATGTTGAGGTTGAAAAGGAGCAACATTCACTCTTGAACTTTTTTAGTTAAAATGCAAAATGTTACAATTGTTCTTTTCGTTTACTACTAACACTTGAAGCTAAAAGAAACATGCACGTCCTAAATTTCTTGTGATAACTTAAATAAAACAGGGTAAGCATTGATAATTGAATATGTGAATTGGATATTTTAAATCTTTAAGGGAGTATTTGGTTAAAGAGTAGAAGTAAAGATAAAATTTTCATAAATGAGTTTACACATGTAGTTTATCTATGAAAAATTTACCCATTTTTTCCCCCAAACCAAACACACCCTAGGTGTCAACATTTTCTGCTCTAATGAACTATCACTGTAAACATGTCCAAAGTCCAAGTCTCAATTTTTATACTATGATTTGAGGACAGAAAAATAATATAATTATAATGGTTTTAATTCTATAAGAAACATGACTTCACTCTTTTATAGTTACTATACCCATGGTAAAAGTACCTAAAAAAAGAGCCTATACATCCAAGCATAAGTTGAAAATAACACCACAGAGAATGCCAAGATGATGGAAATGAACCTAAGTATGAAACTAAAAACATCCTAATTGAAGAAGGATCCAGTACAGCACAAGCAGGATGTAGGTTTGAAGAATAATCAAGAATGAGTTAATTTATATTTATAGGGTCCCTGTTGGGGAATAACTACAAAGTATTATCTTGACCTACTATATTGGCTTTGAAAGATGGATTATATTCGTTATATCTGGGTAGGTTTATGTCAATCAAGTTGGCGGTTTTATATGCATCCATAGTTACTATTATGTTATGTTAAATCAGATTTATGCATCAATTACTCATATAAGCTTTGCATATTTATTTCAGCAGATACATATAAAGTATGTACTATTTTAGGTTGAACAGGGTTTGATGTTGTGGTCAATCTTTTAGTACAAGTTGATGGGTGTGTTATGTTCTGCACTCTCTTATATATCTTCTAATTGGAGTACTTATTTTCATCTTTGTTCTGATAACGTTTTTATTCTTTTTTTTTCTTTAAATCTTTTCAATCCTCTTTGCAGTTTTCAATCATTGACTCACACTCACCTACATGGACATTTTGAATCTGCAAACATTAGACTGTGTGTCGCAACCGGGATCGCGACGGGACGGCGAAAAATGATTTTTGTTTGAAATAGAGTCGCCACCAAATTTTGTTTAAATTGGGAAAAATTATGGAAAAACCCATTTAATTTAAAGAAAATGATCTTTGAAACCAGATCTGAGCTCGGAAGTCGGTTATGCTTAGGGAAGGGTAGGAACTTAATCCTACAGCACCCCTAATACACCCGTCTTTAGACGGTACCTTAATTAATTGTGCAAATTACTAATAACCTTTCAAAATATTTATTTACACTTTTATTTTAAGAAAATTATAAAATAAAATCTTTTTTAGAATAAAAAATTTCGGAGTACCAAACTGTCACAGCTCAGGTATCCGTAATATTGAGTTAACAAGCCGTCACGGCTAAATTAACATCTTTTTTGAAATACAATATATACATTTCAATGATTAACTTAAATTAAGATAATAAAGAAAAAAAAGAAGGATAATAATAAAAAAATAAATAAATAAATATTTACAATAATGATAATAATAATGAACAAAAATATTTACATGCAAAACAGAATAAATAATATCATAAAATTTAATTTTATCTTAAAAATTTGAAACATCAAGATGTCACAACTTAGATGTCCAAAATATTCAGTTAACAAGCCGTCTCGGCTAAATTAACTTCTTTATTTAAAATAAAATATTTAATTAATAATTGATTAATTTAAATTTTAAAGAATAAAGTACATAAAAAAATATTTACAAGTAAAACAAAAATTATGAAAATTTAATTTTTGATTTGAAAATCTTAAACATCAAGCTGTCACAGCTCAGATGTTTAACTATGTTAATAAGCCGTCATGGCTAAATTAACATTCTTTCTTAAAACAATTTGATTATTAGCTGAAATTAAAAATAACACATAACAATAAAAGATAATAAATATTTATAAATAAACAAAAATAATAATAAATATTTACAAATAAAAAATGAAATAACATAAAATAATCTAATAAAATCTAATTGTGACTTGACAGGAATCACCTGCTCCTACGTATCCTCTGGTGCGATGAGGAATTCAAAGTCACGTAGTTCTATAAAAAAATTTGTGTATTGATTGATTTTAATTGAGTTGATTAAAGCATATCCTTTTGGTAAAGCATATTCTCTTTTAAAAAACAAAACCCGTTCTTGAAAAGGATTCAAGTTAACACTCAATGAACCCTCATGATTCAACAATAATGAAGGTAACATTTGCTACTCGATCACTTTCATTGATCATTGCACGAATTGAAGGGTTTTCAAAAAGATTCTGTTATCATTTTTTTTTAAAAAAAGAAAATCTTTTTTTTATTTTTACTGATAAACATTAATTTTGACATGAATTGACAACATAGTTCATAAGCAATAACAAATATACAATTAATTTGAACCAAACATAAAGATAAATAGAATAATGAAACAAGGAAGTACAAGAGTGCTAACTACTATTTTTTTTTTCAACCCTTTTTAAATTTTTATTTTTCACAAACTTTTAACACACAATCCATTCCAAATCAAAATAAATAATTAAGTCACTCATTGAAGTAATTTATTTGATTTCAATCAAATGATTTAAAATGATTACTAAAAAGACTTTTTTTTTTTTTAAAGAAACATATAAAAGAACAATGCAATCAGAGACTCTTTTTTTTTTGAACATACAAACATGTTTGAGAATATGTATAAAAGTGAACCATGAAAAATATAAAAACATAACACGTTTTGAAAATTGAATGAAAATGTTCGAATTTGAAATTTAAATGAAGACGTTGGGAGAGACTTCCTTTTGGATTTAGAGTAAACAATCCAACAAGAATTTTTCTTTTGGTTAAAAAAATGCCACTAAAACCATCAGGCCGAAGAATAAATGGTTCACATGTAATATGCAATCCCACACAATCCACATAAACTATTACAAAATGAAATAGAGACCTACCCCCACAAAAAATGAATTCCCACCTCACATAACTAATGCATACGTAGTCCCACTCCAAAAAAAACAAACTTGACCCACCCCACATAAAATAATGAATTCCCACCCCACATTTACACGACACAAGACACATTCCACACAAGACACATTACACACATAAAATAATAAAAGATGGTAGTAAGTAAAGAAAAAGGGAAGTCTGATACTTTTGGGAACTTGGATTTTGTTTTTCTTTTGGTTCAAACGCACACACACCATACATGCTCAGGCATGCGTAACACACCCACATACAAAAAGAAATCTCTCTCTTTCACACACACTAACACAATCATACTCTCATATTCACTTCACACCACGGAGAGAGAGAATAAGAATCAGAGAGTGAGAGAGTAAGGGAATGGGTTTGCATGCATATGAAGGAGGAAAAGAGGAAAACCAATTCAGCTGGGCCAGGAAGGAAGAGGAAGGCGCGATTCGGTGCAAAGCAGGAGGGAGGTCACACAAAATGCGATGCTGCTGGAAGTGCAGAGGGAACTCACAGTGACGCGCAGATGCAGCAGAAGAAGGAGATCGCCATCACGATGTTCGTCAACAAGCAGATCGCGAAGTGCTGTTTGGTTGTTGGACAAGGATGGGTTCCGATCTGACGGGTAGGAGGAGCCGCGACTACAATGGCTAAAGAGAAGAGCAAGTCACACAAAGAACATGTAGGGAGGACGATGTTGGCTGTGCATGGTGGCTATGCGTGGAACAAGAGGAAAGGAAAGAGAATTTCTAGATGTTCATACAGTATGAGAGTGAGCAGATGAGAGGAGTCCGCTGCATGGGGGCTGGCTAAGGGTGTGCGACGGTGATGGGCCCGTTTTTTAGGTTGATGGTTAGGAAGAAATAAGGGTTAAGGGATGGCGAAGGTGATGTTGGTGCCTTAGTCACGGGGCTTGGTACACTTGATGATAAGTGGTGATGATGGGGGTTTTAGTGAAAATGAAACAAAAAAAAAAATGATCTCTTCCTTTTGTTACCAAGTTGCTGTCGTCTCCCATCTATGTATGTTCTCCTTTCTTTTTGCAGGTGATCACCGAAAGAAAAATTGTCTTCCTTCACAAAGTGGAGACACCATCATATTGTTCATCATTTCCTTATGTTGTCTTGTTTCACGGGCATTTGGCAAAGAGCCCGTTTGTCTCACTTTTTTTTATTATAAATCTAACACTAAAAGAAACCAAGCACGTGCCCATCCTATTTTCAATTTTTTTTTATTTTGCTTTGATTTATTTTGGATAGAAGTCAAAATAGACTACTAAATGGGCTGAATAATAATGATAATAATAAAAATAAATAAATAAATAAATAAATAAATAAATAATACAAAGATTATTTAAACTGCAAAATTTTTGGATTTTCTATTTATAGGCCGGACAAAATCGGGTGTTCACAGTTGCCCCTTTTTACTCATTTCTTATAAGAGAATATGAGAAACCTAAGTTTTACATATTGTCTTGATAAGGAATGAGTAAATACATGAACATCGATTTTGTTCGGCAATGCATGCAATGCAATGAAATCTAAGTTCGAAGCAAAAATGACATAAATTTTCAAGTAAGGTTACATGAGATGATGCGGTTCAAAAATTAACTATGCGTGAATCACTCAAAGAGCAATAGCTAACCAATTTGATCCAAATTTACAACTTACAAGAAATGTTAAAAGAAAAAAAAATGACACTTTGAAACAAACTGTACATGTAAAGAACAATCTGAGGATGATGGAAAAGTAAAATGGCAATTTGAGACTAATTGGAAAAGTAAATGGGAATCTGAGGCTGACATGAAAGTAAATTGGCAATCTGAGGCCGACATGAAAATAAAAAGCGGCAATCTGAGGCTGACTGGAAAGTTAATTTGACAATCTGAGGCCGACAGGAAAGTAAATTGGCAATCTGAGGCCGACATGAAATGTAAATTGGCAATCTGAGGCCGACTGGAAAGTAAATTGGCAATCTGAGGCAGACTGAAAGTAAATTGGCAATCTGAGGCCGACTGAAAGGTAAATTGGCAATCTGAGGCCGACTGGAATTGTAAATTGGCAATCTGAGGCCGACTGGAAAGTAAATTGGCAATCTGAGGCCGACTGGAATTGTAAATTGGAAATCTGAGGCCGACTGGAAAGTAAATTGGCAATCTGAGGCCGACATGAAATGTAAATTGGCAATCTGAGGCCGACTGGAAATGTAAATTGGCAATCTGAGGCCGACTGGAAAATAAATTGGCAATCTGAGGCCGACTAGAAAGTAAATTGGCAATCTGAGGCCGACTGAAAGTAAATTTGCAATCTGAGGCCGACATGAAAGTAAATTGGCAATCTGAGGCCAACTGGAAAGTAAATTGGCAATCTGAGGCCGACTGTAAAGTAAATTGGCAATCTGAGGCCGACATCAAAGTAAATTGGTGGCAATCTGAGGCCGACATGAAATGTAAATTGGCAATCTAAGGCCGACAGGAAAGTAAATTGGCAATCTGAGGCCGACATGAAATGTAAATTGGCAATCTGAGGCCAACTGGAAACTAAATTGGCAATCATGGAAAACAACGATTTTCACATTCTCTTTTTTTTTTTTTAGGTTATATGCACAAGTCATCAATTTTCAGTTTATTTCAGAAAAACTAACCGTAACCAAAGTAAACCTCAAGGAAGACAGTAACCGATCAAACTCATAGTTCATGCACTGGACCTTCTGACCTAAACTTTCTTTTCTTCTGGACCTTTGCTCACTTCTTTCCCATTGTTCCTTTTTCCTCTTTTCCTTTTTAGGACGATGATTGCTTTTCTGTCAAGCTTGATTGAGACTTTTGAATTTTCTTGGTGTGGTGCTAGCCATGGATGTATTGCTGTAAGAATTATTAGGTTGTATAACTTTAAACTTAAATTTATGCTTACTCGAGACATTATAAATAAATATGCATTTAAAGAGGAAACAAAAGATTGGCTGAATAGGCATCTTCATTGCTTGGTGTATTGGATGACAAAATGTTTGAAAAAGAGATTACAACACAAAATTGAAAGACAAGCTTGTGAAAGACATGAAATTTTGCCCCAGTTTAAGTTCTTTGTGAATTAATCAATCGATTTCTCGCAGCAAGTTGAACACCATAGCCATAATTCTTAATGATGTCTTCAAACCTTTTCTTTCCAAAAATTGCCCCAGTTTCAATCTTGGTCAGCTTGATTCACTGGACAAATTCAACACTCAAAAATTGCCCCAATATAGGTTGCTTGAGATGATGCTTATCTTTTTGCTCTAATTTTTGCCTAGGTTGCTCTTTTGAGTTTTCAACCTAACGAGCTCTTCTCTTTTTTTTTCTTTTTTTTTTTTATATTACCCTAACTTTTGCTTAGGTCGCTCTTTCGAGTTTTCAACCTAACAGGCTTTTTCAACATCTTTTCAAGCATAAAACCTTTTGACTGCATCAGTGTTAATTGGTTTGGGCAATTCCTGTCCATCCATGTTTTGCAAAATCAAGGCCCCACCTGAGAATGCTTGCTTGACAATGTAAGGACCTTCGTAGCTTGGGGCCCATTTTCCTCGTGCATCTTTTTGATTAAGGAGAATTTTCTTCAAAACCAAATCTCCTGGATAAAAATCTCTAGGACGGACTTTCTTGTTAAAAGCCTTAGTCATTCTACCTTGATACAACTGACCATGACACATAGCCGCCAGTCTTTTCTCCTCTATCATGTTGAGCTGTTCATAACGGGTCTTCACCCATTCAGATTCTCCCAATTCAGACTCCATCAGAACCCTTAAGGACGGGATTTCCACTTCTACTAGAGATACCGCTTCCATTCCATAGACCAATGAGAAGGGAGTTGCCCCTATGCTTGATCGTATGTTGGTTCGATATGCATGTAAAGCATAAGGCAGCATTTCATGCTAGTCTTTATAATTCACCACCATCTTGGCGATGATTTTCTTGATATTCTTATTTGCAGCTTCGACTGTGCCATTCATTCGAGGTCTATAAGGAGCTGAGTTATGATGCTTGATCTTGAAAGTCTCAAAGAACTTTTAAACTTCGGCACCATTGAGGTTAGGAGCATTATCTGTGATAATTCTTTCTGGAATCCCATATCTGCAGATGATATCTCTTTTGATGAATCTGAGAAACACTTTCTGTGTGATGTTAGCATATGAAGTAGCTTCCATCCACTTTGTGAAATAGTCTATCGCCACCAAAATGAAACGATGACCATTTGAGGCTTTAGGATTGATAGGGCCAATGACATCCATGCCCCACATTGAGAAAGGCCAAGGAGATACCATGTTGTGCAA
The DNA here is from genome assembly GCA_031216105.1 of Dalbergia cultrata. Lineage (NCBI taxonomy): Eukaryota > Viridiplantae > Streptophyta > Magnoliopsida > Fabales > Fabaceae > Dalbergia > Dalbergia cultrata. Next base: position 20,870,775 of record CM062351.1, on the reverse strand, counting down.
TGGAACTGGAGGAGCATTGACTCGATTTGCATATATTTGGCATTTTTGGCATTTTCGAACATAATTGATACAATCATTCTCCATGGTGGACCAGTAATACCCGCTTCTTAGGATTTTGCGTGCCATCATGTGCCCATTAGCATGGGTTCCACAAATTCCTTCATGGATCTCCGTCATGATCATTTGAGCTTCATGAGCATCCACACATCTGAGGATAGTGGTGTCATGATTTCTCTTATAAAGGACTTCGCCATTTAGGAAAAAGGCCATGGCCAATCGTCGAATTGTTTTTCTTTGCACTTCATTTGCTCCAGTCGGATATTCTCCTTTTTGAATGTACTGCTTGATGTCATAATACCATGGTTGTCCATCTGGCTCAACCTCCACATTGTCACAGTATATCGATTCACTTTGCATCTCTACGTGGATGGGTTGGACATTGGTATGGACTTCCAATTTTGTCATTGCAGCCAGGGTTGCCAATGCATCCGCAAATTGGTTATGGTCTCGAGTTAAGTGAGAAAATGACACATCATCAAATTGTTCAATTAATCGAGACAAGTATTTCTGATAAGGCACCAATTTCGGATCCTTCGTACGCCATTCTCCATTAACTTGGTAGATTATGAGCGCAGAATCTCCAAACACCTTTAACTCTTTGATCCCTAGGTAAATTGCAGGTTGCAAACCATTCGTGCATGCTTCATATTCTGCGATGTTGTTGGTGCATTCAAAATCTAACTTGATGGAAACTGGGTACTGTTTTCCAGCTGGTGACACTACTACAGCTCCTATTCCACATCCATTCATAATGGCAGCCCCATCAAAGTACATTTTCCATACATTCTCCTCTTTTATCCCATTTTTTTCCACTGTTAACACCTCATCATCGGGGAATTCAAGCATGATAGGCTGTTTATCCTCAAGAGGATTTTCAGCTAGATGATCGACGATTGCACTTCCCTTGATAGACTTCTGAGTCACATATTTGATATCAAATTCAGACAGCATCACTTGCCATTTTGAAATTCTCAATGAAACATGAGGACTATCAAATATGTATTTCAATGGATCCATTCGAGAGATTAACCAGGTAGTATAATATAACATGTACTGCCTCAACCTCTTGGATGCCCATACTAACGCACAACAAGTCTTTTCAATGGCCAGATAACGGGATTCACAGTCATTAAACTTCTTGCTCAGATAATAAATTACCTGTTCTTTCTTACCAGACTCATCATATTGACCTAACATTGCCCCAAGTGACGTGGGCAACACTGTGAGGTATAATATTAAAGGACGATCTGGTACAGGTGGGGCTAGAATTGGAGGCTTCATCAAATAAGCTTTTATTTTATCAAAAGCTTCTTGGCATTCTTCATTCCACTCTCCGGGTTGATGTTTTCGAAGCAGCTTGAATATGGGCTCACAAGTGCTAGTCAAATTAGCAATAAATCTAGCAATGTAATTAAGCCTTCCGAGAAAACTTCTCACTTTTCGTTCAGTTCGAGGAGCAGACATTTCTTGTATTGCCTTCACCTTGTCAGGATCCACTTTTATCCCTTCTCTGCTGACAATGAACCCGAGTAACTTCCCTGTAGAAGCTCCAAAAATGCATTTATTCGGATTCAACCGCAACTTATATTTTCTAAGCCTTTCAAACAACTTTCGCAGAACTGTCACATGACTTTCTCCCTCTTTAGATTTGGCGACCATATCATCTACATACACCTCAATCTCTTTATGCATCATGTCATGGAATAATGCGACCATGGCACGTTGGTAGGTGGCACCGGCATTCTTCAATCAAAATGGCATGACTGTATAGCAAAATGTTCCCCACGGAGTTATGAAAGTAGCTTTTCCTTTGTCATGAATATCCATGGGAATTTGGTTATACCCAGAATATCCGTCCATAAAGGAAAATCGGTGATTTCCCGCAGTATTATCAACAAGGACATCAATATGGGGTAGAGGAAAATCATCTTTCGGGCTAGCCTTATTCAAATCCTGATAGTCTACACACATCCTGACCTTCCCATCCTTTTTAGGTACAGGTACAATATTAGCCACCCAATCAGTGTGTCTCGATACCTCCAAAAATCCAGCCTCTAGCTATTTAGTCACTTCCTCTTTAATCTTTAATGACATGTCCGGTCGCATTCTTCTCAACTTTTGCTTCTTCAGCTCAGCTTCAACATACAAAGGGATCTTGTGTGAAGCAATCTCTGGGTCTAATCCTGGCATATCATGATAGGACCATGCAAACACATCCAGGAATTCTTTAAACAATGTAATCATTTCTGAGCGTTCAGGATTTTCCACTATTTTCAGCTCCTTTTTGTCTTCTTCGGTGCTCATGTTAATCACCTCGACCACCTCATTGTCTAAGTCAAACCCTTTTTCTGAATAATCTAGGAGGTTTGAAAACTGTTCAATAGCTTCTTTATCATCCTCGAACTCATGGTTATCGCAATCAAGTGCAGCAAGAGAATCAATTGATAAGTTCCCAAATTCCTTTTCATGTGGCAAAATTTCTATGACATTCAAGTTCCTGGAAAGTAATTGTGATGGATTGGAATGCTAAACCAAATGGTGGATTATAAAATAGCATGGAAAATGCAAATTAATGAATTGAGAATGGTAAGGGAAAAACATAACAGAAAAGGGAAAAAGCAAAAGGAATAGAAATAGAAACGAGGCAAATGGAAAACATATAGAAAGGTTATTGAAAATCATGCAAATTCATTCAAATGATGTCTCTGAGTAGCATAAACAAAAGCATAAATAATTCTTGAATAATACAACCCAACAAATTACTTTTCAGCAATAACATCAAGCATTAGTTCAGCTGTCCAGTTCATCAGCATCTCATCATTGCTAGTAACATGGACTTTGTTGATTTCCTCAATTTTCTCAGCATCCAAGGTGTTGATGGTGGAGAAATAACAAGGGGAGCGAACTTCACCGGCCATAATCACTTCAGCTGGACCAGGGAATGTCTCTTTTACGTGAGGAATCAGCTTCATTTTCCCTTTCTGTTTATTCTGTTCCAGAGCCAAGGCACTCATCTTGTCATCCAGGGAAGTCTCATATCCTAGACCAAATCGGTTAGCCTTCTCTGGCATCGATATGGGAGTTTGGGAGCCTTGCAGTTGTGGTCCTAGTCCTTTTCCTTCCAGATATCCGCTCTTGGCCATGATGTGAGCCACTACCTGATTTTGCATTAGGGATTTATCTTGCTCTTGTCTCAGCCCTACTGCCTCCAAGTTGTGCCATGAACTACTCTCTACTAGCTCCACATTTTCAATATATGGCAATGTCACTGGTTTAGATACCAGGATCTCTTTTTCTCCGTGGATTGTGATGACTGAACTATTCTCAATGTATTTGACCTTCTGATGCAAGGTTGAAGGGACAACACCAACACCATTTATCCATGGTCTTCCGAGCAGCATATTGTAATCTGACTCGATCTCCATCACTTGGAACAATACTTCAAATTTGCTCGGGCCGATCTCCAGTAACAAAACCATCTCCCCTAGGATGCTTTTCTTCGCTCCATCAAAAGCTTTCACTACCATCATTTGTGGCAATATATCATCCTTACTCATCGACAAATAGCCTAAAGTTGACACAGGTAAGACATTCAATCCCGATCCTCCATCAATGAGAACTCTGGGCACTATGTAACCTTTACATTTGAGGGTTATGTATAGTGCCCGTGGGTTAGCCTGTGAAACAAGTTCTTCATTTGAAAATGTGATCATGTTAACACGTTTCACTGGATCCACCATATTCACCACATTTTCTGATGAGACATCAGGCTTAATATAAGCTTCCTTCAAGACTTTCAATAATGCCTTTCGATGAGGTTCAGACGACATGATTAATGATAAAAGAGATATTCTAGCTGGGGTTTTCTTTAATTGCTTAAGAATATCATACTCGATTTGCTTCATTATCTTTAGGAACTCTTCTTCTTCATCTTCCTTTTCCTTCCTTTCTGAATCTGAACTTTTTCCAGCGTACCCTTCATGGACAAACTTCCCTTTTTCCAACTCTCCGGGCCCATAAACTCTTCCACTTCTTGTTATTCCTTTCACCTCCATGACACCAGTCACCTCTTCATTTGCTCGAGCCTTCGAGGTTTCCCCTATGTCTCCACTTGTCTTGACTTGAGTCTCATAATTCCAAGGCACAACATGTGTACTCTTATACTCAAATGGTGTAGGTTTCTTGACAGTAATGACCACTTTTTCTGGCTTGGGAGCTACATTAAGTGGTGGTACTCGAAGTATAAAGGGTTCAATTACATTCACCTCATCAGGGATATTCAGCCCCTTTTTCGCTTGTATTACTCCTAAGTTGAGTAATCCCTGTACTCGAGCCTTGAAATCCCAGCAATTTTCTATGTCATGGCCAAGGGCTCCATGGTGATACAGGCAGTTTGAATTCATGTCATATTTCTCATTCTCCGTTATTGTCAGAGCAGATGTTGTGATGCCGTAACCAGACTCATTAAGGCCAACAAAAATTCTCTCCATGGGTGTTTTGAGATTTAAAACCTTCTTTATCAGGGGTTCTTCTTTCTCTACAACATTTACCCGACCTCCTCTTTCATGATTTGGTATTGGATTATGGACAATATCTGGTTTTGACTCCTCTTGAAAGTCTAGTCTACCACAAGCAATCAGTCTTTTTACTGCCATCTTGAAGCCTTCGCAATCTTCAATTGAATGCCCTGCTATGTCCATATGGTATTTGCAAGTAAGGTTCGGGTTGTACCAAGCTGGATATGGTGGTTCTAATGGGCGTACAAGATAAGCCGAGATCAAGTGGGCATCAACTAATCGTTGAAAAAGATCAGCGTTTGAAATGGATAGTTTAGGGAAAGGTGGCAAATTCTGGAATCGGGAACAGCTTTGATTTTGAGTATTTGGTCGTGGTGGTGTGGTGTTTGAGAAGTTCTGAGGATGCACGGTTGAGTTATAGGCGTATGTTGGTCGAGCTGGTTGGTATGGTCGTATGTGAATGTTATTGACTTGCGGTGGGGAATATGGGATGGTATTTGTGGTTTGTGTGGTTTGGTAAAATAGGTAAGGAGTGGTTGAGGCTTGGTATGGTGGTGTTTGGGGTCTTGGGTGCATTGGTGTGTGTCTTGGGTTAAAGGGTTGCTGACTCTGCACATAGTTTACATCAGTCTCCCTCTTCCTAGGTGGGAAACTTTTTCTTGTGTCTTCATTGCCCATGGGAAGTTTACCTGTTTTGGCTAGATTCTCAATTCTTTCTCCAGCAGTGATCAACTCAGAGAAATCTTTGTATGCTGCTCCTGCCATGGCTCCGATATAAGGAGATCCCAAGGTTCCTAAAAAGTACGAGCACATTTCGGATAGGATAAGTGGCGGTTGCACTTGAGCAGCCAGAGCTCTCCATCTTTGAGCATATTGCTTAAAAGATTCATCCTTCTTTTTCTGCATCGTGCTCAACTATTCTCTAGTTGGTGCTACTTCCATGTTAAACTTGTATTGATTCATGAATTGGTCGACCAGTTCTCTCCAGCTAGAAATCTTTGAATGGTCTAATTGAATATACCATTCTAGAGCAGGTCCGATTAAACTTTCATGGAAAAAGCTAATGAGAAACTTTTCATCTTTAGACCAGATTGACATCTTGGTACAATAACTCTTCAAATGGAACAAAGGGTTACCCGTTCCATCATACTTTGAGAAGTCAGGAATCTTGAAGTCTTTTGGAACCACTTTGCATCGATAGGAGGCGAGCTGCTCAATTTCCATATAGCCATAAGTGTTAGGCCCTTGGATGGCTTTAATTTGATCCTGAATCTTCTTCATCTATTCTTCTTTGAACTTGTCCTTTTCTGCCTCTGCACGGCTATTTTCCGAGGAAAATGGTTGCTTTTGGATGACAACACGAGGTGGCTCCCAAATAGGGGTAGCATGCCCGTGCCCATCAGTATAAACATTCTCTAAGGGACGATAGCCTTCTCCAATAGGGATTACTAATGGCATTGTAGGTGGTGGTTGTCCATGAGAGTTATTCGGAATCCCATCCCCGTCATTCATCCCTTGAGTGACATTTATAGCCGCATTTGATGCCCCTGGTACAGTTATTATTAAGACATCTGGTTGTACATCGACTGACGCATTCACCATGTCTCGGTTTTGATTAGCTCCCAATAAGTCAATTGACTCCTTCATGGTTCTTATCATCTCTTCCAATTTTAATTGGTTAATTGACATTTCATTCAGTTTTCCCCTCACTGCATCAACTTCTAGGCCCAAATTTCTTCCTGATTCGGAAGTATTTGCAGCTGGGATGATCGCTCCTGATTCACCATTACCACCCGCCATCTTGGTCCGAGCTCTGGTGTTATGAACTCGAGTTAGATCGGTATCTTCTTTCCTCGGGCGCCCAATGGTTGCGATGTTTCACCTATATTAAAAAAAAAGTTTAAGTAAAAAGATAAACATATTGCAATTTGTTAGAGATTGTCAATCGTGCTGAGTCTTGATGTGAGTATCTTCGGTTTCAACTTTTCCCCAGTACGTCTCGTTCAAAGGTACTAAGTTATCTATAATGGATTTTTCCATAAGACCAAAACAATGAAACAACCATTCATTCATCAGAGGAGTGGATTACAATCATCATTGTTTTTTTTTTACATCCATTCTCAGAAATGACAAAAGAAGTGCATCATAAAGCCAGATATCGATCCTAAAAACATCATCACTAAAAAGTAATGCCTCTTCAACTTCTTTCAGCAATTATTTGTTTCATCCTTCCAACCAAATCCTTGCAGTAGCTAACAAAGTTGTGAATTCCAGTTGGGGTCTTAAAAGGGATAATTACTTGTTCAGCTATTTCCAGGTATCTTGGAACATCTTCTATTGCTGTGTTAGCTAGTCCTGCCAAATTTGAAAAACGAATTTTCAACTCATGAATGATATGACTTTGGTGTTGCACCTCAAACTCCAAATCTGTAACTCTTTTCTTTTCTTCTTCTAAGGCAGTTTGAAACTTCATGGTCTCATCTTTCATGTATTGTTTTAATTCCCTAATCTTCCTCTGGTATTCCTTGCTTATCTCTCTCATTTCTTGTTTCCTTTGTTCCTCTCTTGCTAGCGCGGCTTCCTCAGCAATTTTGGCATCTTGAAGTAGCTTCCTTAATTGTTGATTTTACATCGCTTGGTCACGTTCTTGCCTTCGAAGCCCTAGCTCTTTATTAGCAGCTTGGAAGCATTCCTTGGTCTTCATCATGTGGTCATACCCCATTTTTAACTTCTTAGTGGTGCCCTCTAGAAGTTGGTTTCTCTCAGTGCTTTCTCGCTTCAAATCTGCATAATTATGGTGAGCACTTTCCAACTCAGCCTCAACTTGCATCTTTTCCTGCTTAACTCTGTCCAACTTCTCTTTTATTTCTTTGATCCCCTCATCATCATCAAGATGTGAGGATGATGTCTTGTTAAGAGGAGTTGTTGTCCAGGTTCTGAATGGCAATTTAATCTCTTGAGCCCTATTCTTCACCCATTGATGGTAGCTTTCTTTCACTGCACAGCTTCTAACTGCCAGTTCTTTTCCTTTCCTGACAACCTTGTTCCAAGCAAATCGGACTTTCTGTAGCATGCCAAGATCCTCAAAGTCCTGGTAATACAAGACAAATGGAGTGATTGCAGCTTCAGGAGGTGGTCCCATCATGGGGTAACCAAGTTGACGCAGTACCAATACTGGATTGTAATTTATGCATCCTCGGGTACCCATGAGGGGAACATTTGAGAAGCTTCCACACTGATAGATCAAAGTCTGCCCGTCTTCCCACGAAGGGTACCATCGGATCATCTTTTCATTCAATTTGGCTAGGTCTTGAGCCCATTCTTGTCCATTCTTCTTCTTCTTCAATTTGCACAATCGGACATGGTGTTTTGTAGTTTCTTTGGAATACGTGTGCAGTGACCCACACGTAAAGCATCGGTAGACAGCATAAAATTCTTTTGCCATTCCTCTCATAGCAAAAATTTAGGGTACAATAAACATCTGCCAAGAGGGCTGGAACAGGATGGTGACCATGAAATTTACGAGCGAGGAATACATCGATAGCTGCGAAGTCTACAAAGCCTTCAATATTTGGAAACAGAACAGTGCCATAAACAGTGAGAGCCAATACATCTACAAAGGTGTCCCAATCTTTAGCTTCAGCTAAGCCATGCATATGCTTCTCCAAATAATCCCTTGGGAATCCATTGGTTCCATTTCTACACTTCTGTGCTTAATGCAAATCCCTTACATTGGCCTTTAAAACAGCTGCTACGGTATGTAAGGAAGGATAATGACCTTGGTAGTGATAAGGTTTTTCTCCTTCTAGTGGTAACCCTAGGATTCGCTCAAATTCTTCAAGAGTCGGTGCCAACTGGAAGTCTTGAAAGGTAAAGCATCGGAGAGGAGGATCATAGTACTGTGCTAATGCTGTGATTGCTTCTACCTGTTCTTCCACCTCTAACAGATTCAAAATTTTTCCATACTTCCTTGTAAGAGAAAGACGTTGTGGCATACTCAATAGTTGACCTAGTGATCTCAGACTTTCTGTGTCAGGCTTCTTAGCTTTAAGATGTAAAGTTTTCTTTAATTTTGCCCCCTCATGATTGTTTGATCTCATGTTTATTTCCATTTTCCAAAGATACTCACAATAAGACTTGGATATGATTCTCTAACAAACCTGGAAAACAAAGAAAAATGTGATGATTTTCATTTAAATGTAAAAGGAAATAATAAATACTTTGAACATGTTAAAGAATTTATGTACAAGGAAATGAATTAAAGAAAGAGTATGCTCCCTTTGTGTCCCATTTGAGTTAAGCTCTGGAGGTCAATCTATAGTTCTATGGTTATTCTACTTTGTGAACACTTGCAATAGGTGGATCTATATACTCAGGATTCTACGGCCTCTAGAGTTAAAGACTCATTTCGAAATACTATCCACAACAGCAGGTAAACTGCTAGGTGTAGAATATTCACAAAAGAGTCACACTCTAGACGAGATTTTCGCAATAACCAAACAGGATGAACATCCAAAATGGCTACCACTACACAATCTCTTACCTATCTCAAGTTGCACTCAGACCCGGGTATAGGGCCCCGCTCGTGTGTGATTAATGTGTAAGCGTTGTGTGTGAAGAGAGCATACAAACCTGGAATCCTAAAACTACCCATAACAACACCTGCAAAATAGACAATATAGACAAAAGTCTTCTATCCTAGAGTGCAAAGAAACCAAAAAATATATATACAAACGGAATAAAAGTCTTCTATCCTAGTATAGTTACAAAGAATTAAATATAAATATATACAAACAGTGCAAAATCTTCTATCCTAGGGTGGTCACAAAGAATTAAATATGAAAACATATACAAACAGAGCAGAATTTTCTATCCTAGATTGGTCACCAAGAATTAAATACAAAAATATATACAAATACGATGGTAACAAAATTTAAAAGAAAGGGAATAATAGAAGACTAACAATAAAATAAAAATGCAAAAACAAAAAATGAGGTTATAATAATATGCACAATCAATTATTATAGGCCTGACTCTCACAATCCCCAGTGGAGTCGCTTATCATGTCATGGCAAGGGATCGCGACGGGACGGCGAAAAATGATTTTTGTTTGAAATGGAGTCGCCACCAAATTTTGTTTAAATTGGGAAAAATTATGGAAAAACCCATTTAATTTAAAGAAAATGATCTTTGAAACCAGATCTGAGCTCGGAAGTCGGTTATGCTTAGGGAAGGGTAGGAACTTAATCCTACAGCACCCCTAATACACCCGTCTTTAGACGGTACCTTAATTAATTGTGCAAATTACTAATAACCTTTCAAAATATTTATTTACACTTTTATTTTAAGAAAATTATAAAAGAAAATCTTTTTTAGAATAAAAAATTTCGGAGTACCAAACTGTCACAGCTCAGGTATCCGTAATATTGAGTTAACAAGCCGTCACGGCTAAATTAACATCTTTTTTGAAATACAATATATACATTTCAATGATTAACTTAAATTAAGATAATAAAGAAAAAAAAGGAGGATAATAAAAAAATAAATAAATAAATAAATATTTACAATAATGATAATAATAATGAACAAAAATATTTACATGCAAAACAGAATAAATAATATCATAAAATTTAATTTTATCTTAAAAATTTGAAACATCAAGATGTCACAACTTAGATGTCCAAAATATTCAGTTAATAAGCCGTCTCGGCTAAATTAACTTTTTTATTTAAAATAAAATATTTAATTAATAATTGATTAATTTAAATTTTAAAGAATAAAGTACAAAAAAAAATATTTACAAGTAAAACAAAAATTATGAAAATTTAATTTTTGATTTGAAAATCTTAAACATCAAGCTGTCACAGCTCAGATGTTTAACTATGTTAATAAGCCGTCACGGCTAAATTAACATTCTTTCTTAAAACAATTTGATTATTAGCTGAAATTAAAAATAACACATAACAATAAAAGATAATAAATATTTATAAATAAACAAAAATAATAATAAATATTTACAAATAAAAAATGAAATAACATAAAATAATCTAATAAAATCTAATTTTGACTTGACAGGAATCACCTGCTCCTACGTATCCTCTGGTGCGATGAGGAATTCAAAGTCACGTAGTTCTATAAAAAAATTTGTGTATTGATTGATTTTAATTGAGTTGATTAAAGCATATCCTTTTGGTAAAGCATATTCTCTTTTAAAAAACAAAACCCGTTCTTGAAAAGGATTCAAGTTAACACTCAATGAACCCTCATGATTCAACAATAATGAAGGTAACATTTGCTACTCGATCACTTTCATTGATCATTGCATGAATTGAAGGGTTTTCAGAAAGATTCTTTTATCATTTTTTTTTGAAAAAAGAAAATATTTTTTTCATTTTTACTGATAAACATTAATTTTGACATGAATTGACAACATAATTCATAAACAATAACAAATATACAATTAATTTGAACCAAACATAAAGATAAATAGAATAATCAAACAAGGAAGTACAAGAGTGCTAACTACTATTTATTTATTTTTTTCAACCCTTTTTAAATTTTTATTTTTCACAAACTTTTAACACACAATCCATTCCAAATCAAAATAAACAATTAAGTCACTCATTGAAGTAATTTATTTGATTTCAATTAAATGATTTAAAAGGATTACTAAAAAGACTTTTTTTTTAAAAAAAGAAACATATAAAAGAACAATGCAATCAGAGACTCTTTTTTTTTTTGAACATACAAACATGTTTGAGAATATGTATAAAAGTGAACCATGAAAAATATAAAAACATAACACGTTTTGAAAACTGAATGAAAATGTTCGGATTTGAAATTTAAATGAAGACGTTGGGAGAGACTTCCTTTTGGATTTAGAGTAAACAATCCAACAAGAATTTTTCTTTTGGTTAAAAAAATGCCACTAAAACCATCAGGCCGAAGAATAAATGGTTCACATGTAATATGCAATCCCACACAATCCACATAAACTATTACAAAATGAAATAGAGACCCACCCCCACAAAAAATGAATTCCCACCTCACATAACTAATGCATACGTAGTCCCACTCCAAAAAAACAAACTTGACCCACCCCACATAAAATAATGAATTCCCACCCCACATTTACACGACACAAGACACATTCCACACAAGACACATTACACACATAAAATAATAAAAGATGGTAGTAAGTAAAGAAAAAGGGAAGTCTGATACTTTTGGGAACTTGGATTTGGTTTTTCTTTTGGTTCAAACGCACACACACCATACATGCTCAGGCACGTGTAACACACCCACATACAAAAAGAAATCTCTCTCTTTCACACACACTAACACAATCATACTCTCATATTCACTTCACACCACGGAGAGAGAGAATAAGAATCAGAGAGTGAGAGAGTAAGGGAATGGGTTTGCATGCATATGAAGGAGGAAAAGAGGAAAACCAATTCAGCTGGGCCAGGAAGGAAGAGGAAGGAGCGATTCGGTGCAAAGCAGGAGGGAGGTCGCACAAAATGCGATGCTGTTGGAAGTGCAGAGGGAACTCACAGTGACGCGTAGATGCAGCAGAAGAGGGAGATCGCCATCACGATGTTCGTCAGCAAGCAGATCGCGAAGTGCTGTTTGGTTGTTGGACAAGGATGGGTTCCGATCTGACGGGTAGGAGGAGCCGCGACTACAATGGCTAAGGAGAAGAGCAGGTCACACAAAGAACATGTAGGGAGGACAATGTTGGCTGTGCATGGTGGCTATGCGTGGAACAAGAGGAAAGGAAGGAGAATTTCTAGAAGTTCATACAGTATGAGAGTGAGCAGATAAGAGGAGTCCGCTGCATGGGGGCTGGCTAGGGGTGTGCGACGGTGATGGGCCTGTTTTTTAGGTTGATGGTTAGGAAGAAATAAAGGTTAAGGGATGGCGAAGGTGATGTTGGTGCCTTAGTCACGGGGCTTGGTACACTTGATGATAAGTGGTGATGATGGGGGTTTTAGTGAAAATGAAAAAAAAAAAAAATGATCTCTTCCTTTTGTTACCAAGTTGCTGTCGTCTCCCATCTATGTATGTTCTCCTTTCTTTTTGCAGGTGATCACCGAAAGAAAAATTGTCTTCCTTCACAAAGTGGAGACACCATCATATTGTTCATCATTTCCTTTTGTTGTCTTGTTTCACGGGCATTTGGCAAAGAGCCCATTTGTCTCACTTTTTTTTATTTTAAATCTAACACTAAAAGAAACCAAGCACGTGCCCATCCTATTTTCAATTTTTTTTTATTTTGCTTTGATTTATTTTGGATAGAAGTCAAAATAGACTACTAAATGGGCTGAATAATAATGATAATAATAAAAATAAATAAATAAACAAATAAATAAATAAATAATACAAAGATTATTTAAACTGCAAAATTTTTGGATTTTCTATTTATAGGCCGGACAAAATCAAGTGTTCACACTGTGCAAGGATATTATCATGTTCTTTGCATTTATACCCATCTAAATGTAAAGTTTTTTAATTGAATTTGATGGGAAGCTTATTTTCCAAGAATTATGAAGAGATGCTAACTGAATAAAGTACAAGTGGAATATCATATTAAGGAGCCCATTGATCCAGTGTCAAACAAGGTCTAACCATGGCATACCACAATACATTACAACTAGAGAAAAGAGAAAACATGGAACTGTCACTATTGCAAATTTCAATTTAGATACAAATAAAAAAAGTGATGATTCCCTTTACTTTTCCCAATATTGAATTTGAGCAGGAGCAATTGAAAGATGCACCATAGATTTATTAGCTTTAGCAAGGCTATTCTTAACTGTAGTAGTCTGTGGTCTGGCATTCAAGACAAGTTGATACAAATTATGATTTGATTGAATTAATGTGTTCATGCAGAAAGCTCAATTTGAATGAGTGTGGCTTTTTGCTGGTGGTGTCCTATGGCTTGATATTTTGCTGCCTTTGTATAGAAAAGAAAAGTTGTTGATCTATGAGTTTCGGTGTCACTATCTCCTTAAGATGGAGCTCCGAAGTATTGATAGTCATTCTCAGAAGAGTGGATACTCTAAGATGGTTGTCATATATGTACCTAGTACTTATCTAATATATGTATTTGTTGGGTATTCATTAATCAGCACTTACAATAAGTAAATATTATTTAAAAACAAATTAGTCCTTATAAAATATTAAATTTTGTAATTAATTAAATGATTTTATCCTTTTAGATCTCATGTTTCTTTGGATATTTTTGCTTGAACATCATAAAAAATAATTTATTTTATGATATAATTATTTCATTGGTTATAATTTTATATTTTTATATAATATATCTTTTCGTATTTATATTGTAGCTATTAAAAAATTTTCATACTACATGCATATATTTGAACTCGGTATATACGAGTATCATCTCCATAGCTACGCAACACAATTGTGATGGCTTTGTCATTGGTGTATATTATACACTTTTAACATTAAAATTCCAATTATATAGTATCATAAATGTATTTAGTTTTTATAACAATTACCTTTAGCTTTTGTAAAAGTTACCTTTTGATTATAATTTTATTGTAATCAAGTGGCAATATAAAACTATTTTAATATAATAATATATCAAAATTAACTTTTTATCTAATAACTAATATGTTATTTTTGAATAAAACTATTCTTCTTCATAAAATATTCACCATTTTATATTTGTTGGACAGGTACTGAGTATATTGAAAGCATAACCTTGAACATGACAAGATTCGGTGGCTTATGTCCTCACTCTTTGCTAGAATGGCCAATTTAAAGTTTTAAGAATTTAGTATTCATATACACATAGTAGGGTCCATCTTCCCAAAGGCCTTCGAATACTGCCAGATAAAATAAGACTTCTTCATTGGGGTAACTATCCATGGAAATCCTTCCAAATGACATTCAATGCAGAGTACCTTATTGAACTTCCCATGCCAAACAGTCATGTTAAAAAACTCTGGAATGGTGTACCGGCACATATAAATTATATTCTAGTTTTTTTCCTTATTGGTTGTATGGATTGGTGTACAAACATTTATATCGAAGCAAATACAGAAGATATTCATACCAAATCAAGAATATAAAAATATAAAATAAGTTCAATATTAATTTTTCTTCAACTTTTTGATAGAATTTCTATAAAACATATCAAATTAATAATCTGGTATCTTGTGTTATGAAATATATTAGATGAGTGTTTTCCTTTCTTAAAGAGAATCTGTATTCCTAGAGTAAAAGAAAGCTAAAAGATGAAATTAAGGCTACTAATTTTTCTTCTCTACTCATCCATTCTAAAATATTATATTTATAATTGCTTTGAGAATTCTATATCCTTCCATCCTTATACAAACGAGAGTCATGCTAGAGGGACATCAATTTCTCACAACAAATGCACACTATATGTTAGCTGGAGCAAGAGGACAAATAAATAAGTAGAGCTTAATGACATGCATCAATGGGGATAAAAAAAATAGAATCTACCATAGAATTTCTCTAAAATTAAATCTCACATCCCCTCACTTCCACTCTCACTGGTTTTCATCTTCCACTACAAGTGCACACTCTCCCTCCTCTTTCCCTGCAATTGAAACCTCGTACAAGCACACTCTCCCTCTCCTCTCCCCAGGAAACTCCCTCTAAACCCTTTTGGAATGCATTTGTTACATATTACAATTCATATTCAACATTTAAATTGTAAAGATTAATAAAATCTCAAAACTCGATTAATTGTCATCAAATAATATAGTTTTTCTAAAAGTCCAATCAAAAGTTTTATTTTGTTAAAATAAATTCCAATTTTGAAAAATATTTAAAATAAAAGGCACCCAAGAAACTAAATTGTTATATTTAGTATATAAAAATAATTTTTAGTATTGAATATTCTGATTTAAGTTTTTTAATTTACTCTAGTCGCTATACTATGATGTTAGTTGTTCACCCTCTAATCCATGACATTTCATGAGTTCATATGATGGCAAGAAAGACAATTTTAATGATAACTTCGACACAAAATGTTATAGCCGGTAATTCATTAGATCTCTAATAGAGTTTTACCATGCATATGAACCTATGGTTATCACATGTGAAAGTGTATTGAAGCATCACAAAACTATTTCCAAAACATTTGACTAGTTGGAATGACTTGAGCATGGGTACTCTTTAGCTTATAAGAAAGACACTTTTATTGATAATTTGTTCACAAAATGTTGGTGCATTTTGTATTATGCTTGTGAACGGTTTAGTTTATGATAATAAGGACATTTGGTTTGCTTAGGAATGCAAATAATCTCATATGTAAGCATGTTAAAACATTTTAGAATGTGTTATTACTCTCTTATGAGAACATTTATTGTCATAGAAAAGAACGTCAATTTTTTTTTTATATGAAGAGGGTAACAAAATTAAAAATTTTCCGACTACTACCCTTAAAATCCATTGATGAATTATTTCCAAGGCTTTGACTTGTTGGAATGATAACTTGTACATAGGTACTGGTTCATTTGATAAGTAAGACACTTTTACTGATAAGTGGTTCACAAAATATTAATAAGTTTATGCTTATACGTAGTTTAGTTTCTTATAAGTACATATATTTTGCTTCTGAATGCATAATAACCTTATGTGTAAATGTGCTAAAAGATTTTAGACTATATTATTACTGCATTGTGAGAAAATTTATTGGTCATAGAAAAGGATTTCAAATTTTTGGTGACATGAAACAAGGAGAAAATAAAAAATTTAGGGGCTGCTACCTTAAAATGCGTTGGGGGAACTATTTCCAAGGTATTTAACTTGTTGGAATAACTTGTACATGGGTATTTCTTCGGCTGATAAGGCACTTTTGCGGATAACTTGTTGCCAAAATGCTGGTAAGTTTGGTGTTATAATTATAAGTGGTTCAGTTTTTTATGTGTACATTTACTTTGTATGTGATTGTTTTTGAGACTATGTCGGGACAAATATTTTTATCTATTATCAAATTTATAATCTGCAAGACAAATAGCAAAATGATGTGTTTATGTGCATTTATTACTAAACTCATTGTGTATGATATTCTTACATGCATGGGCGGAAACATGGCTATAATATGCTTTTATATATAGAGAAGATTATACTTCCGAGAGGGAGAGTTCACACTTAGAGTTCAACACACTTGTACAATGGGATCACTATAGGTTGACAAGCATGGCAAGTAAGGTCAGCAGCAAGGTGAGGAACGGTTGTGGGGAGGGAAAATGAGACATGTGGATATGAGTGGCCAAATGAGGGCAAGTGGGTTCAAAGCTCTTTGTTTGTTCACAACAGGATTGCAAGGGTTCACAGAGCTTAATCGAAAAAGGGTTTAGTGGGGATTTCATCATGGGGAGAGGAGGGTTGTGGTTGCGAGGGAGAGGAGAGGGACAATGTGCTTGTGTGAGGGTTCAATTGCAGGGAAAAGGAAGGAAAGTGTGCTCTTGCAGTGGGAGATGAGAACCAGTGAGAATGCGACTGAGGAGAGGTGAGACTTATTTTTAGAGAGATTCTATGGTAGGTTCTATTTTTTATCCCCATTTGTGTATGTCATTTCCCTTTCTCCTGGGCCCGACTTATTTGTTTGTCATGTTGCTCCAGCTAGCATATGGTATGCATTTGTTGTGGGAAAATATTATCCCTCTAACATTATTTTACAAACTATTAATTCTACACACATCTTTATGTATGTCATCATTACGTACTCATTCTAAAATATTTTTATTAGTTATTCTTCCCTGTCATTACCATTCTTGCGACATCAGTCATATCCTCAAAATTGCTAAAAAAACAATGTTCCCCTAAAAATTATAAATCCTACAGTAACTAATTATTTTTGTGATTTTTTTATCAATTATATGTAAAATAGAATTTTCTAGGATCCTGCTATTAAATTGGGCTGAAAAAAAAATGGTTTAAAACCCTTAACAACAAAACAAAAACTTATATTGCCCCTTGATCTATCAATGTTAGATCTAAAGGAGATTTGGCCCAAAAAAAAATAAGGTACATGTCTCTCGAAAGTGTTGGCTAAATCCAATCTCTGTTTGCTAAAGAAGCACCCAACTTAGCAAGAAGGTCTGCTGCAAAATTACCTTCTCAAAGCATGTGCTAAAAGGAGCATATCCAATTATGTTGATCCATTTAATTTACTTATATCATGAACCAGGTTACCATATATAAATATGAAAAGAATGACCATCCTCTTGAGTCATAAGCCCTAAAACCTCAGTACGATCCACCTCACAAACAATATTCTTGAAATCATAATCCCAAGCCATAAACAACCTTATAACGAAGAATTGATTTGAACTCTTTATAATTGGTCAAGAATTAATTTGTTGTCTCGTCACAATGGCACAAAACAAGCCATATCAACCGCTTAACATGTCATGTGTTATTTCCATTAATTTAGCTATGGATACTCAATAAAGGTATTAATTGGTCACAAAATTTGAATGATGAAAGAGTTTTTATGCAAATGGGGTTATATATATATATATAGATCGATAATCGGTATGATAATCTTGTCAGGATACATTTATTGTTTTCCATTTTTATTTTCAAAAAAAGTAAAAAAAATCATTGGAAAAACGATTACAATTATACTGTCTTTTTTCCCCCCTTCTTTAACCTTTCAGTTGAAACTGAATTCAAAATAGAAAGACTCTTAATGACGCATGTGCCAGGCTTCCTTTGGCATTTATTATTATTATTATTATTATTATTCTTAGCATTCTAGACTTGTTTATTTCTTCAACTGTCTCCCCTTTCAAATACAGCAGCAGCTCCCATACCTGATCCTGAAATGAAATAATGCACGTTTCAATAATGTTATTAAGCAAGGAAATAAGTAACATATAAACAGACACTAGGAATGGGCTAATATGATGGATTTAGGTAATTTATTATGAAGTCATGGTTATTCAAATTTCATTGCCTTTCAGATTTAAAGTAAATGCAAATAGCATTATAAACTTTGTACTAGTAATTTTATGACAAGTTTTACTATATATGCTCCACATGAAAAATAATTGGAAAGCTCTAACCCCACCAAGAGTGACCAAGCAGTACAGACCAAAACCTAAATAGTTACCACACAATACAAACAACAAGCATTACACCATCAGTTCACACAAAAGGGAGAAATTAAAACCAAATAGCATAACAGCTTCCAAAAGCACTCCTACCACTTCAATCCTTAAGATATATTTTGGTATCCTCACACCACCTAATTTCAGCATAAGCATTACACCATCACTCCCCTGAACACTTGAATCAGCTTAACCTGTACATCTTTTCGAAAAACACCAAATATGCTGCAAACACCCAATCTTCAAGTTTTGTTTCCCACTTTTCTTTCCACTTCACATCAACATCTTCTTGCATCAAATCTAAAGGCTATCCCTTCAGAAGCTCCTTGAAATGTCTAACTGTACCCTCCTCTGTCTCCGTTATTTTGCTGTTAATTTTATAGGTGAGAAAATCTTCTCTTGTGGTTCTTTTCTTTTTCCTATTCTAAAAAAGAAAAAATAAATTCTGCAAAATAAATAAATATGCTGAGTTATTTAGCAAGCCCTTGTATAAGGCACCTGCCAGACTATATAACTTATTAGAACAGCTGCAATCAAATTGACCATTTTTTTTTTTGTTTCAGCGAACCTTGAAAGAATTTTTAACAATTAATCTCCTACCTGCCACGTAATTTGCATTTTCCACCAAGAGTCTAGTTTTGACTTGAGTCAAATAAAAATGATTAGTATGTTTTATGCTTTAATTAATCTATCATCTCCCTCGAGTGAATAGTTTTTCTTGCATTAGATGGGGTGTCGCAACCGGGATCGCGATGGGGACGGCGAAAAAATGTGATTTTTTCAGTTTAAAATGGAGTCGCCACCAAATTTTTATTTAATTGGGAAAAATTATGGAAAAAACCCATTTAATTTAAAGAAAATGATCTTGGAAACCAGATTTGAGCTCGGGAGTCGGTTATGCTTAGGGAAGGGTAGGAATTTAATCCTACAGCACCCCTAACACACCCATCCTTTAGACGGTACCTTAATTAATTGTGCAAATTATTAATAACCTTTTTCAAAATATTTATTTATGTTTTTGATATAAAAAAAATAAAGAAAATAGAACATCGAGTTGTCACAACTCAGATGTTCTAAGATGTCAGTTAACAAGCCGTCTCGGCTAAATTAACCTCTTTGTTTGAAATAAAATATATATACACTTCAATGATTAACTCAAATTAATATAATAAAGAAAAAGAAAATAATAATAATGATAAAAATAATAATAATAATGAAGAAATATTTACATTTTAATGATTAACTCAAATTAATATAATAAATCAAAGAAAATAATAATGATGATAAAAATAATGAAGAAATATTTACATGCAACAACAAGATAGAATAATATTGTAAAAAATAATAAAAAATAATAAAAAATAAAAATAAAAAAAATAAAAAAAAATAAAAAATAAAAAAAAATAAAAATAAAAATTTATCTTGAAAATTTGAAATAAGATTATAAAAGAAAATATTTTTCAGAATAAGGAATTTTTGGATTACCAAACTGTCACAGTTCAGGTATTCATGATATTGAGTTAACAAGCCGTCACGGCTAAATTAACATCCTTATTTAAAACGAGTTAATTATTAGATGAAGTTAAAAATAATACATAACAATAAAAGATAACAAATATTTATAAATAAACAAAAATAATAATAAATATTTACAAATAAAAAATGAAATAACATAAATATTTTATTATATTTTTATTTTTCTTAAGAGAATTCTTAGAATATCAAGCTGTCACAGCTAAGATATTCTTAGAATATATAGTCAAGAAGCTGTTAAAACTAAATGAACTTCGTTCAAAAATAGAGAATAATTAAAAGTCCTAAATGACTTTAAAATAAAAGAAAAGGTATTATTTTAAAATTTTTTTTTAGAGAAAGACCCAAGAATTAAAATACTTTAAACATGTTTTATATCTATATATATATACACACACATTCATAGCAACTTAACTAAATAATAAAAAAAAAAAAAAAAAACTCTAATCCAAAATTCCATATTATTGAACTCTAAACCCCAAACGAAATTAAAATCTAAGTCTAAATAATAATACTGATGACAACCCAAACACTCTGAACTGACCCAAATACTTATCACTTAGTTTTCTTTTTCACAAAACAAAACCAAAAAAAAAAAAATTTACATAGCTTAGTTGCTAGACAAGTCTAAATGATATATTATAATAATACAATAACTTCAACGCATTCTAGCTGGAGACCAAATTAGCAATAACAGAATATAAAATAAAGAATAAGCAAGGAAAAGCCTGAGAAGTATCTGGAACCAAAGGGTAATGGCTTGGGTTTTGGGTCTCTTTTTTCATATACACACAAATGGACATGGAGATAAGGAGAGGCGTTGGCGAGTATGAGAGAGAGGAGCGTGAAAGTGACAAAGAGAGGAGCTGATCGATGGTCAGTCTGCCAAAGCTAACGGCTAAGACCGCGAAGTGGCTATGTGGATATAAGGAAGAGGAGGATGAGTGGTGTGCATAATCTAGTTGAGACGTTGTGTCGCTAGGCTTGTAAGGAGGAATATGATGAAGAGGGGATGCTAGGCAGAGCATGATGATGGAAAGGCAAGGGAGAAGGAAGTCGCATGGCAAAGTGAGAGTGGGGGTTGTGAGTTGGGCGAGAAAGGAAGAGGAAGGAAGAGGGGTAACCAGCGCAGATACTGCAAGATGAAAAGGAGTGCCGCGCGGTTGTGATGCCAGCTCGGCAGAACTGGGCATGACGATTACAGAGATCTGGTCACCATGGGAAGAGACACAACAGAATCTTTGGGACTGTGGGTTATGGGATCTGCAAGCACCAAGGGGAAGAGGTACCGAGAGCCATGCAAAAGAAAAGGAGTAAAAGGAATGCTGCTGCGAGCAAGGAAGATGCGGGCACTACAAGCTGAAGAACAGGCCGGCGGCAGAAAGGGCGGCTCCGTTCAAGCTTGCGTCTGCGGACTGTGACGATGAGGTGTTGATATGGGGGTTGCAGATCGGGCTGAAAAATTCACGATTGAGCTCCTCCGATAGTTCTCCACCACGCGCAAGAAGAGCAAGAGGAAAGGGGAATCACAGTGGTGACTCCGATATCAGATGATGGCTCACGGTGGGGAAGAGGTTGCATGGAAGAGGAGGTCACCAGTGCTGATGGAAATCTGTGATGAGGCCGCGGTGGTAATGGGAGAGGAAAACTGTCGTGGCCTTCCCCCCCTTTTTAGTGTAGTTTTTAGTTTTTATGATGTGATGACATTACTGCTCCTGTTGTTACCTGATTCTTTCCTTATTATTGCTACTGGGTTGAACTGCTAGTATTTGTTGCAGGTTTCTTTGCAAGCTTTTCTCCACTCTATTGGCTTATCGATGAGTCTGTGTATATGTTCGTTGTATTAAAAAATTTTTACTTTTGGACTGAAATTTGTTTTTATTGGTGATATTGTTGACGGTTTTTTTTTTTATGATTGATGATGATCTCTCTTTTATACTCTCATTTCTCTGATGATTTTCACGGGTTCACTGCCAGTCTCCCCAGCTCACATATTCCTTATAACCGAAAGAATCTCTGTCCCTTGCACAAAGTGGAGAAGAACATCATCATTGTCCACCACCTTTCTCTTTTTTTCTTCTTCCAATAACTTCACGTGAATGAATCGAACCAAAGAAATCCGTGACTCCTTTTTATTTTTTATTTTTTTTTCTTTTTAAGAATTGAAATGGGCCACCAGAATGAGCCTTTTTATTTCTATATATTTTTTTTATTTTGTTGAAATGGACATGAAATATAAACTTGAAATGAACCTAAAAATAAGGTCTTAACTGAATTTGAAATGGTTTGCAATAAAGACTATAGACAAAACTTGAATTGGTTTGCAATTTCACTTAACAAAATTAAACTACCAGCATGATTCTATGAATGGGTTAAATTCTAAAAATATGATGATCTTTGGATTTTCATTTTATGGGCAGCATAAAATCGGGTGTTCACATGGGGAAAGGCCAGAAGGACCAGAAAAAATCACCTATGCACATTGAGATTACACCAAAGCGACAATCCTTGCCACGACGCTTCATCTCATTCAATAAAGTTGCAACACACCGTGCACCTAACACATGCAAAATTGAAGCATATAAATTTCAACAATTGTAAGTTGTAACTATTAAATATAAAACCATTAAGCTGTTAGCTTATGGCATACTAATAATTTTATATTTAATAAATGGTTTCATGATAGTAACCATCTCAAAAGTCTGCATTAGCTAGGTTCATGAAAGTTGAACACAATTCACTTGTTCAATTGTGAGGCATCTTGTCCTAGATACATGATCAAATATTACAAGGTGCACTAAACAACTTGAAAAATACAAACACAAATACTGTCTTAGGTTCACCGCATCAAATGTAAGGTGCACTTCACACCTTGTAAATCTAATTGATGATGTATAACGATGTGTTGGTACACCATCTATATAATACAGTAAATTGTAATAATTTTTACAATTTATTTGTGTAATTCATAAATTACATAAAATTTTATCTGTGCGATCCTGAAATAAAACAGAACTTTTTAGAAATACATTATCTTGAGATTAAACAATTTTTTTTTTCGGGATATCCCCATATCATACGTACATATAAGTTTTGATCATTTTTTAAATGTATTTAATCACACTTGTAAAGTCCAACTAAAATTAGAGAATTACTACATTACACACCAAATCTAATTAGTGCAACAATACATCTTTTAATCTTATCCATAAGATAACAAAATGTACGGTGCATCTTGCTGTAGCAAACACATGCATCTTTCTAAGGTGCCTCTCTCATTAATCTAGCTTAACCTATTGTGTTGAATAAGAAAAAAAAAATAAAAACTGATTAGTTTCTAAGTGAAAACAACTCAATTTTACCTGTAGCTCCCAAAGGATGACCAAGAGCAATGGCACCACCATTGACATTGACTTTTTCGGGATCAAGTGCCAATTTCTTGCAGCAATAAACTAACGTAGACGCAAATGCCTGCACAACACATTATATTGCTTGATACTAGATTTATTATACTTCTATCCATTTCCTAAACAAAATAAAAAAAGAAAAAGAAAAAAAGTTGGTTGTTACCTCATTGATTTCAAACAAGTCAATGTTGCCAAGCTCAAGCCCAGCAGATTTCACTGCAGCTGGGATAGCATAAACAGGGCCAACACCCTTGACTGCAGGATCTACTCCAACAGCAGTAAAACTCCTACAAAATTGAATATAAGATGCAAATTATTAAGGCTGTTAACCAAAATTAATTGAACTCAGCTGCGCAATGATTTAATTTTTTACTAATAATAATATATAAAAAAATTGAAGACTTCGGTGAATAAGAGACCAGACTTCGATTCAGGTCATGCTATAATGGATTCCCAAGTAGTCATGAATTATATTACCTTGGAATAATTTTTGGCACTTCAAGCTCTTATTATATTAAAAAAGTGAAAAGAATGTATTACATTCAGGACCATGGGCTAGTTTAGACGAGATTTCAGGAGGAAAAAAAATCATTTTTTAGTGGATTTTTCAAATAAGATATTTTGAAAAAAATTAAAGTAATTTATGTTTGGATGTGAATTAATTTATATTTGATGTAATCCCAAGAGATCTTTACTAGCGTAAGTTGTCGAAAAACATAAAATGTGCTTTTCTAATGAAAAAAATATTTTTTTATGAAAATAGTGACACACAAATGAGCATCATATCTGAAATCTTTACAAGTGTAACTTGTCAATAAAACATACAATGTCCTTTTTTAATGAAAAGAATATTTTTTATGAAAATATTGACACACAAATTATTGCCATATCTTTTATCTAGATCCTCATTTGATGTGACTTAAATAAAATTTCTTTGTTGATTTGGTATCATTATTGTGTACCTAAAGATTCCAAGAATAGGAAGCTCCCTTTGCAGAGCCACTTTTCTCTTCATGAGAAGCACTGCTGCAGCACCATCACTAACTTGGCTAGAATTCCCTGAAATTCAAGATAGAAGTGAGATAGAAAAGCAAAAGCAGATTCACTATGTAGAAGACTTTTCCCCATATATAGTTAAAAAATCTGTCATGAACAAATTTTCTTCGGCACCTGCTGTTGTTGATCCATCTTTCTGGAATGCAGGCTTAAGCTTTGCCAGATCCATCAAAGTTGTGTTTGGCCGGATACAATCATCAACACTAACTATAATTTGCGTCACCTCTCCAGTCTTAGGGTCCAAAATCTTTGGAAATAAATCATTAGTAGCATAACATGGTGAAAACTACAAGGAATTCATCTTAGCCTATGTTATAAGTATCAGGTACACCATGAGTACAGTAGGTGGTATGATATAAATCAAATTTGAAGCATGTATAATATAATTAAGATTATTAAAAGTATTCATAAACACTACAAGAAAAATAGGTATTTATAACGGTTTTCGATAATTAAAGTGTCAATAAAAATATTATCAAGAAAAGTAATTTCAACATAAAATGACCATTGAAAATACTTATAAATTTTTAACGACAATTAATATATGTTAAAATACATCTTTTAGATATTTTCGACATAAACTTATTAATTGTTGATAAAAGTTTATAAATATTTTTAATGGTCACTTTGTATTGAAATTGTTTTCTTGATAATACTTTGACACTTTAATTGTCGAGAATCGTTGAAGATTCCCTTTTTCTTGTAGTGAAAATATCCAACACGTACGATACATATCCGATCAGCTATATTAAAATATCCGTGCTTATTTTTTTTTTTTTTTTTTTTTTTGATAATTAAAATATCCGTGCTTATAGATCTTAGCAGTTGACACTTGGCAATAATTACCTTCGTAGAAACTGGAATGATTTCTTCCTTGAATTTACCAGCAGCTGTTGCAGCTGCAGCACGTTTGTGAGACTCAACCTAGTTACACAAATTAAAAGAGTTTATGTTTATCCTGAAAATCTTTTCGTAGATTCTTAGTGTATTAAATATAGATAGTTTCCTTGTTTCCTATTTTATATTTGTACATTAATTATTGTACTGTAGTACTAGTTTATTCTGTGAGAAAAAGTGCATTTTATGCGGTTCACCTTATATTATAAATCATACAATGAAATTCATATTTATGTAACTTTTTGTGTGCACAGATATCGGTAGAAAGCGAAAAATACAAAATTTTGATTTCACTTGCTTCCACCATAAAATATTTTTCTTTCTTTCTCTATGGACATTTACTATTTCTTCCACTTATTATATATACATAACATTAAACTCTTGTGTACCCAAAAAAATAAAAAATAACAAATCAACCCTTAACATCTTAGAGGAGACTAGCATGTTAAATTGTTATCTTTCATGCTTACATCAAGCCTTTACCATTAAGTCTTAGGTAACGCTTGATAGGAAGTCAAACTATCTTATCATCACTCAGTTTAACAATCTCCTTTATTGGAAGTATAATTAATCAGCTTCTACAATTGGTTCTATCTAATTAATTTTTGTAAATAATGAATTTTTTTTACTCTATAAAAGTGAAAAATCCTAAAAAGTAAAAGAAAAATGCCAGATAACTATAACTTATCTAAAATTTTGTATCCTGAACTATGTGACATGATTATTAATCTTTAGATAAATTAGTGGATCATACTATTTTATTTCATCTAATAATCACTATACTTTTTATCATAAATTTTATATACATTTTTCTAGATATGTAATATTACTCAAAATAAAATATCTAGCAATATAACATTACAGCAAGTGAACTTATATATGGTTTAAGGATAGGATATTATTATGATTGTTCTGGTACCTGGTTAAATTGGATGGTACTAGTATCCATCCTAGTTGTAACCATTAAAATTGAGACGTGTTAATCTCAATTCCACATTTTGATCAAATTTCATTTAAGCGTTAGTACAATCTTTTTGTTACACTTTGACCCTGTATAGTTTAAATTTATCTTTTTAACTTTACATTCAAATCCCTAAATTCATCATCTTCTTCCATACTCCACTATAGCTTGAGCAAACTGGTGCTATCATCCATGGAAATTGTTCAAGAAATTGCCACGAAAAAATCCGATAGCACTGCCACACAAATCCTCCTCCCCTCCATCAACCGATACCCGACCCTAATCTCAACCACCCCAAACCCTCTTCAGTGACGGAGACCATGAGGGCAAGGGTAAGCTTGATGATGTGGATAGAGAAGTATATCCAGGCTATCGTCCATCAATCCTTGCCGAGCATATATAGCTAATCAATAATTACTTCAAAAGCCATTGCTTTTGGATGTTATTCCTCAAATGACAACCACTGTAGCAGGGAAAAATATGAAGAATCGATACCTCCTTGGTCACAGTGATTTTCCATTTTCTTTTCGAAAAAATTGTTTTCAGACTTAAACCAGAGAGTGGGAGGGTCGTGAGGTCCATGATCGATGAGAACACTAGTTTGGCAACCATGGAGATTGTTCAAGCTATAGTGGAGTAGGGAAGAAGATGACGAATTTATAGGGTGTTTGGAAAGTTTTTAAGTGATGAAATTGAATTGAATTTTATCAAGAATTAAATTTCATCAGCAATTAAATTCAATTCTTATGTTTGGAATAAGTTAGTAAATAATTGAATTGAATTGAATTCCTTAATTTAAAATCTGTTTAATAATGAATTGATTTGTACATTTTTATCATTTTATTCTCCAACAAACCAAAAAAAACAAAATCTCTTAATCTTAGAAACCAACAACCAAAACCCAAAAATTTACAAAAGGCTATCTTTCCTCCACGAAATACATCTCCCTCTGCCACAGGATCCCCCGCAACAGCCTCGACCTCCTGACCTCCAAAAACGACGTCGCAAACCTAGCAAACGACTTCCTCATCAGTGGCAACCACTTCCCATTCCCCTTCCCCTTCCCGCCACTCTCATCGTTTTTGTTCCTCAGTAGTGGCACAAACCCAAGAGCGAGAGAGTAGGCTTCGCAGACGAGGAGCCAAGGAGGTAGGTTGGGTAAGTTGGTAATTTCAGTTTTTCAGATCAAATCCTCCTCTAAATCAGACTAATTTGTGTCTGATTTACTTTTAAGTGTTTTGATGGAATTCAATTTCATTGAGATTTAAATTTTTGGCTAATTTTTAATTCCAAATCAAGGAATTGAATTTCAATTCTTGAGGGAATTCAATTCTTTATGTTTTCAAACACCCTGTTAAGGATTTGAATATAAAGTTAAAAAGACAAATTTAAACTATACAGGAGTGAAAGTGCAAGAAAAATTTGTGCTGAACCTGAAATTTGTCCAAAATTAGACGATATGGGATTGAAATTAGCACATGCCTTATTTTTAATGGTTACAGCTAGAAAGGGTACCAGTACCCTCCAATTGAACCGGGTACATGAGTAATCACCTTTTATTAATGAAGGCCCTAACATATTGCCTTGAATCTAGTTCCCCATAGGACGATCAATCACGTTGACATCACTTTATGCATGCAAGAGATATTAGTCTGAATGCATTGTCATTACCTAGATTTGTTAATTAATTCAATTTATCAATTAGGGGAAGTATTAATTAGGTTTCTTTGTGAGGCCTTTTATTAGTTATATTAATAATAAGCTTATGCATTTCATCCTTTGATTCGCCAAAAATAAAAAAGCTTATGCATTTGACTTTGATACTCCAACTTGAAAGCGAGCACTGAGTATCTATAAAAGTAATAAATTTTACTATTGTACTAGAGAGTTAATTTAGCCCTTAACAATCGAATCAAAAATCTTTTTAATTCAAAATTTCACTCATAATAGAGATGTTATATAACGTGCAAAGATTATTTAATACATTTGTTATACTTACAGCCGCCTGATCTTGCTCCTCTCTTGTCACACCATAACGTCGTGCTAGATTCTCAGAAGTAATTCCCATAGGAAGAAAACAATCTCGGGCTTGTGCTAACGTTTCTATCTGTTTAAGTAATAAAAGATGAAGATGACTAAACCATGTTTCAAAACTTAAAAAAATAGTACCATTTCAATGTACTTTTGGATTATTTTTACGGAGCCTTGGAATGCTATCCTGAGACATATACTCCAATCCAGCTCCAATGCCTGTATCAAAGAGTGGGAATATTAGCTAGTACTATGTAACAAGGTCACTCACAAACATAACATTTATTTTTTTTTTGGATAAACTAAAGGTATTCACAGCCAAATACCTCAATAGAAATACATGTAAAATTATTGTTGGGTTTGGACTCACTCCTATGTGGAGAAAAGCCCAAAACCAAGTTAGTCCACTTATGCATCAGATGTGTAAGCTAGGGTAACATAGAGAGTGCTCATTTTGAGTGAAAAATCCCGCAGCCACATAGAGAGAGAAGAGAGAAACTTGGCCTTCACTTCCCATTCATTTTCTGTCACGACTTGTCACCTTTGATCGGCGTTTACGAATTTGCTCACCGTTGGATCGAGCTGAAATTTGGACAGCCGGTTTCTGAGAGGTGGTTCTTCATTCTGAACGGTCAGATCATTGAGCAAACGTCTGGAGTGTGAGATATTGCTCACGAACAGAGGTGCTGTTTCGGTTTGTGGAATCAGCTTTTCTAGTTTAAGCTGTCACCGTAAATCGCCGTTTATGAAGTCGTTCACCGTTGGATCAAGCTGAAATTTGGATAGCAGCTTCCAGACAGATGGTTCTTCATTCTGAACGGTTAGATTGCTGAAATAAGATCTGGAGAGTGAGAAACTGGTCTCAGACAGAAGCTCCAATTTTGGGGTATTTCACATTTCCTTATTCTCAATTTTATGAATTGATGATTGGTTGGTTTTAGGTTGTTGTTAGCACGATTTGTGCATTTATTTGAGACTCTCTTGTACCTATTTTGATCATAGTGGAGTTATTTCATTGGTCTGGACGACCCGTGGTTTTTGTCTCTCACATTGAGGGAATTTTCCACGTTAAAAATCTTGGTGTATTGCTCCGATTATTGTTCTGGTGTATTTGTGTTGATTGCTGCCATTATTTCGCTGCTAGAAATGTTGCTTCTCTTGTTCTTGCAAGTAGGAAATTGTGTGTTTAGTTCCCAACATTTGGCATCAGAGCTCTATCTTGGGCATTATTGATTATAGCTTGCTTGAATGATGGAGGCAAATGCAAATAGAATGGTATCATTGAATGGTAGTAACTATCATATATGGAAAGGCAAGATGAAAGATTTGTTGTTTGTTAAAAATCTGCATATGCCTGTGTTTGCTACACAAAAACCAGAGTCAAAAACTGAAGAAGAATGGGAATTTGAGCATCAACAAGTTTGTGGTTTTATTCGACAATGGGTAGAAGATAATGTTTATAATCACATTGCTAATGAGACTCATGCTAGAACTATGTGGGAAAAGATTGAGTCCTTGTATGCTTCCAAGTCTGGGAACAACAAGTTGTATTTGTTGAATATGTTGATGAATTTGAGATACAAGGAATGGTCTTCCATATCTGATCACTTGAATGGGTTTCAATGAGTTTTAGATCAGTTGTCAGGCATGGGAATCAAGTTTGAAGATGAGGTTCAAGGGCTTTGGTTGCTAAATACTCTACTAGACTCTTGGGAGACATTTCGTATCTCTCTTACTAATTCTGCACCTAATGGTGTAGTAACCATGCAACTTGTTAAAGGTGATGTCTTGAATGAAGAAGTGAGAAGGAAGACTCAAGGTTCTTCATCTCATTCAGAGATGTTGGTTACAGAAAATAGGGGGAGAAGTCAGAACAAAGGCACAAAGGGTAGAGGTAAAAGCAAAAGCAAGTCCAGATCAAGGTACAAAAATATTGAATGTCATTACTGTCATAAAACAGGGCACATCCAAAAGCATTGCTTTCTTTGGAAAAGGGAGAACAAAGGTAAGCAAGAGAAGAAAGAACACAATAATGATCGTGTCTCTACTGCTACGTCAGATGATCTTCTCATTGTAGGTTATGAGAACATGATTAATGTAGTATCTGATGAGTATGACTGGGTAATTGATAGTGGTGTCTCAATACATGTCACGCCAAGGAAGGAGTTCTTCACATCTTACACTTCAGGTGACTATGGAGTGCTAAAGATGGGCAATGATGGATTGGCCAAGGTGATTGGTATGGGAGATATTTGTTTAGAAACTATTGTTGGAATGAAGTTTCTGTTGAAGGATGTTAAACATGCTCCAGATCTCTGCTTGAACTTGATTTCGGTCAGAAAGCTTGATGATGAAGGTTATGTTAGCACCTTTGGTAGTAGTCAATGGAAACTTACTAAAGGCAACTTGGTAGTGGCTGGAGAAAAGAAGACCTCAAGTTTGTATGTGCTGAAATCCACAATCTCAAAAGGCAATATAAATATAGTTGAAAGCAAAGAAGCTTCTGAATTATGGCATAGAAGACTTGGTCACATCAGTGAAAAAGGTCTCAATTGTTTGGCTAAAAAGGATGTACTTTCTAGTTTGAAGAATGCAGAGTTGGAGAAATGTTCTCATTGCATGGCTGGAAAACAGAGAATATTATCCTTCAAGAAGCATCCTCCTTCAAGGAAATCAGATTTCTTGGAGTTGGTGCATTCTAATGTTTGTGGTCCATTGAAGGCAAAGTCTTTTAATGGTGCTCTTTATTTTGTAACTTTCATTGATAATCACTCAAGGAAGCTTTGGGCTTATGCTTTGAAGACCAAGAATCAAGTCTTGGAGAATTTCAAAGAATTCTAAGTTTTGGTCGAGCGGCAAACAGGTAAGAAGCTTAAATGCATTCGTAACTGATAATGGTGGTGAATATTGTGGACCATTTGATGAGTATTGTAAAGAGCAAGGTATTAGGCATGAAAAGACACCTCCTAAAACACCTCAGCTAAATGGTTTGGCGGAGAAGATGAATAGGATGTTAATTGAAAGAGTTAGGTGTATGCTTACTGAAGCAAAGCTGCCTAAGCATTTCTGGGGAGAGGCATTGCTTACAGCAGTACATGTGATTAATTTGAGTCCTGCTATTGCTTTAGATAATAATGTTCCAGATAATGTGTGGTTTGGCAAGAATATCTCTTATAATCACTTGAGAGTGTTTGGGTGCAAGGCATTTGTTCATGTTCCAAAGGATGAAAGATCTAAGTTGGATGTGAAGACAAAGCAATGCATCTTTATTGGGTATAGTCAGGATGAGCTTGGCTATAGGCTCTATGACCCAATTAATAAAAAGCTTGTGAGAAGCCGTGATGTGGTGTTTGTCGAAGACCAGACCATTGAAGATATTGAGAAAGTGGAGAAGACTGAGTCCCAGCATAGTAGTGACTTGATCGATATAGATCTAGTCCAGCCACCACATGCACAAGAACTAGCAGAGAATCAGGCCCAGGATCATATGCAAGAAGATGACCATAGGGTTCGTGATGACTAGCAGGTAGGAGATCATTTAGATGCTCCAACTGATGATGTTGTTGATGATCAGCATGAAATACCTACAAATCAGCCTGTTGCACTTAGAAGTTCTACTAGAAAGATACAACCTTCAACCAGGTATCCTTCTTATGAGTATGTGACTTTGACTGATGGGGGAGAACCTGAATGTTATGAGGAGGCTATGGATAGTGACCAGAAGCAAAAATGGGTTGATGCTATGCAAGATGAAATGCAGTCCTTGTATGACAATCAGACATTTGAGCTTGTGAAATTGCCTAATGGTAAGAGAGCTTTGCAAAACAGGTGGATATATAGGTTGAAACATGAAGGAAATTCTTCTTTCCCAAGGTATAAAGCTAGATTGGTGGTTAAAGGCTTTAGGCAGAAAAAGCGGATTGATTATGATGAGATTTTTTCTCCATTTGTGAAGATGTCATCTATCAGGATCGTTTTGAGTTTGGCTGCAGGTCTTGATTTAGAGGTAGAGCAGATGGATGTAAAAACTGCTTTCTTCCATGGTGATCTTGAGGAGAAAATCTACATGGAGCAGCCTGAAGGTTTTAAAGCAAAAGGTAGAGAAGATTATGTGTGTAAACTCAAGAAGAGCTTATATGGCTTGAAGCAAGCTCCGAGGCAATGGTATAAGAAGTTTGAGTCTATAATGGGAGAGCAAGGCTATAAGAAGACTACTTCAGATCATTGCATTTTCATTAAACAGTTTGCTAGTAATGATTTTATTATTCTTTTGTTATATGTTGATGACATGCTTATTATTGGTCAAAATGCTTCCAGAATTGATAGGTTGAAGAAGCAACTTGGGATGTCATTTGCAATGAAGGATCTCGGACCAGCAAAGCAGATTCTTGGCATAAGAATCATCCGGGATAGAAAGGAGAAGAAACTTTGGCTGTCACAAGAGAAATACATTGAAGCCGTGCTGCAAAGGTTTCAAATGGAGAGTGCTAAAGCTGTTAGTACTCCTCTTGCTACACACTTCAAATTGAGTTGCAAGCAAAGTCCATCAAATAAAGAAGAGAAGAAAGACATGGAGAGAGTTCCATATGCTTCAGCCATGGGTAGTTTGATGTATGCTATTGTATGCACTAGACCAGACTTAGCTCATGCTGTTGGTAGTGTTAGTCGTTTTCTTTCAAATCCAGGAAGAGAGCATTGGAATGCAGTGAAGTCAATTATGAGATATCTCTGTGGTACTTCTAACTTGAAGTTATGTTTTGGAAATGAGAAGCCTTTTCTAGTTGGTTACACTGACTCAGACATGGCAGGAGATATTGACTCTAGAAGGTCTACTTCAGGTTATTTGATTAAATTTGGAGGTGGAGCCGTAGCTTGGCAATCTAAGTTACAAAAATGTGTTGCTTTATCCACTGTCACAACGTACCCGGAGGGGGGCGCCGAGACTCGGATGGCGATCGTTTTGGTTTTTTTGAAAATGTTTGGGAGTCGCCACCAATTTTAATTCTGGAAAAATTGGAAAACCTTTAATTTGACAAACTGGTCTTTAAAATGAGATTTAAGGTCCGGGAGTCTGATTATGATTAGGGAATGGTGGAAACTTAATCCCACTGCACCCCTAATACATCCGTATAAATACGGTTACCCTAGAGTTTATTATGCAAATTTATTTATAACTTTAATGTATTTATTTTTCCCCAAAAGTTAGCAAACATGTAAAATATAAAATAAAATAAAACAAAAGAAATTAAATTAAAAGAAAACAATTTAATGAAAAATTAATTTTGGTTTGATAGTTGTAAGCTACGCCGACGTACCCTCTGGTGCAATAAAGAACTCAAAACCACGTCGTTCTGTAGAAAATGCTTGTGTGTTGATGGGTTTTAATTAAGATAAAACTCAAAAGCTGTGTTGATTGATTTTAATTTTGAAAATAAAAATGTGTTAATGGATTTGAAGATGATTTTTGGTTGATTTTGATTTTGAAAATGATTTTTTATTAATGAAAGATTTAAAAGGAAATCCGCTTTTGCACGAGATTCAAGGCCGCACTAGGTTGCTCAGTGAACTCTTACGATTCAAAATTGTGAAGGGAGCACCAACTCCTCAGTCACAATTATTAAATGTTTCACGGATTAAAAAAATTATACTTGTTAAAAAAATTTTTTTTTTTTTTGGAAACCCGAAAAAGAGGCCCATTTCAACAAAAACAAAAAATAACTAGAATGAAACCTAATTCTCTCTATTGCTGGTATTCATACAAAGAAAAAGAAATGCTGCAGAGGCAAAAGGAGTCACGGCACTAACAAGGTAAGGAAGGGCGGCGGAGGAGAAGAGGTCCGAGGCTGTTGGGAGGCTGGCTCCACGAAGGCTTCGCGGTGGCAAGGGGAGTTCCCTGGGATGCGAGGCGCTAAGCGGCAGCGTGCGAAAGAGGCTGGTTAGCGCGCGATCTTCTTCGACAGGGGGTGGTCTCCGCAGACTCAAGCAGATCGCGGAGAGGCTTAGCTGTTCATGGAGGATGGGTTGCGCGAGGGTGGGGAGAGGCGGAGCGCAGGTTCGCACAGCTGCGAGAGAGGGATGCTGTTTGCGGTGGGGCTTCGCGAAACTGGTTGGGGTTGCAGCGCCTGTGGTGATGCTGACTGGGCAAGGGGCTGTGTTGGCGCGAGCTGGTTGATCTGTTGATGGAGATTCTGGCGCTGTCGGGGCTATGAAGGTTTCTGTGAGGAGGATGCGCTACCTGTTGGCGATGTTTGCGTGGCAGCACCGGGCAAAACAAGGTCGCACGAGGGTGGAGGTTCAAGGCGCGCAGTACTACTGTGTGAGGAGGACAGGGCAGAGCTTCGTTCCTTATTTCCTCTCTGTTATTTTATTTTTGTTTGTGAAGGTTTGGTCCTTGGCTATGGAACTTGGTTTGAAATAGAATGTGATATGCTTGTTTAGTGATTGTTGGGACCTGCTGTTTGTAATGGTTGAAACTTGGTGAATATGGGTTATGATTTTTCAACGGAGGCTTGGGCTATGGCAGCTTTAGTGGGCAAAGTGGTAATGATATTTTGTAGTTATGATGATGAGGGGTGGGAGATGATAACGGTGGTCGTGGAGGACTGTTGGTGATGGAGGATTGTCGCTGTGTGGTGATGAAGAACAAGGATAATTAGTGTAAGCCTTTAATATGCTTTTCCAGAACTCCCCCTCCCCTCTGATTCTGTCTCCCCTGATACTTATACTAACCATCTTTGCCATTGACATTTTTTATGCTTCGCAGGAGGATGAGAAGCGTTGCCCCCTGCCCCCCACGCCTCAACCTTACCCATCATCCTTGTCTTAGTGTTTTGGGCTCTGGCAGAGTGCCCATTCCCTGCGATGAGCTGAGTGCAGGACGTGGAGCGCAGGAGATCGAGAAGGCTGCAGCATTTTTATTATTGTATTTTCCAAAACCAATGCCAGTTGCTGTGTGATGGATTGTTTCAAACATTATTGCCCATCCATGCCCGCCACCTCTTGTACTATCTATTTTTATTTTTGTTTTTTTTTTATATTTTGTATTTCTTTGGGCAAACGAAAATAAAAGGAACACATTAATGGGCTGGCACTAGTTGGACCCAAACACGCAAAATGGGCTAAAAGCTTGAAAAAAAAATTTTCATTTTTCAAATTTTTCTCAAAAGAAATGAACCAGCAAACTACAAAACAAGAATTTATTTTATTTTTTGAAAAGACTTTAAAAGAAACTATGAAGTATGCAAATTTTTGAATTTTTGGTTTAAATGACCAAGCAAAATCGGGTGTTCACATCCACTATAGAAGCTGAGTTCATTGCCATTACCGAAGCATGCAAGGAGATGCTTTGGATGAAGAAGTTCTTACAAGAGCTTGGTTTTACTCAAGAGAAATATGTGTTATTTTGTGATAGTCAAAGTGCTATACATCTTGGTAAAAACTCAACTTTTCATTCAAGATCCAAACATATTGATGTGAGGTATCATTGGATACATGATACTTTGAATGCTAAGTTGTTAGAACTTGAAAAGGTTCACACTGATGAGAATGGTTCAGATATGATGACTAAATCTTTGCCAAGATGGAAGTTTGAAGCTTGTTGTTTGATCGCCGGTTTGGCGGTTACCTCCACATAGTCGTGAGGGGGAGATTTGTTGGGTTTTGGCTCACTCCTATGTGGAGAAAAGCCCAAAACTAAGTTAGCCCACTTATGCATCAGATGTGTAAGCTAGGGTAACATAGAGAGTGCTCATTTTGAGTGAAAAACCCGCAGCCACATAGAGAGAGAGAAGAGAGAAACTCGGCCTCCACTTCCCATTCATTTTCTGTCACGACCTGTCACCTTTGATCGGTTTTTGTGAATTTATTCACCGTTGGATCGAGCTGAAATTTGGACAGCAGGTTCCTGAGAGGTGGTTCTTCCTTCTGAACGGTCAGATCATTGAGCAAACTTCTGGAGTGTGAGATATTACTCACGAACAGAGGTGCTGTTTCGGTTTGTGGAATCAGCTTTTCTAGTTTAAACTGTCACCGTAAATCGTCGTTTGTGACTCGTTCACCGTTGGATTGGGCTGAAATTTGGATAAAAGCTTCCAGACAGATGGTTCTTCATTTTGAACGGTTGGATTGTTGAAATAAGGTCCAGAGAGTGAGAAACTGGTCTCGGACAGAAGCTCCAATTTTGGGGTATTTCACATTTCCTTATTCTCAATTTTATGAATTGATGATTGGTTAGTTTTAGGTTGTTGTTAGCACGATTTGTGCATTTATTTGAGACTCTCTTGTACCTATTTTGATCATAGTGGAGCTATTTCATTGGTCTGCACGACCCGTGGTTTTTGTCTCTCACATTCAGGGAATTTTCCACGTTAAAAATCTTGGTGTATTGCTCCGATTATTGTTCTGGTGTATTTGTGTTGATTGCTGCCATTATTTCACTGCTAGAATTGTTGCTTCTCTTGTTCTTACAAGTAGGAAAGTGTGTGTTTAATTCCCAACAATTGTCACATTGATTCTCCTAGAAATTAAAGGTGTGATTGCTTACAGTTGGCAATCAAATTAAACATTAAACTAAGTTTCAGAGCCATCACTAACGGTTTTTCCCGTTTAAAAATAAAATCATGTAATTGAAAAGGAAAAAGATTAGCATATCATAATGTAGGTTTAGAAGTTGATTATATTATAAATAACTTTTAAATGAGAATATTCTCATTAACCAATGCCATATATGTTTTGAAAATGAATATAATAAAACACACATTTCCATTAATTAAGAAGCTAAATCTCTTAATTGTTTGCTATTAAGTGCTAGGGAGAGGAACGTTATTGAGGGTATATCAAAGTGGGGTAGAAAGAGAGTTCAGATTGCCGACCTTATACGGATGATACAATATATTAAGCCTTGCAAATAAAGAGCATGTCCTAAATGTGGGAAAAATCCTGGACTGTTTTGCTATAGTGCTTGGCTTGCATATAAATTAAAGCAAAGCATCCCTTATTCCTATATGTTGCGGGGATGACTGCTTTAAAGATCTAGTACATCTACTTAGATGTAAAGTGTGTATGCTCTCAGTAATGTATCTTGGTATTCCTCTTGGGGCAAACCTAAGAAAGTTACTAGATTCTCACTTTGGAGGGCTAAAGCTTTTTCTAGGGCTAGGAGATTGACTCTTATAAAATCAGTGTTGAATAATATGCCATTATACAACATGAGGTTGTTCAAGGTCTCAAAAGCGATTGTTAAGCACATCATTTAGATTCAAAGAATTTTTTTTAGGTTGTGCAAGAGGACAAAAGAGGAGTTGCGCTTGTAGCTTAGGAGGAAATTAGAAGATCTAAGCATTTAGGAGGTTTAGGTGTGGGGGATTCATTGATAAGGGATACAATTCTTCTTTTTAAATGGTGGTGGTGTTTTTTGGAGAGAAGAGATGCCTTAAGGTGATTGTATCGAATCACGATGAACGTCCCATCACCTTAGAGAATAAGGTTTGTGAGGAGACAAAATTCAATTTGTAGGAACAAATCCTTATTATTAAAAATTCAAGCCCAGAGTTCTTCGAAGTAATCACACTGGTGTATGGGTAGGGGGAATTCAACTTTTTTTTGGGAGCATATTTGGACAACAAAAGAATTGAAGCTTTAAAGGATAGATTTCCATGCCTATACCAAGTAACAAACTAGCAAAATTCTCTTATCATGTTCATGGTCTTTTAGCTGGCAGAGAGACTTTTTAACCCGGAGGTTGATGATTATGTGAGATGGAGATTTCTCCCATCTAGTTGTTTGAACACAAAATCATTCTACAATACAGTGAAACTTTCTATTGTAAGGAATTTTATTGGCACCCACTCTTTAGTATGGTGCAGAAGGGTGTTGCACCACCAAGAGCCAAAATCCTCGCCTGATTCATTAAGCAAGGTGAATTGACAACAAAGGAGACTCTTGTCAAATTGGGAATCCTTTCACCAGTAGCTGTTATATGCCTTTTTTGCCAAAGTGTTGTAACCTTGGTATCCCATGTGCTCTTCTTGTGTAAACTGGCCCAAGAGATATGGGCTAACTGTTTGTTGTGATGGAAACTTTCCTGATACTATCTGATGGACCCCCTTCCTTTTTTTTCATGCATGGTATGGCAATTCTGTTCAGAGAATTGCAAAAAAAAGATGGTTTTCCCTCTTCTTTGTGGTATGTGGCTTCTCTGGAATATAGGGAAACCAAATTGGGAACTTGAGAAGAGACTTCTAAAATTAAAATGAAGCATTTGGATGAAGGCATGAATGCACGGCAAAAATAAATTATTGTAAGAGTTATAGGCAAACCCAATGGTTTTGAAGAGATGGAAATGGATCAATAGAGGATAGTGAATCAATTCCTACAGTATCTTTCCAATTACTTGAGGATTCTACATAATCATTGCTTAGACATTGCCTCCTACTACAGTTGTCATGGTTAATATGTGTTGCTGGATGTCTTTTATGATGATTTCAGTGTGCTGGCTATTTACACTCTTGCTGTTTTATTTGTCTGGTTTATGTTGTATATAGATTGGTATCGCCTTTCTTTAATGATTAGTGCTTGTGAATATTATGATTGGTGGCCTAAATTATGGTTTTATTGTATATAGGTTGGGAGGGACTAATGTGGTGTTATGGGGGGATGTTTTGGTATCCTTTCTGTTATTTTTGTACTATTTTTTATTTTTATTTTTTTGCTTATTATAGGAGGATGTACACCCATTGTGAGGGTTAGTGAGTTGTTGTCTTATTATTTCTTTGTTAGGTGCCAAAAGATAAAAAGAAGAGGCAAAATGAGAGAAAAATGAGTATGGCAGGTGAGGAAAATGGTCAGCCGATAGAAAAGATGCCAAAAGTATGATAGGAAAGAGTGAGTGAAAAGAGAGTTTATAAAAAGGAAAAGAGATTAAAAAATTGAAATAGATGTGTCTTTGATGATTAGGTGTGTGTGTGGGTGAGTTTTATGTGTATTAGTGGCTGTGTGGGTATAGACGTGCACTAAAATGGGTGGGTGAGTGTGTTACACAGTGTATATGTGTGGGTGCTCATGGGGTTGTGGCATTATTTTGGGGGTGTGTGTCTATGTGGATGTTATCTTTCATCCCTAGGCAAGGGTCTCTATATGTGCATGGTCTCTTATGAATAAATGATGCAAAAGATAATGAGTCATGGTTCTTATGTTTAGTCTTGGTTTGGTTATATGGTTGTTTTTTCCATTATAACCTTGAAGGCAATGCGAAATGGGAGTGTTATGGATCATACAAGTGCTTAGTTGTACTCTGCACCTTCTCAATCTTTGATGCCAATGTCAAAAGGGATTGACTTGGTTTGTATAAGAAGGTACCTGCTAGATTTTGGGTTGTAGAAGTACTATGAAGTATGAAAGTTTCTTCTCTCTAATCTAGGTGTGTTTGTGTAAATTTATTGGATAGTGATGAAGGGTGTCATGTGTTTGTTGTGTTTCATATGATCTTCAATTATGGTTAATGATCCTTTTTATGGTATGATCCATTTGCTTTTCCCTTTATTGCTTCTAAGTTGTTATCTTCCTTTCCTTGAGGAGCTATCTACAATCATCAATTGCTATCATAATTGGGCCTTTGTTTTGCTATCTACAATCTTCTTTATGGCTTTTGCAGTATGTGCCTTTGCATTTGTTGCTCTTATGATAGAACAAACAGAATAATTCTCATGTTTTTGTGTTGCATTGGCTGTTATTTCTCTGGCCAATGTCATGGTACAGTGACTAAAGTTAGGTGTACACTCCAAGATATATCTAATGGCTTAGATATGGTGATATATCTATGCACCACTCATGGAATATACATTCTAAAATCTCTATTTCTCTTTTTCCATCCCCTTCCTCCTTCATTCAGATTCCTAATCTGACTAGTCACAAGCTATTTGAATAAGTGATCAAACTTTGGGATCAAGCATGCATCAACCTTCCAAAATAGAGTAAAATCACCTTAGATCTAAATTGATTTGAACTCTAACAGATTCACAAATCTCTACATTTCACAAGCAAAACTAAAGAGAAGAAAAATCTGAAGCATTGGTGCCACTCCCAAAGGGTGTAACCTTCCTTCAGCTCCATCTTTCTTGGCAGTGGAAGAATCAACATGTCAAAGACAAAAATATTATCACTGCATTTTGTTTTTGTTCTAATTCTTTGTGCTCACCTCATTAATTGCATAAATCAAAGATCTCATATGACAGTGCAGAAGTGTGGTCAACGAGGACATTACAACCAAAAAAGCTAGAGCATCGATCCTAGTCAAAGAAGCTTTTGTCATTGGTATGGATGTTGTGGTTTGAAGTTGGTGAAAGGAAAACGAAAGCGTTGTAGGTGGTTGGTTGATAAATTGAAAGAAGGAGGAATGGGATGAGAGAAGAGAAATAAAGAGATTTTAGAGTGCATATGTCATAAGTGGTGCATAGACATATCACCGTATCTAAGTCATTAGATATCCTAGAGAGGTTTACCATAGTGGCCTATTTTTCTTTCCTTGTCACAATTGGGAATGCCATTTGCTGTGCCCTTTTGGTTATTTACTTTTGTGCTCCACCTTCTTGGAGTTATAGGTATTTTATAACCATCAAAAGAAACTCATTGAAAAGGAGAGAAAAATCTATCATGGACGGGGCTGGAAATGAACTAAGTCGCATAGCTGAGCTGGGTAAAGTTCAACCTCAGTTCATTAACAATTGTATTTGAAATTCAGGCTCAAGTTTAATGAATGTTTTAGCATAACAAGTTAGAATCTTTACTGTTAGTACATAGCTTATTTGTAACATAATTTACATATCATACACATGATAAAAAAAATTATCAAGTTATGTTCATTGTTCATAACCAACACATCATAATTTTACTAATAAATACATACATATAATATGTAATACACAAAAACACACATATCAAGATAAAACATGAGATAATGGTCTAACATAGTAAAGCTCAAGCTTGGTTCATAAGCTCACGAGCTCAGTTTATTGAGTTATTAACAAACAGAGCTTAAAATAGTTGAAAGTTGGCTGTACTCATTTTCAGGCCTAATTGTGGTGTGAAGAATTACCCACATTAACTAAATTTTTAACAAGATTAACACATAACCCTTTTGCATTCTTTCATGATCTTGTTTCATCTTAAATAAAGAACCAAATATTGTTGGGCTCAGAGAATGATTCACAGTGTAATTAAATGATGTCAATGTGTGACAATGAGTACCAAAACTAAATATGATAGAATTAAATCTATGAATCGGCGCAGCACAGCGAAAATATGAATCAGGATGAATAGTAAATTTTTCTACAGAGGGCCCACTAATCACTATTCACGTGGGCCAGCTGGTACTATTTACCATCAGTATCAAGAATTTTGCACATCGAATATTTAACGTGGAAACCCCCAAATACCGAAGGAAAAATCACAGGAAAAACTCCGAAAAATATTCCATTATATTCAGGATAATTACAAAATATCCTTTCTACACTCTCCAACCCAAGAGGTAAATATAATGTATCCCAGTGAGAATCCTCCTATTCAAACACTACAATTTTGCAGTACCAAGGAGCAATAGAGATGATAACTAAAAATATTCTCGGTGTATATACCCACACCCTATACTCTTTGGGATTTACTCACACTCTCTATTATTCTCTCTCACTCTCAGAAAAATAATACTCTCTGTATATTTTTCTCTCTGCAGCTCTCTAACTCTCGCTGCTTGTTATTGCCATGAATGAACTGAATCCCTCCTCTATTTATAGAGGCCTTCAGCAGTGTGAACATGCACTGCCTATTACTGCACGGAAGGAAAAAACGCGGACATGGCGTTCATTTTCCAATTTTCTAACTGTAGCAATTATGGTTTTTCTTCCTTCAACGTTTTCAGCTTCTTCTTTCTCGGCTCCTGCTTTCTCTTCTTTTATTTTCAAATTTTCAATATTGATGGGGCCCATAGCCTGGACCCCACAATTCTCCCCTTCCAGCCAATGGGGAAATAATTTGGGAAAAATCATCTGAGATTCACACCAATTAACTTGGCACGAAATTGAAGCTTATCTCGTGCTATAACTTTCTTCATGCAATAACCTTGCATTTCTCAAGCATTTAATGGTGCTAACACAAGAGCATCATCTACAAGCCTCATCACTGGCTTAACATGCTCTTTTCACTTGTACCACCGATATTCGGGACACGCCACCTGGACTCCACTTTGTCAGGAAGACTTTCGACACAAGGGACCTATCACATGGATCCAACAAACACCATGTCATTCATACTTGATCTAAACCAGTTGATCCAAACCCATCAGCTCCTTTGCAGCTTCCTCCAAATCACCATGGAGAAACGCAGTCTTCGTGTCTGACTGCTCAAACTCCAAATCCAAGCTAGCCGTCAATCCGAGAATCACTCGAATAGAACTCATTTTGACAACTGGAGAGAAAATCTTGTCAAAATCTATCCCTCGCTTTTGACCAAAGCCTTTATCAACCAAGCGAGCCTTGTACTCCACTAGCTTGTTGCCATCTTTCTTCAGCTTGAACACCCATTTGTTCTTCAAGGCTTTCTTGCCTTCAGGGAGTTTTACCAGCTCATAAGTATCGTTCTTCTGGAAGGAATTCATCTCTTCTTGCATGACTTTGATCCACTGAACTTTATCCTTATGAGTCGAACTTCTTCAAAACTCTCCGGCTCCCCCTCATCAGTGAGAAGGATATACTCCGATCTGGGGTACTTCTTGGATGGTTGTGGCACTCTATTAGATCTTCTAAGCTGTCGTGTTTGAGCTTGCTCCCCCTGCTCAACACCTTCTCCATCTTCAGCATCCTCAATTGCTGGCTCATCATCAACCCCATGATCTTGAACCTCTCCCCCTACTATGGCATTTTATTTAGGAAGAGAGACTGGTGTAAAATCAACCTTACCACCAGCTTCATTAGTTTTCTCTGGAATAGCAGAATCCGACATAGTTTCTTGCT
Source organism: Dalbergia cultrata (assembly GCA_031216105.1). Taxonomy (NCBI): domain Eukaryota; kingdom Viridiplantae; phylum Streptophyta; class Magnoliopsida; order Fabales; family Fabaceae; genus Dalbergia; species Dalbergia cultrata. The sequence goes on along the minus strand of CM062351.1, from coordinate 20,827,191 downwards.
CATGAAACACTACGTCCCTGCTTCTAATAATCTTCTTATTTTTCGGATCCCATAGCCTATATCCAAATTCCTCATCTCCATATCCCATAAATATGCAAGGAATGGCTCTATCATCAAGCTTCTGTCTCTGCTCCTTACTTACGTGAGCAAAGGCTTTACATCTGAATACCTTTATATGAGAGTAACTAACATCATGTCCGGACCATACTCTCTCCAGAATGTCAAAGCCCAAAGGAACATACGGAGATCTGTTAATCAGGTAGCACGCTGTTTGAACAGCTTCACCCCAGAATGGCTTAGGCAGTTTAGCCATTCTCAACATACATCTGAATTTCTCCATAATGGTTCTGTTGATTCTTTCGGCTACACCATTATGCTGTGGGGTGCCAGGAACCGTCTTCTCATGCTTGATGCCATGTTCAGAGCAATAGTTCTTGAATTCATGGGAAGTGTACTCTCCCCCATTGTCACTGCGAAGACACTTCAAAGGTTTCCCAGTTTCTCTCTCCACCATAGCATGAAACCTCTTGAAGTATTGAAACACCTGGTCCTTCCTCTTTAGGAAATACACCCACACTTTCTGTGAAGCATCATCAATAAATGTCACAAAATATCTGCTACCACCCAGAGTCTCCACCTCCATGGGACCGCATACATCAGAGTAAACCATATCCAAAATATTTTTCTTCAGCTTTAACTTTTTGCTGAAAGATACTCTATGATGCTTGCCGAATAAACAATGATCACAAAGATTTAACTTTGTACCTTTGGCATAAGGAATGAGGGATTTCCGAGCCAAAATCTGCAATCCTTTTTCACTCATATGAGCCAGTCTTTTATGCCACAAATTTGGCAAAGCATCATCTTCAACTGCATTCAATCCTCCAATCTGCTTAACTTGAATCTTGTACAAAGTGTTGTACACTTCTCCTCTGGCAATCACCATCGAACCTCTGGAGAGCTTCCACTTGCCATCACCAAAGTTACTATGATATCCGGCTAGATCCAGAGCATGCACGGAGATCAGATTCAGGCGTAAATCCGGCACATGTCGCACGTTCTTCAATGTCAGTGTACATCCTATATTTGTTTGAATGCACACATCACCAGTCCCTACAATGTCATAATTACTTTTATTACCCATATTCACTTTGCCAAAGTCTCCTTCTTTGTACAAAGTAAAAAATTCCTTGTTGGGAGTGGCATGATACGAAGCCGCTGAGTCAACGACCCATTCAACACATGAATCTACAACATGACATTCTTTATCTACAAAAGAAAGCACCACCACTTCCCCATTTATCACAGGGGTTGTAGTATTTTCATCATCAGCCGCGTCCTGACTTCTCCGATTTTTATTGCCTCTATTCTTCCAAGCCTTACAATTCCTTTTGATGTGTCCTTCGCCACAATAGTAACATTTAACCTTCTTCTTGACTGGGACTGCGATCAATCCTTTGGTTTTCTGGACCGCCCTCTGCTCTTGCTTCTCCCCCTGTTCTATGTGACAAGGGCATGAAAATTATCAATTCCCACCAAGTCTTTTCTTCTGGTTTCTTCATTGAACAAACTATCTTTGACTTGGACTAAAGATAGTTTTCCATTTGAAGCAGAGTTGCTCAGTGATACCACCAAGGTCTCCCAGCTATCCAGCAAAAAACTCAAAAGTAATAGTGCTTGTAACTCGTCATCCAGCACTATCTGCATGGTGCTTAACTAATTCACCATATTTTGGAAGTCACTCAAGTGCTCAGCAACAGACCTTCCATCTCTGTACTTGAGATTTACCAGCTTTCTAATTGCGAAAGCTTTATTCTGTGCAGTCTTTCTCTCATAGAGATCTTCTAACTTCTTCCACAGAGTATGTGCATTCGTCTCTGTGGCCACATGGTGGAATACACTGATATCCACCCACTGCCTAATTAACCCAATGGCCTTCCGGTGCATCTTTTTCCAATTTTCTTCAGACACTTCTTCTGGCCTTGCATCTCCCTTCTCTGCAGGATCATACAAATCCTTATAGAAAAGTATATCCTCCATTTTTGGCTTCCAGATGGAGTAATTTGTTGCTGTTAGCTTGATCATGGTACCCATATTCTCTTCCATTTAATTTACACAGCACAATCCTGAGCTCTATCCCACTTCTGACACCAAGTGGCTCTTCAAGTACCAGGGAGAAATTCTTTTCTGATGTGGAAGATCAGATTAAACTGCAACCACAAAGCATACTAAGAATAAATCACACCATACCAAAGCTCTGATACCACTTGTTGGGCTTAGAGACTGATTCACAGTGTAATTAAATGATGCCAATGTGTGGCAATGAGTACCAAAACTAAATATGATAGAATTAAATATATCGATCGGCGCAGCGCAGTGAAAATATGAATAAGGATGAATAGTAAATTTTTCTATAGTGGGCCCACTAGTCACTATTCACGTGGGCCAGCTGGTACTATTCACACCAATATAAAGAAATTTGCACACCAAATGTTTAACGTGAAAACCCCCAAATACCGGAGAAAAACCACGGGACAAACTCTGAAAAATGTTCCACTATATTCAGGATAATTACAAAATATCCTTTCTACACTCTCCAACCCAAGATGTAAATATAGTGTATCCCAGTGAGAACCCTCCTATTCAAACACTACAATTTTGCAGTACCAAGGAGCAATATAGATGATACCTAAAAATATTCACGGTGTATATACCCACACCCTATACTCTTTGAGATTTACTCACACTCTCTATTATTCTCTCTCACTCTCAGAAAAATAATACTCTCTATATATTTTTCTCTCTGTAGCTCTCTAACTATCGCTGCTTGTTATTGTCATAAATGAACTGAATCCCTCCTCTATTTATAGAGGCCTTCAGCAATGTGAACATGTACTACCTATTACTGCACGGAAGGAAAAAACGCGTACATGGCGTTCATTTTCCAATTTTCTAACTGTAGTAATGATGGCTTTTCTTCCTTCAGCGTTTTCAGCTTCTTCTTTCTCGGCTCCTGCTTTCTCTTCTTTTATTTTCAAATTTTCAATAGTGATGGGGCCCATAGGCTGGACCCCACACATATAGCATGTCTTTCACTTATCTTCTTTCATCGTGGTCCTTTGCTTTTTCATTTTGCATTTCCATATTTGTGTGTTTTGGGCATTTCATATATTTGAAGTTGAATTGCTTTTTTGTTGTTCATAAGGATGTTGTTGATTGTTACATGGTAACATATTATAGGAACAAAATAAAAAGAGCTAGTGATAATGTTTTGGGACATTTCAGTTAGATGAGGCATTGGATGGAATGAATGAAGAACATTGCAGGTGTTCTTATTGGCACAGGTGCATAGTACCATAAATCTCTATACCTCGATCTTTGTTTTTTGGTAGCACAACATGTCTCGATCTCAGGTGAAGGCTAAAAGCCTCCCATGAATCGAAATATATATATATTAAAAAAAAATAAGAAGAAGGACCTCAACAACATCAACGATGAAGCTTCCAAGGAGATGGACGGGGTTGGTAGCTGCTAGCGTATGGGTCTGCAGCCGATGGTGATAATTTGGTGGTGGCCAGCGGTTACACAGAGATGATAGTTCAGACTCTATAGATTTATACCTTTGAAATATAATATATTACATACAAATTTTTTTTAATAAGTGACTTATTAAATTTAGACCCATTAAAAGAGTAATAAATACGGGAGGACCAACGATAGTCCCCAACTAGGCAGGATTAATGAATCTCCACATTCTTTTACTAACAGTATCAATTATTACTTAGACAAACTAAAAATGGAGCATCTGTTTTTATTTTTAAAAAGGAGGAAACCGTATTTTTCATTTTTGTTATTATATTTATCTTTTACTCGAAATAAATGTGGTACTAACAGCATTATATTCCCAATTGATTCTTACCAATGTCATAGAACCCGGCTTTTATATAAGCAGCAACATCAGCGACTGCCTGAAGTCCAGATGAACATATCCTATTGACAGTTCGAAGTGGCACAGTCTCTGGTTGAAAATTAAAAGAGATTAATCATGTATCAAAAATTGAGCTGAAATACACAATAACAAGTAAATGTTTAATTTGATAACTAAACTTATATACATGCTTTATTTTAGTCCCAAAGAAATTACAAAAAAAATAATATTTGAATTAGTCTTTTTTGTTATTCGAGTTAATCCTTATTGCTTATAAGAATTAATTTGAAACACTTTTTTTATAAATTCAATGACAAAGTTGTTACTTTATTAATTTTAGAGATTATAATGAAAAATATATATAATTTCAAGAACCGCAAAATGACCCTTTACTCTATATAGTAACTTTAATTTTAGCATTCAATGTTATGACCATCATAGTTACCAACAACATAGCACGTGAGATCTGCATCCACTTAGTAACTTCCATCAAATCATGATTTCAATAAACACTTATGTTTAGTTCAAATTCCAAAATCATGCAGCTATAAGAGGATGTAAACTTCAATTTACACTTTGGTCTAGGGTGAACATGCGCAAAAAAGAATAGGGAATAAGTTAAGAAGATGTAACTTCAATTTACTTGGTGAAAAATGCAGAAAAGGCACATGGAAACTTGCCAGGGAAACCAGCATAGAAGGCTGCCAATCTACATTCAGCTGCTCTGTCTGCTCCTGGAGCCAATACTGTTCCAACAACTATGTCCCCTACTTCACTTGGGTCCACATTTGTTTTCTTAATTACTGCCTATATGAGATGTTGAGAACTCATAAATGAGCATGATTTTGTTTAGGAGTGTCCCCTGATGGGGATTGAATGAGTTTTAACTTTTAAGAAAAACGTTAGTAGATTTTTTTAAAATAATTATATTTTGCCTTAATATAAATCTAATTAAACTAATCCAACTTAAATTAGTTTTGGATTGGATTAATTTTTTTGACTTTTTTGTTTAAACATTCTAAATATAAAAATTCATTAAAATCTGAAGCTTCAATTTAATTTCCTCATAATATATCAAATATAAATATAAACCAACTCACTAAAATAAAACAAATATAGGTTCAAACAAATTTATGAAGATACAAATATGCAATTTCACTTCAAATACTCCTAGTTCAAACAAATTTATCAAAGTATATACCGAAATAAGAAATATGCTTAAATCAAATAAAGGGAATTAAGTTTGGGTTGATATAGTGAAAATTAAAGGTTACGAACTAAGTATGAGTAATGGCTAATTAATCTCCTAGGTAAAATGTTGTTTTAAAATTAGTATATAAAATTTCTATTTGGTTGAGTTGGATCAAAGTCTTTTTTTTTTTTTTTTTTGGTAGGGGATCAAAGTTCAAATTAATATCCAAAACATCCAAAAATCAATTTAATCCATTTTTTTCATTTTCTTTTTCCAAAATCCTATTTGGCTTGATTTCAATTATATCAATTTGGTTTTGAACACTCTAAATTTTAAGTATCAAAATGAATTAGATAACTTGAAATCCATTCCCTAACTAACCTAATTAAGTTCCCCTTTTTTTTGTTGGTAATCTACCTAATTAAGTCCTAGAAATCACAACATAGGGGGAAAAAAAGGCTATTATTAATTAATTAACCAGTGGATCCTTGAACCTGCTTGAATCAATGAATTGAACCTTGGGTTTATGAATAGAACTGTTAAACAGATTAGTTTAGACCATTTAAGCCTTAAATTGATTTGGCTAAATCCGACGCCAAACCCAAAAAACAAATGATTTGGTTGAGTAGATACTTTCAATAAACCGGTCAATATTTTATTATAGTATATGTTTTAGATTTTGTTAAAAATATTATAAAAATTAAATTTTATATATAACTGAAAGGATGAAAATTATTTTTTTCGAAGGCTATTATTATTAGTTTTTATAAAAAAAATGTTAAAAATTAATTTTTTTAAATTTTTAGATTTTGATTATTTTTAGGTGTAAAAAGTTATTTTTAACAAAAGTAAAAAAAAAAAAAAACACTTTCAAACACCTAGTTTGGTCCAGTATATTTAATCAACTCTCAAATATGAAACGATTAGCCTTTAGAAAAAAAATCATTTAGAAGACTAGTTTGTTTAATTATACTATATATTTTGAACATTATAAACAAAATGTGTTAATAATATTTGGATTATATTAAATTAAAACTTCTCATTCAATAAATGTTATAATAAATTAATCTAAGTCTTTAAATTTAAGTAAGCCCATTATATTTTCTAAGCTTTCAAAGAAAAATTATATAATTTTCAATTTTTCAATATGTAAATCAAAGTTATCACATCACTTTCAAACATTATTATAACCGTAATATAAAATAAATTGAAATTTTTATTATTTTTATTATATATTTTAAAATATTAATATTATTATATTATTATTAAAAAGAATTTAATCTATACAAACTGATAAGATAAGATTTTTTTATACTATCATCTAATAAAATTATTCCACTTGCTTTTAACTTTTGAGGTACCGAAAGAAACTTTTTAATATTATCGTCTTGGCAATGTCAAGAGGGATGAAAAGGGTACAAGTTAGCTACATATATAGGTGCTGCCTAATTTATTGGTTTGGGTGTTTGCTGTTTTTGGACTTTGTTGTCTTATCTTTATTTTTTCTTACTCTACTCTTTTTCTTACAAGGGTGTTAAGTGCTTAATAATTATCTAAAGAAAGAATGGTAATTGGAGAGAGAGAACTACTTAAGTATTTACTAAGGTGACAGAATGTTATTGAATAGTAATGCAACATATATCAAAATTAAACTCTATTAAAAATTAATCGAACTTATATTTCATCCTGTCAAATAAATCCGGCTAAACACAAGGTCCAGCGGTTCATTTGCATAACTATACTACGTCCAGTTCATTTACTTATAATATTACATAGAAGCTTTAAAATTCCACCAGGAAAAAGTTCAAATGAAGTTAATAAATATTGTACTTTTTAAATATTTATAGTGTAATATATAATATAATATAATATATTTAATTATATTAATACTATACAATATTGCAGGATATAAATTTTTTATTATTGTAATTTTTAGTAGCAATATTTTAAAGAGTTTTATCATCAACTCTTTTGTTTTAATGACTTTATGTTTCGAAATCTTTATTTTTTTAAGAATATTTCCTTCCACTAATTAATTATGATAGAATAATTCTACAACTCTTTAAAATACTATTAGACATATTAAATTGTGTTTGTTCTATATTTTTTTCGATAAATAAAATCTGCTCAACAAACTCTCCATATTTTAAACCAATTTGCAGGTAATTAATTTTTCAATCTTATTTCTAATTAACCAACTAATTAGTTGATCATGGAATTCACCTTCAAAACTGAGGCAAGCAGGTCATCTGGAAGGGTATCCTTGAAGCCCCCACGCTTCGCTTTGCAAATGGCTGTTCGGTATGCACTGCTTATTGGAATGAAATTGAAGTCAATGGTTTAGTAACGTCATTACCTATGTCGTAAGCCAGAAATTAAACAAATACACAATATATAGGTTGACATTCATTCATATTGGCATATTATAATGAACTTACGCTACAATCACCACATCATCTTCAGATGCGCCTGTTCGCCCATATGAAGAGTTACCTGCTGCACAGAATGAGGCCTAAAAAGAAATGGGAAAAGGGAGTATGTTAATTAGGGAAACTCTTAGGTGTTCTTAGAGCCAGATAAAATACTTGCTCTGTTTTATTTAGTGATTGACAAATTAGCTATTGCATTAAAAATATAGGAGATATAAGAGACAATAATAACCCACAAAATTAATATGTCAATTAAAAAATGGATTAGAGCAAGTGTTATCTTTCGCTCTTGGTGCAGCTAAGTATTTATCTGTCAATTATATGATGAAGAAAGAAGTAGTGAAGCATTTTCTATAAATGCTTCTTATGTGAAAGTTCAAGAGAACATGAATGAACACACATTATAATCTCCAGTTGCATTTGTGTTCCGCCTTTACAATTCTTCGTCAAATCTAATCGCATCCGGTTAGCATTGCATGAGATCCATACACCCATAACCGAGACAAAGTAAGTTGAAGATTAGAATTTAGAAAAGAAAATTGATTATTGTACTCACAATGAATTGAACACTCGGTCGATTCACATCTCATCTAATAAGAGATGAAATATAAATCACCACGGTGTCTCATTTATTATAAGTTAAAAAATAATAATAACTCTTTAGAAAATAGAGTAGACAGCTTAATCAATAATTAAATCCTTGAAAATCAGGGCATGAAGAAATTAAAACATTCAAAAATGAAAAAGAAAAATCGATCCTATACGCATCGAGATTTATAATGTATTGCTACCAGTCATATGTTCAAACTTCAAAGTTTAGAGATCAGTTCAAACTTTGAAGGAGTTTCCATTTCTTGGGGTTGCAATTAAAACATTACATAGGAAACATGAAATGAAATAGTTGAGGAAAATGAAACAGGCTAGTACGAGACAGAGGACCTTTATTTTCTTTTTTTAAAAAAAATAGATATTACTTTAACGTTTAAAATAGACATCTAGATCTTTGTGTTATACTTTAAACAATTTAATTTACCCTATATATCCATGCAATTTCATCAATATGCCATGTATCATCTAACACAAACACATATCCGAGTCCGACCTATACATACGACACTCAAATGGCACGTGAGTATTTCATAGGTAATTCTTGTATTAAGAACGTACAGACATGTCAAACACGTTTGGGTAACACTCAGACACGAAAGATAGATATAGATCTATAAACTTACTGAGAGATCAGTGGATGATTGAGTATGAAAAAATGAATTTGAAGAATTGGGTTGTAGATGTTCAAGTAGAACTCTCTGTCTTTGAATTGCTTTCTCCATATTTGAACACCTTTGCCTGTACTGTGTTGCTGACTTTTAGCGGAAGAGAAGTTCCGGAAGGAAATAGTTATATATAACAAATAATAGAAGAGAGGGATTGACTTGAACAAATTAAGGAAATATACACCACCAATTCTCCTCCAACTTGCTAAAAAAAAAATGAAATAAAATAAAACTAACAACCAGATAAAGCTTGATCAAAATTTATTAAGTTGAAAGACATACATCTAGCACGTTTGCACATGAGGTGAATAGGTGATTTTTTAATTTTGTTTTGCTTAAACCACTGATATGCATGGTTTATTGGAATTGGACTTACGCTATTTAATTTCGATAGATGATAGATCCAATATGAGAGTCTCTTAGAGCTAAATTTTAGGATTAAATTTCTATGCATTTTTAATAGACTAATACTTTTATACGAAGTATGATCTATTTCTTCATGCATTAAATTGAAAGAGTGTTATTAGGTGTACAATTAAATTGTATAACAAATACACATCACATACCTTATCACCATTAGATTTGATAAATGAGTGGAAACCACACATCAGATCCATTGATGATAAAATTTGTGGTGTATATTTACTGTGTAATAAATACACACCACATACCTTATCACCATTAGATTTGATGAATGAATGGAGACCACACATCATATTTATTGATGATAAAATGTATTGTGTGTATTTTTTATATATTTTAATTGTATACCAAACATTATTCATACTGAGATATAAGATCTTAATTAAGCTAAACAAATATCAACTCACATAAATCGAGGAACATTTTCGTGAACGGGGTCGTTAATGTGCGTCAAGGGCTCCGATGTTGACCGGATTAAATTATCTTCAAGTCAACTTTTAATATCTAATTCCTCTCTTACATTTTATTTGTTAATACATTTTCTTTTTATTAATATTGAAGTTAAATCACATGCATCTCAAAATTATGCTTTCGACTGTGGATTATGAAGCAACAGTCTGGCAGCATGTGGACCCACTATGAAGTGGGCATTTAGAGCATCTCCAATGGAGAGATGAAATTTGATCCCTCTTTTGGGCCCCATTAATAACACATTATTTTTGTGTTATAAAATGTAAATAGGGACCAAGAGTATCACTTTGCTCTCCAATAAAAGGGACCAACCTTGTCCTCACTTTGATCTTAAAATTAAAAAAATTAGTATTTTTATAAAATATTTTATTTATGTTGTGCTGTGTCTTTAGAGATGTATTTTTATTGAAAAAATAAAAATTGCTGCATCATACCACGTGTTATTCAAGGATTGGAATTGGATGAGTCCCTGTTAAAAGGGATCTGGGTGCAATGGGACTCGAGCTCCGCGTCCCTCGTTCCCCCTCCGGTGGTGCTTCCCGCGTTCCTCAGCCCAAGTTGTCAGAAGAGGGATGCACTCACTTTTGGGTTGGAGGTGCTCTTATAGTTTATATATAAGTTTGTCATTATTGTTGTTAAAAAAGGCTTAATTTTTTTGTTATATTAAGTTTACATGCAAGTGGATTTTCTCTATCAAGTATAATGTTGATGGGAGCATTAACAAATACAAGGCACAATTGGTCGCTAAAGGTTTCACACAATCCTAAGGCATAGACTATGATGAGGCCTTCAATCCAGTGGCAAAATTAAACTATGTCTATGTTATCTTATCCCTTGCAGCAAATCTAGATTGGCCCTTGTGCCAGCTTGAAATCAAGAATACATACCTAAATAGTGAACTAGAGGAAAAAGTTGACATGAATATTCCCCCTTGGCTTGAAAACCTAGAAATAGCAAGCAAAGTGTGCAAATTGCACAAGTCCTTGTATGGCCTCAAACAATCACTCTAGGCATGGTTCGAAATGCTAACCCATGTGGCCAAAGGAAATGGGTTTGTTCAGTGCCAAATAGATCACACAATGTTCGTCAAACATTCTCTAGAAGGGAAGACAACATTGTTCATCATATATGTTAATGACATAGTCATCACTGGTGACAACCATGAAGAGACCGAATAGCTTAAGTCGAGGCTATTGGCCAAGGAATTTGAAATCAAGGATCTAGGAAAATTGAAATATCTCTTAGGAATGGAAGTGGCCCGATCAAGAGAAGGAATTTCCATGTCTCAGAGAAAGTACACCATGGACCTTTTGACTGAAACCAAGATGTCGGGGTGTAAGCCAGTCGATACTCCAATGGATCCAATCAAGAGAAAGTTGGGGAAGAAGAAGATTGACCTCAATCGACAAGAACATGTATTAGAGACTTGTCAAAACCTAACTCACACAAGACCAAGATATTGGCTTTGTTATGAGCATGAAAAGTTGGTATATGAACAACCCAACAGAGTACCACAAGAAGGCTATGAATCAAATCCTCCAGTACCTAAAAGAAACTCCAAGAAGAGGGCTATTTTTTGCAGAAAATTCAAATAAAGACATCGAGGTGTACACTGATGCAGATTGGGCAGAGTCAATCACTGATCGAAATCCACCACAAGCTATTGCTCCTATGTTTGGGGACACTTAGTTACATGGAGGAGTAAAAAGCAATCAAAAGTTGCAAGAAGCAATGCTGAAGTAGAGTTTAGAGCTTTGTCTCATGCATTTGTGAAGGGATATGGCTCTAACGAATACTTAAAGAGCTCAAATTCCCTTGGACTATCCCGTGAAAGTTCCATGTGACAACAAAGCTACTATTAGCATTGCAAAAAATCCAGTTCATCGTGACAGAGCCAAACATGTAGAAATTGACTACCATTTCATAAAGGAAAATCTTGAAAGCGGGTCGCTAGTCTGGAATACACATCATCAAGCTAGCAAACTCCTAATATCCTTACTAAGAATACCTATGAGATCTTAAGATCCAATCTGGGCATGGTATACATCTACCACCCAACTTGAGGCGGAGTGTTGGTAACTGAGCATCTATTTTTGTGAGGAAAATATTATGTTTTGATAAATTATGAGAAGTTTATTTGTTGCCTTTTCTTTTTAGGTGGTTGATGTCTATGATTTATTTTATATTTAATAGGAGATTATCTCCTCCTTTATTTTAGGGGATATGATAATTTGTATAGCTATTTCTAAGGAAAATTTATTTGGCCTTTGTAGATTTATTCACATATTGAAAATATATTTTCTACAGGAAAAAAAGAAAGAAAGGATAAAATAGATAAATTTTGTTTTCGGTAGTTTTTTCATGAATATTAAAATACAAATACATATTTTAATTGTAGTTAATTTTATCCATTGGACTTAAGTTTTGATGATTGGGATTTCGTTACCATATGGTTCCAAACTTGCTTGGAACCACATAAGTATTAGCCATCAAATAATATATAAACAACAGATAAATCCTTATTTCTTAGTGATCAATTTAATCCTCAACATAGCATGTGTGATAATAATCATATTAATAGTAAAGTAAAAAGATTGAGTTAGAGTTATCTAAAATATTGAGGAAAAGATAGATCCACAATCATTCTACCACCTGTTAGAGGAGACGCAAAGAAACACAAAATAGATAGAGTTGGAAGAGAGAGTGACTACTCCTATTTCACAAACATTGAGAGTGTAACTTCATCAATAGGGTAACAAACATATGTTATATGGCTATGAGCAAGGCCTCACCTTTAGTATCAGTAAATGATGAGCTAAGACTTACCATTATAGTTAACCCATACATAAATACCCATAATAATATCTACAATGAACAATGCTGAATAATAATAAGTTCAATAACAATAGTGATCACAAATTTTCAGCTAAAACAATAAAGTATAATAATTTTGACATATAATTAATTTTAGTCCATAAAATTATTCCAATATGGTATTAGTGCAAATGAAAACCCAAATAAGAGAGTTGTAAATTAATCTCCCAGACAAACTTTTACTCTTAAAATACAGTCGTTCGCTATAAGACTAATTAATTTAAGTATAACAAGTAATAAGAGCTTATACTTGCATAAAACAAAGTAAATAATTTCACAACAAAATGTTTTCTTATGTTTCAAAAACTACATTAGTAGCCACCAAAAAAAATTTAAAAAATAAACTACATTAGTTTGCATAAAAGTTAAATCATGTAAGCAAAGCGAAGACTTCCTAAATCTACGTAATCTTGGGCTTCAGCCTCCTAATTTTAAAAGAAGAAAAATCTACGTAATCTTAATCGTTCTATAACTCAATATAAAGAATTGTAAGCAAATTTTTTCTTAGATCTACTTATTCTAAATTAATGTACACAAAAAAAACTATTTAATAGTGTTATTCGTGTAATAATTTAATAATACCTTAAATGTGTCTTTAATCTTCGAAAAACAGTGAATTTGATATTGGTCTACAACAAAATTAATTATGGTCCACACATTTTGAAAATTGTTTTTATGATAGGCAATTAATGCTACGTGGCATATCATACTCTTATATGTCAATTCCTCTAATAATCTAGTGGACCCAACCCAACAATTTATTTCGCCCCCAACCCATAATAGTAAGTTTTGTACATAAGATTATGATATGCAACGTAAAATTATTTGCTGTCATGTGTATTTTGGTTTATGTGACCTTTAACTAGCAAATTCAATATTTATCGTAAACAAACTAACAATTGGGATTAAAAACAAACAATTTTAAAAATATTTAGATCAAAACAAGATTTTATTTTTTTAAAAAATAAACCAAAATTCGCTTATTTTATATCAACCAAAACACTATACACTTAAATCTTTAATAATTCATAACATATTTTTACCAATTTATTTGATTTTCATCATTACTGCCATATGTTTTAGAACTCAAAATTAAATCTTTATTATAACATAATTCAATGTTATTTATTGTCGGTGGTAGAAAAATGCATTAAAGATTGAGTTTAGTTTTAATACATTTATTATCACCTAATCAGATCTTTATATTTACATAACTTTTTGAGTAGTGAATGTGAAAATTAATTTTATTTACTTGTTATAATATATATTGGATTACAATATGCATTAAAATCAAATTTATCATTTACTTTTTATTTTTTTCTCATCTTCTCATCAGCATATTATCGTCATAAAACTTTCCTACAAAGTAATTGAAATTCTTAAAAATATTTAATGACAAGAGTTGCCATCAATTGAACGGAAAACGAAAAAGTCTCCTTCTAGAACCTTTACACTTCATAACTTCATCTTCTTCTTTGAGTAACCCCATGGATGCCAACGTGTAATTAAGGAGATCATTCAACTCCACTAACACTCGAGTTGAAATGGATAGTTATTAGGGACTATGCGGACTAAGAATTTTCATTTCTAAGATCTAAGCTCAATGTTGTTATATTATATTGGGAGTTCACTCCTATATTATTTTCATGTAATTTCGGCACTACAATTAGATGGCTGTAGTCTACGCCCCAAAAAAAAAAATGTAGTCTACCAAAAGAAATAGCAGCATAAATCTTGCTACTATACATTTATTTACTTATTTATTTTTTCCATTATAGGCAATTTCATTATCAATGATTTATGGTTCAACCTTCCAATCATAATCGAATTCAAAATGGCAAGACTTCAAATCATGTAAAGCAACCAGTGACTAAACTTGCACAAATCTTCAAATGTCTCCCCTTTCAAATACAGCAGCAGCTCCCATACCTGACCCTGAAATGATGCATATTTCGACAATGTTAATAAGTAATAGCCAAGGAAATGAATAACAACTTAAACTCGTATGCAGGTACTATTAATCTGTTTATTTTTCTCCTGATGTTGCATCCAAAATATCTTAAACATGAGCAAGGTGGCTCATAATCAGCAACAAATGGAAGAAAAAGAAATGCAGTAAAGTCCCAGTCACCTTGAATGAATCCTAACAATCAACATCCCAACTTTCACGAGATATGCACTTTTCACCAAAAGCCAATTTTGATTTTTAGATAAATTAGAATGATTATATTTACACTTTTACATGTTATCTATACTAATCCTCAAGTGCTCAATTTGTTTTTCTAGCATTTGAATTGAAGAGAGGTCAAGAGAAAAATCACCAATGCACATTGAGATTACACCAAAGCGACAATCCTTGCCACGGCGCTTCATCTCATTCAATAATGTTGCAACACAGCGGGCACCTGATACAAAAATGGTAGCATGTAAATTCACCATATACAAGAATTTCAAAGTCAGCATCATCATGAAAGGCGAACAAAAATTAACCTATTCATTTGTAAGTTTAAGGTGGCTGGTCCTCAACGTAAGATAAAATATACATGAGTTCACAAGTTACAATTATACAAACATAAGAATAATATAACCTATTCAATTGTAAGATTAAGGTGCTTCTTTTGTGCTGTGTTTAATAAGAAAAGAAAAGAAAGACAAATAAAAAGAATAAATTTCAGTGAGAATATGTCAACGTTACCTGTAGCGCCCAAAGGATGCCCAAGAGCAATAGCACCACCATTTACATTGACCTTTCTAGGATCAAGTGCCAATTTCTTGCAGGAATAAACAAACTGAGATGCAAATGCCTACATAACAATATATAGTTCAGTACAAGGCTCATTGAAGTTATGCTTGTTTGTGTAAATGTAAAATAGAAAGTTGTTTTAGGTTACTATCAATTTCAACCACTAAAACCATTACCTCATTGATTTCAAATAAGTCAATGTCACTAAGTTCAAGACCAGCAGATTTCACTGCAGCAGGAATAGCATAAGCAGGGCCAACTCCCATGACAGCAGGATCCACTCCAACAGCAGAAAAACTCCTACAGAAATTGAATAAGGGACGTTAAGACTGCAAATCAAAATTAAACTGGCTTGTCCAACGAATACAAAATTTTTATCTTAGTATTCTACTAAACAACAAAAAATAAGGTTATATCCGAAGCCTGACTTTGATTTTGTTCATTTATTAATAGATTTCAGCGTTATCATGAGTTAGCGATTTGCAATATTCTTTGAACCCAGATTATTCTAATATGTAATACCTGGTGTACACGTGTCAGTAGATAAGTTTCGGTAATCCTAAGGTCCCCCAGACCCACCTATGTTACCGGATTCGGGTTTTTGCCAAGTTTGAAACCCAACACTCCAATGGAGGGATATATGTTAGAGCCACTTTCTTGGGATCAAAAGTCCCGGTAATTGCTCTCTAGATGAATATGAATTGAAGAGTGATTTTTAATGAATTTTTGAAAAGCTCTAGATGTTTCATTTCTAGCCCCCAAGTTTAGAAAATCGTCGGAATTCCGGATTTTGAACTAAAACTTAAAAATGAGATTTTGATTGGTTGAGGTTTTGATTTTTTTGATATTTTATTTGAATCCAAATGGGGGGTATTTCCTTATTTACATTTATGTATTAACTTAAAGTAAAGAAATGTAAATAACCATGACAAAGAATAAGTCACGATACATCGATTGATATAAGCTGATACCATAACAACATTGTGTAGCTATCCACGGTTTCTGTCCACAGCTGGTGTTGATGTTGCTGTCCACGGCTAGAATTCCTTTGCTGTCCACAACTAAGGATTCCATAGAGGTGGCAGTGTTGGATTTGTTGTCCACAACTGGCTATTTTGCTAACCATGGCTAGAGAGTTTGTTGTCCACGGCTGGCTAGTTTGCTGTCCACTACTAGGAATTTTAGAGAAGTAGTGCTAGTGCATGATGACAGCAAAATGACAGCAAAGTGCTTCATGACAACAGTATTTTGCTGTCATAGAGTTCTTTTCACAGCTGTGAAGGAGTTTCCACAGCTGTAAAGGAGTTCCCACAGCTGGGAATGAGTTCCCACAGCTGGGAATGAGTTCCCACAGCTGAGAGATGGGAATGAACTTCCACAGCTGGGAATGAGTTTCCCACAGCTGAGGATAAGTTTCCACAGCTGGGAATGTAATTCCACAGCTGTGACAAGTTTGTCACAGCTGAGGCCATAAGTGCACAGTAACCCGTAAGTGCACAGTACCCCCATCCTAAAAACGCGAATGAAGGGTTAAAACCTTTCCCCCTCATTTTCCTTCCATTTTTTCTTCAAACTAGAAACCATCCCCTCTCTTTTTCTCTCATTTTTCTTCAACTCCATTCCAACCTAGCTCCCATAAATCATCAAGGTGAGTATATGTTATAAGATCTTGTCTTAATTTGTGTCATTCTTGCACATTCTCAAAATGGGCATTTTTATTTCTCTCTTTTTGTCAAGTGGGGGTGCTCCCCCAATATTGTTAGGGTTAGATTAGAGTTATTTAGATGTTGATAAATTTTAATATTGAGTTTATTGGTTATTTCAGTCGACATGGTGCCTCCCCCTGCTCCCCGGAGCTCAGTTAGAGTTGACGTCACCTCTCCCTCCACTCCAGGTGAATGGGTTCAGATCCTATGACCCTTATATTGGTCATTAGAGTTAGTTTCTTTAAATCATAACATGATTTTCTTGATTTTAGATAATAACTTAAGAGATTTGAGTTTATGATTGGTTATTGAAAATATTAGAAGAGCTTATTTTCAACATGAGCATGAAATATTTATTTTAATATAAACTCATGGGACCATTATTGATAAAAATGATTTTATCAAAGAGATAGAATATGAGTGTGACTTGATTTAGAGACTTTATAAATTTTTCCCATTGATGCTAAGATTTATTTAATCATATATTATGGAGTTTTATGGTTAGAGAAAAGCTTAAAGCAGAGATTTAGAGAAAATAACATATTTTATAAATTATGAGACGAGACGATAACTATAGAGAAACAGACAGTGAGTTAACGGCTGAGCCCAATCGTTAACCTTGGTACCAAGTTGTCCAAAAAGACAATCTCACAAAGCAAATAATGGAACCTAGTTAGGTGTCCAATTTGGATCCCAGAGGGATCCCAGAGATTAGAGATATTGTTATGTCATGGTTGACATGCATAACCAGAGAAATTATATTTTGTTATGCGAGGCATAACCAGAGATTTTTGTTTTTCTAATAGATTTCTATTATTTATGCTTTACCAAAGAAATTCTACTTTTATTTCCTTTATAACGTCATGTATATGAAAATGATTAGAGTTAACGTATTAACCAGTTTTGATGATTTTTATGTGTATATATATATTTATCCTTGTTGTTGTCTCATGAGGGGGTTATGGGTGAGGACCTACTCACTGAGTTTTAGATGAAACTCACCCCTCTCCCTTTTTCCATTACAAATACATTAGCTGCTGCGGGTTCCTCTCAGCCACCTCCTCCCCAGCAGTAGAGTTGTCAGTTGGTGAGCTTCACTTGGGGTGAAGTACCTTTTTGTGTTTTGTATATGATAGAGTGCTCCAGTGTATATTGCGGGCAGGGTCCCGGACCATAGAGATATTTGCATTGATTCATCATTATTTTTTTTTTTGTATTCACATGATTATAGCTCATGGATTTATTGTATAGAGAGCAACTCATATATTTGTATTACAGAGATATATTTAGAGTTTTAAACATAATATGTTATGATGAAGAGCATGATTTCATATGAGCTAATTATTTATTAGAGATGAAATGATATTTTATAAATGGAATTTATTATCTAATTATGCATATAAAGAGACTCAGAGGTCACAAGGCTTACGTGGGGATGGGATTCCTCACGTGTCGGTCACGTTCCCGAGTCGGGTCATGACATAATATCACTACGGCAAAGCACAATGCTCTCAAGCTTTGGAAAAACAGAAACTTTTATACAAAATACTATGTAAGTATTGCCTATATATATAACTTGGAATATTTCACAATTTAATAAGCTTGTCCTACCAGATGCCATATGTAGGTAACTAATATTTAGATTTAGTAGCCCTACATGCCAATTTTATAAAGTTATATTTTCTTAAAACATATTTTGAGAGACCTAAGAGGGTGAACCTCAGTGCAATGATAAGGTTCCTGCCTTGTGACCTTGAGCTCACCAGTTCAAATCCTAAAAACATCTTTGCAAAGCGAAGGTAAGTCTACGTACATCTACCCTCCCTATACCCCCACTAGGTGGGAGCCTCGTGCACTAGACCACTCTTTTTATACTTTGTGAGGCCCAGCTTGCAAGACTTTGTTGGAATTTGCTCTTAAATGAGCAATAATCAAATCATGAGCTTAAAATGCTGCCTCTATTGATTAATGCTGAGTTCAGATATTAGCATACCTGCATTACAAAGCTACAACTAGCAAATGGTATGCGCCCTGAACGAAGTATGTAGGACTGTTTTCAAGTATCCACATTACACTTCCCTTATAATAATAAAATTTACTTGTGTTTGCATCATTATTGTGTACCTGAAGATTCCAAGAATCGGAAGCCCCTTTTGCACAGCTACTCTTCTCTTCATGAGGAGCACAGCTGCAGCACCATCACTAACTTGGCTAGCATTCCCTGAAAATAAAAACAAAAGTGAACCAGAAAGCAAACAGATTTGATACATACTAAAAAAAATTTTCACAGAATAACAAAATTAACAGTAACAGATTAGCACCTGCTGTTGTAGAACCATCTTTCTGGAAAGCAGGCTTCAGCTTTGCAAGATCCATCAAATTTGTGTTTGGCCGGATACCATCATCAACCGAAACAACAACTCGCTTCTCCTCTCCAGTTTTAGGGTCCACAATCTTTGGAAGTAAATAATTAGTACTAAAACATTGTGAAAGCTGCAAGGAAATTCATCTTGACAGCTGGCACTTACCTTAGTAGAAACTGGAATAATTTCTTCTTTGAATTTACCAGCTGCTCTTGCCGCAGCAGCACGCCTATGAGACTCAACCTAATTACACGGATTAAAAGAGTTTATGCTTCCTGATATTCTTCTAATAGATTCTCAGCATATTATATACAGTTGCATACTCACAGCAGCCAGGTCTTGCTCCTGCCTTGTCACACCATAACGTTGTGCAACATTCTCAGAAGTGATTCCCATCGGAAGAAGACAATCCCGTGCTTGTGCAAAGGTTTCTATCTGTTGGAATAATGAAAGGTCCAGCAGAATAAATCATGTTTCAAAGATCAAACAAAATGTGAACTAAAAAGTACCCCTCCAATGTACCTTTGGGTTAGTGTTGCGAAGACTTTTAATATTATTTTCTGACATGCACTCCAATCCAGCCCCAATGCCTGAATCAAAGAATAGGAAAATTAGGCCAAAAAATAACAAAACCATGTCATTGCATACACAATCTATATTCATTCTTACCAATATCATAGACCCCTGCTTTTATATAAGTAGCAACATCAGCAACTGCCTGAAGTCCAGATGAACACTGTCTATTCACCGTCCGAAGGGGCACCGTCTCTGATTGTGAATTAGAGGAGATCAATCATATATTCAAATTTGATCTAGAATACTTACTAACCTCAAAGCATTACATCATAATGAATTCATTCACTTAATGCATTCTACATTCAGTAAAGTCAGTCAGCAATTTCAAATGAATCATTTTTTGCATCAATCTTATGGCTAAAAGTCAATAAAGTGTTCACTTCAATTTACTGTGGGCATGCATGCTTGATTAATACTAGGTAACATACCAGGGAAACCTGCATAAAAGGCAGCCATTCTGCACTCAATAGCTCTCTCTGATCCTGGTCCGAGTACAGTGCCGACAACAATATCTCCTACTTCACTGGGGTTAACATTTGTTTTCTCTATTACAGCCTACATGGAACTCATAAATGATAAATAACAAGTAAAAAAGACAAAAAAATATAAATGAATCTCAACATAATTCAAACCAAACTATTACGAGGTAGATAATTTCAAGTCATTAACCACAATAACAGTTTGTTTAATTGTTTTTCTATCTTTTTCCGTATCAACCAACTAATTAATTGATCATGGAAGTCACCTTCAAAACCGAGGCAAGCAGGTCATCTGGAAGGGTATCCTTGAAGGCCCCACGCTTCGCTTTGCAAATGGCAGTTCGATATGCACTGGTTATTGGAACGAAATTAAAGTCAAAAGGTTTAATAATGTCACTAACAAAATGGTGGACTACTAAACACACAATAGGTTGGCATTCATATTGTCATATTATAATGAACTTACGCAACAATCACCACATCATCTTCAGATGCTCCTGCTCGACCATATGAAGAATTCCCAGCAGCACAGACTGAGGCCTAACAAGAAATGAAAAATGGGGAGAAAATAAATTAGTATATATGATGACGAAATTGAGAAAACAGGGTTATATCCCAAAACAAGCATAAAACTTCCAGGTCAAAAATGTCAAGCTACAAATGCAGCAGTAACAGAATTGACAGAAGAATATCAATATACATAATTTTCGGTTGCATTTTTGCTCCACCTGTCCAGTTTACCCATCAAATATTCAAACTGAATGTTGAAAAGCTAAAAATTGATTTATTTTAGATTCTAATTATTTTTAAAAAATTATTCAAAAATATGAAAAGTGACTTTATTGAAAAATGTTATTTTCGCCCCAAAAAGAAAAAAAAATCCCATCTCAACGCCCCCTAAATACTATTTCCTCCGGGAGAGCAAATAACCAAAACTTTGAAAAACATCGCATGCAGAAACACTTAAATTAGGTCAAAGCAGAAGCAGTTATCTGAACCTGAAAATGAAGCATCCACTTGATAAGAGGAAAAAGCAAAAACAATTGCTCCTTAAAACAAAACGTACAAAACAGAATACAAGATAAGCTCAAAAGATTGTTGAACTGATAAGAACGACAAATGCCGCAAATGCATATTCAGATTCTCTCAGGAGAGGATAGTTATAAAGTGGAATCTACACAAAACTGCAAAGTTATTAACATAAAGGATTTTTAACTCTTCACTTTTTCGTCTTTACCCTCACTTCAGAGGGATCCAATAGCTTCATGAGTCTTGAATCTCAACCATTCATTCTGAAATTGATGGCTGAGATTATATATATATATATAGATATAAACAAACTTACTGTGAGATCAGTAGACTGATTGGGTTGAGTTGAGAATGATGAGTTTGAAGAAGTTGGTTGGAGGTGTTCAAGAAGGACCTTCTGCCTTTGAATTGCTTTCTCCATTTTGTTTTGGTTTTTCAGCACTTGTTGTCGGTGCCTCTTCCTTTGCCTGAGTGAGTCTGTGTTGAATCCGTTGATGAGGCTCAGCGAACAACAGAAAGGTGCTAATGGAAGCACAATTATATATAAACAAATACTAAAGATAATGAGGAAATTGGCTTGGAAAAGTTGAGGAAATGGGCTAGTAAATTCCTTGCACTTGCACGGGTCTCTCTCTCTCTCTGTTTTATATATATATCTTTTTGGGTTTGCTAGCGCTGAAGACATTGGTTAGATACTCAAAAAGATAAATTTTTAAATTTAATGGTGGATTCAAGACATCCGTTAGATACTGATATTTTGTTATTATTTATAGTTGAGATTGGGCTATTTGTTCCACAAATCAAGTTTATTAAAATATAAAAAATAAAAATTCAATTATAACTATTGAAAAAAGGAGGGTACTGATATCTTATAGGTACTAAAAAAAATTATTTTTAAATTTTTTTATAAATAAAATATTTTAAAAATGTAAAAGTTATTTTAAGTTTAGATATAATAATATTAATTTAAATTTGGATGTAATATTAAAATATCTTTATTTTATTATTATCCCTTTTTTTATATCATAAACAAATCTTTTTCTAAAAGATAAAAATTATAGTTTTTCAAAAAGATATTTTCTTTTTTTTAATAATTTTAATTTTACTTAACAAATTTATATAAATATATTAAAAATATGAAAATATTTTTTTATAAAATTTTTGTTCAAAATAATGACATTCAGACAAGCAACAGATGGAGTAAAACAAGATAATGAGTAAGGATTTTGCGCCTTTAAAATAAGAAATTTGATAAAATATAAAAATAACAGATCAATCACTATTAAATCAATAATTTTCAGCTCTTATTGTTATTGCACTTTATATTTACACGAGTCAAATCCAAGAAGTAAAAGTTAAAACGATTACGAAGCAAGTCAATTGGGCACTGAACCCCACCCCCACTAGACTTTGTGCGTCTCGTTTTTGTGGAATCACGAGAAAAATATGGCACGTTTTGCACATAATTGTTGGTAACGGGTATCAAAGACTAGCATGTTCCCACCACCAACCAGGGTGTGGGTGAGGTGCAGAGAGAAAAAAACAAAATGTAGTTTGGTGGACTAAATGAAGGGATATTGAACGCTGACAAATTTGGTTGAGATTTTTTTTTTTCAGTGAAATAATTTAATTTAGTTTATGGAATGGCATCAAAAAAATTTATATTAGTGGATAATCATTAATTTTGAGTGGCCTAATGAGTAATTGTCTCTATCAACTACTAATTAACTGTGGGTAACATTGGTGAGAGGGTAAAATAGGCATTTCCCCTATTTAGTTTTTAAACTCCATATTAAGCGGACCCGCACCACTACCTAGCGATATTAGCCTTTGCATGCTATACTTATACGTGGTTTACCTACTTTATGTTGGAAAAATATTAAAAACAATTTTATTTAAAATGTGATGTCACAATATTTGTTAGGACAAATTTTTTTTTCCAAACTTGCCGTTACATGTTTAAATGGACCATGGTTTGGAAAGTTATTTGAGAAAAAACGAACGCATTCACTGAAAATGAATTTGCTAATAATTTTTTTTCTTACTGTAGGTTAAATTAGTTTGTGCCTGAAATTGAATTTAATTTGAAGTAATTTAATTGCACGCAAACTTTGAAAATTTTAATTAAATAAGTTTGTGCATGAATAATTTATATAATGTATTATTTTGTGACAACATAATTTTTTCAGTTTTAAATTTAAGAATTTGTATGCAAAATTTGGTTTCCAAAAAAAACATAAAATTCTTATCGAAATTTTTGCCCACAAAAACAAATCTTTCAAGCAGGCATATCCATTCCACATAGATAATTTGTGTGGGTATTAATTTGTGTAGTTTAGAATTTAAGAATTACTATATTAAAGTTGGGTTCTTTAAAAATCTTATGTTATTTATCTTAAAAAATGGTATGAAAATAATGTAATCAAAATAAATAAAATTAAAGGTGATAAAAAAATTATGTAATACAAAGCTTGTGTATAAAATTGTAGTGTATAGACTAATATGCCGTAATGTTCATTAATTGTAAAGCATATTAAAGGGCAGGAATTGAAAGATCACACTAGTGTTCATTAATTATTAGTGATCGAACAAAATAAAGTAGCAGTTTATTGGAATCAGAAACTTATATATATATATTGAAAGTTAATTTTATCTGAGAGTAAGTTGATATTCAAATACAATGCAAGTAATATTTAACCGTGGCGTAGCACAGGTACATTGCTAGTCGATAACATTTGCACTATATTTGGCAATGACAGGCCACAATATATATATTTTTTGTTTTGAATGACAGTAAACCAAAATGTTTAAACTATAATAAAGTAATAAATATCATAACTTCTTGTTTGGTTGTCAAGTACTTTAGTTTAGGTACTAATTTTTTAGCAAATGTGGGCGGGAATGGATAAATCAGATAATAGGGTGCAAACCAAACTTTTGAAAAAACAAAAAAACGACATACCAGTTAACAAAGTCACTTTTATAGCCCAACGTGTCAAGCTGAGGCACCATCCACCTGCCAACTCCATTGGCTGCATTGACCGATGCAAGCATGGGAGTAGTCGCCCAAATGTTATCTGGCACTGAGCACACGAACTAAGATGCTTCCAAGTTACTTCCTTTCTGCTACCCCCTTATACTTTAGAGGACCAAGGATTAGTTGGTCCCCAATGTTGGGGACCAACTTTAGTCCCTTCTATAGAAATGGATTTCAAACGTTGGATGGCCAAAATTTTTCATCGAATGGTTCAGTTCTAAACACATGGATTTTGCAGCGAATTTGTAAAAGAGCCACTATTGTTTATGTTATTTACACCTATAGCCTTTGTTCTGTGCAGGATTACTAAGGCCACGAGTAGGGCGTCTCCGTTTGGGCGATTTACTTCGACTCCTACTTCGTGGTGTCCGCCTTCTATGTGTAGACCTGCTGGTTGTCGGATGTGCCTATTGGCTCCATGGTGAAGATCCTCCATGGCCACACAAACTCAATAGTCTTCTACGTGAACCTTCACCCCCAATCCAACCTCTTTAGCTTATTGGAGCTTCCAAATCTGATCCTCAATTAGGAAATAACAAACTACCTTTAGAAATTAGGCAATAGATTAGAAAGCCAAAATTATATTGATTGTCATGCTATACTTTTTGGCAAGTTTCAGCGGAAACAATGGAATTATTCGTCAGAAAATATCTTCCATGAATGGTGGTCCAAACAAACGGCTCAAAGTATGCCTGTCATAGGAAAATAGCCTGTGAACTTAAATGACTATAGGTGGATTATAAAAGTTGAATAGTAATGAAGCCATTCTGTAGTAGTACTAGTATCAAATGATCGGCAAACTTGGACAGTGTGACGATGATGCAATGAGATGTGTGTAGCAATTTGACGAAGTTTAACTAATTTGAAGGGAATTTGGACAATCCGAATTCTGGAAGAAAAAAAAAAAGAAGAGAAAAAGCACTGTACTGAAAAGGCATGGTAGAGTGAAATTCCCAATAAAAGAAAAATACTGCCTAGCATCACTTCGTTGCCAGCTGCTTCCTTTGCACCTTGCCGATGGTGGCTTGCAATCGGTCTGCTCAATTCAATCCTGGAATGAAAAGGGGACTTTGGTGTTTGGATAAGAATCACGTAAAGTCTTACTTGCAAAATAATATAGTTTGGACCCTCTATTCAAAACATGTGGAGGGACTATTTTGTAAATTTTTTGGTGAGAGGTTGGTCCCCAACATAGGGGACTAACTAATCATGCGCCATCTCACAAAATATAGAGAGATTTGAGAGATCTTCAGCCCGCGGAGCCTTCTCTTGTCTTTCCCCGCTGTGAAAATCCCTACGTATCTTCCCCATAATTTGTCTTTGTCTTTTTTCTGATCTCTTCTTCCTCTATATATATGCAAAAATCAAACACGAGACTCCACAATCATCACGTCTCAATTGTTTGTGTCTATTAGGTAGGGTCGTTGTAGTAGTACTGTGACTGTCATAACAGTGTCATGCATTGATATGAAGCTTTTAAGTGGCTAACCTTATTCAGAAAAAAAGGCCCCATGCATCAGATCATTAATTCATACACAGGGTCACTTTATTTGAATCTCTTGGTGTCGAGTCGTCTATTTTAGCCACTCATGTATGGCTGCGTCAATGCTATGATTTGCAGAAGCTCATAAGTCATATCTATCTTCATGCAAGGGCCCTTGTTGATAATCTTGATGTTTCAAGCCCTGTGCCCGAGCAATTGGACAAAACATTCAAGAAATGCTGTAACTTTTGCTAACATTAAATAAAGATGCTAGTTATTTCCAATGTAATAAATCAAACACAATTAATGCTTTTAGTTGCAACAGTCGAATGTTGCAAATTAAACACACGGACCGTTTGGCACACCTAATAAAATAAGAGCTGATAATGTAAACTTAATAGGATAAATACTGATAGTATAAGGCTTGATAAACTTTTGATACTATACAGTGTTTACTGTAACATTGCATAAGAC
Source organism: Dalbergia cultrata (assembly GCA_031216105.1). Lineage (NCBI taxonomy): Eukaryota > Viridiplantae > Streptophyta > Magnoliopsida > Fabales > Fabaceae > Dalbergia > Dalbergia cultrata. The sequence continues at coordinate 20,800,710 of CM062351.1, read as the reverse complement.
ATTTGATTTTATATTCAGAAATATCAAATATCTTAATTAAATATTAAATAAAATTAAATAATAATAAAATATAAATTTTTATTATAATAATTTTTAAATATTATATTTGTGTAAATATTTACTAACTATAATTTAATTTTTATTAAATGTTATTATTTATTTCAATATTTTATAATTATTTATTATTTCAATGATATATGTATAAATAAAAATACTATTTTATGTATTTTAATATTTTATATTTTTAATCATAATTATTTAAATTTAAGTTACTGGTTCTTACTTTTATATATTACATATTATTTATTATTTATTTAAAATCTTTATTTGTTATTAAATATTTATTATTTTATTTTATTTATTGTTTATCAATTATATTTATTTTTATTTTTATTATATATAAATAAACTGATATTATATATTATTTATATTTATTTAATTATAAAATAATTTTACTAAAAATATTTTTATAATTTTATTTTATTATTATTTATTTAAGAATTATTTTATTTTAGTAATATATTTTTAAAAAATGATCTCATACGTTAAAAGCTAATCAAGCCTAATACAGCCTTTCTATGTTGTGTTGAGTTATACAGTATTTTGACGTATAAGGGAGTTATGATATATAAAGTTATACAATATGTTGTCTACACCAAATAATAGATAAGAGCATAATGTATAGTATTAGCTTATACTATCATGTCTGATACGTTGTACCAAACAACCCCAAATGCATTAAGTGGTGCATTCATCGTTGGTATAGCATAAGCTCTATAAATAGTGTTTTCGTTGAGCTCTCATTACATCAATCCGGGAAATCAATTCAACTCTCTTGTTTAGAGAGTTTCCTTTGAGTACCTCTATCTTTTAGTATTGAGAATATATACATGTGAGAAAATACCTTGAGGTATTTAGGTTAAGTGGAGTTAGTCCATCTTTTGTATCTCAATTATATTTCTATAGTGAAATATTTGATTATTGTATTGTCTATGTGTCGAACCATATTAATTCTTAGTGTCTGATGTAACTTTTTCTTATATTTCCATGAATTTATTTTGCACTATATTGTTTGTGTCTTGTGAGACCACTATTTTTACAAGAGTACTACTAAGTTTTCTTTCACCCCTCAATAATCAATGGTGAGAGCAAGTCCTTCACATGAATCAAGGTGAGGGAGAAACTAGCTACGCTAACAACTCCACAGTTCAAGTACATACTCTATCTTGCCTAGTTCAACATAATTTTTTTTTTCTTTGTAAAATAGATGGTACCCGTGCAAAAATTAATTTTAAAAATCTTCCTTGATTTAAATTTTTTAAATTGTTTAATATTCTTATTTATAATTCATAAAAAATATGTTCTTATTTATAATATATTCAATTAAATTTGATAAATTATACATATATACACTTTTAACTTTTGAGTTAAAATTGATACAAATATTTTCTATGAAAAGTGATTATTTTTAGCTAAAAAAATCTCGTTTGCAATTTTTGCCGACTAAATCATGCTAAGATTTTTTTTAGTATTTAATTTATATACTGTGTCAAGATTAAAAATTTACTTAAATATTTAATGATGTATTATCATATCAGTAAAATAATTAAATTTAACTACTTATTTACTCTCTTCAAGGTCTTAGAAATATGAAGTATATAAACATTTTATTTAACATTATAAAAATGTTGAAGTTTTTTTTTTCATTCACCAAAATTTGAGTTTATAGATTAAAAGTAGAATTTATTTTATATTCGCCATTGATAAAAAAAAAATTACACATACATCTAATCATACATAATTATATAAACTTTTATAAATAAAAAAAAAACTTAGATGACAGTGTAAAATTCATTTACATTGTTAAGATATTAATGTCAACCTCTTCAAAATGACAAAATCTAGTTTTAAACTCTCGTTAACATCTGGTCATTTTATACTCATATATCATTAAATTCATTTTTTTTTATTGAAATTAAATGTCATTGAAATTGTTTGATTGTTATGATAATTATCTTAAGTATCATATAAAAAATATAATGTAATTCACTAACACTATAAATTAGTATATGAATATTAATATCAAAATATAAATATATCTGTGTACCAAACAAAAAGTATCTAATTTTAATAATTCAAGGTTTTTCATATACAAATGGGTAGTTACATATTTTTAAAATTTAAATTTGACTGTATTTTGATTTATAATATTGTATTTAATTAATAAATTATTAAAGTAATAAATTGAGCAAGATAATTTAATAATGGAACATAATTTAAAATTTATTGTGAATAGAAAAGAAGAGAAAGTGGAATGATTTTAAGAGGAAAAATTTGAAACTTTTTGTATATATATAAATAGATAGTTACAACCTTTTAAAATTTAAATATGATTATAGGTAGAGAAAAAAAAAAAAGAACGTAGAATGATTTAGGAAGTTGAGTGATTCTAGGATTCATGCATGTAATAATTTTTTGTAATATTCCTTTTAGATATAGATATACGATTTGCACACAGCTATGCCAAAATCTTTTAAAACAGTTCATCTTGCCCAATATTGATTGAATCTCTTATTCACATGCAGAGAAATGTGATTCTCAATACGAAATGTATACTTGAAGATGGTATAACCAAGTTGTATCGCACAACTTTACCTGATTGTTTGAAAGTAGCGGATTTAGGATGCTCTTCAGGTCCAAATGCACTAATGGTGCCATCTGCTATCATAAAAGTTGTTGATGCCACAAGTCAAACTTTGAATCGTGAGCCACCCACATTCCAATTTTTCCTCAATGATCTGTTTGGGAATGATTTCAATTCCATCTTCAAGTCACTCCCAGAGTTTTATAAAAGGCTTCAAGAAGAGGAGAAGGGTCACAAATTTGGTCCATGTTTCATTAGTGGAACCCCTGGAACATTTTATGGGAGGCTCTTTCCAAACAACTCCATTCACTTCTTTCATTCCTCCCTAACTTTGCATTGGCTTTCTCAGATTTAATTTATTAATTAACAACTCTTCTCATTCTTTAATTATTTGATAACTTAGATTTAATTACCAAATTAAAGTTTAATAGTATAATATTTAGTTCTTGTGGCAAGTGGCAACAGGCTCCAAAAGAGTTGATTAATGAAGGGGAGCCAATGAACAAAGGGGCTATTTATCCAACAGAGACAAGCCCTCCAGCAGTGCACAGGGCATACTTTGAGCAATTTCGACAAGACTTTAAGCTGTTTTTGAGATCACGTTCGGAAGAATTGCTTCCCGGTGGTGGCATGGTCCTATGTTTCATTGTTTCAGATGAAAATCGGATAACAAATGGTTGGGATTTAATTGGTACGACACTCAGTGAGATGGTGTCAGAGGTACTTATCATTAGTTTCAAATGTTTAAGATTACCACTGCTAGGAGTTTGTACCTTTTTTATCACTTGGTAACCTATTTTAATTAAGATGGTGTACTATATATATATATATATATATGATAATGCAGAACTTAATTGACAAGATGAAACTGGACTCGTATAACCTACCAGCATACTATCCTTCGGCAGAGGAGGTTAGACAAGTGATTGTGGAAGAAGGGTCGTTTAATCTGCAAATGGTGGAGACAATGATAATTGATTTGGCCGAAAGCGTAAAGGACAGTGGTGATGGCTCTTTCCTTGATGAAGACACGATTGCAGAGAGGCTAACCACGACCGTAAGAGCTGTTGCAGAGCCTATTTTGAAGGCAGAATTTGGAGAAGAAATCATGGATGAATTGTTCCGAGGCATAAGAGTAAAATTTACCCAAATCATCCGGGTGAACAAACTGAAGTGTGCTAATCTAGTCACGTACATGGCAAAAAATACCTGACAAATTGAGAGAGTGAGTGGAAAGTTGAGGTGTGTGTTCACGTTCATCCTGTTACATAATCTAATATAGTAAATAATTGTTCCACTTGATTGTGGAGAGAGATTCAGGATGTTTAGGGTGGTGGTAAGTAGTGGAGTAAAGCAAATAGAGGTGAAATAAAATGGAGTGGAGTAACATAATTATTTCACTCTATTATTTAGACATTTTGGCATTGAATAAAATAATGTACACCACTCAATTATTTGGATATGTTGATGAAATGAAAAGAATTGTTACAACAACTATAAGCTTTTTGTTCTTGTAATACCCTCGAATGAGAATGGAATGATGTTAATAATAAGGATATAGTAGTTATTAGGATATTATTAAATCTAACAACTCATTCCACTCCACCAATCCTAACATATCTAGGTAGTTTTAAAGGTTATTAGCATAGTCATTTAAATTACGGCACTAGCCTGCACACTCGAGGCTGACATATTTTCATTTAAAATGCTCCTAGATATAGATATTTGAATATAGAAAATTAATTCTCTTGTTCCTGTTACTAAAAATTTCAAGATACTTCGTATACAAAGCTCTAAATTAGCATGACACTCCTATATTATTGAGAAACATTAACAGCATGTTTGTGACTTGGGATTTTTGAAGAGAAGAGGGGGAAATAAAGGATTTATAGTATAATTTTACACTATAAACCTTCCTTTTCCCTTCAAAATCTCAACTCGCAAATATACCCTAAGAGGATTGGATGCCAAACCAAGTTTGGTTGCCTGGCGAAAGAGCCAATGGTTTTCAATTCTATTTTTATTAGTATAATTTATTGTTGAATTAAAGATATTTGTTACTACAAAATGATCCGATTTAAAAATAAGTAAAATTGTAAATTGGTTCTCCAAAGAATATTGTGTGATATCAATTTGTTATTCAAAAATCTCATATATCAATATAGTTTTCAAAAGATTAATTTTTCGTTTTACTTAAGTTCAAAAGTTAACTTCGATCAGAAGATTAATTTTCTTTTTACTTGTAGTATCCATGTTCTTATAGTTCTTGGAGTTGTTTATCTACGAGTTAGAGAGAGAATTTTGGTGACAATTTTGTAATCATTCACATGAGCATCCATACCTTAATAGGCTATATTTTATTTCAGGTATAGACGATAGGTGTCGACGTGAGAAAGAAATGATTAGTATACTCTAATTGTAGATTGAGGTTTTGCTATATTCCTTGGAGAAGAAACCTTGTGTTACCCCACTTGAGATTGTATGGAGAAAGGTTCGTTAGCGAAGCAAAATTTGAATAAGAGAAGAAAATCTCCAGCCATGGTGCTCGTGTGGTTAAAATTCTAGGAAAAGTATTTCTTCACAAGCAAAATCAGAAGCAAAAGTAGAAATATTTTATATGTTTGGATTTAATTGTAGAAGTATTTTTATTATAATAAAAAATTATTAAATTGTTTGGATATAATGCATATATAATTGCCTTTTTGGAAAAAAAAATTACAATTAAGGATATACTTTGTAATTTAAATGAGAAAAATGCGTAAGAATGATTTAATGGAAGGTCATTTTTTATCTTTTCATAAAATTTATGTTGAACTAGGCAAGATAGAGTACATACTTGAACTGTGGAGTTGTTAGCGTAGCTAGTTTCTCCCTCACCTTGATTCATGTGAAGGACTTGCTCTGTCGCCATTGATTATTGAAGGGTGAAAAAAACCGTAGTAGTACTCTTGTAAAATAGTGGTCTCACAAGATACAAACAATATAGTGCAAAATAAATTCGTGGAAATATAAGAATAAGTTACATCAGACACTAAAAATTAATGTGGTTTGGCACACAGGTAATGCAATAATTAAATATTTCACTATAGAAATATAATTAAGATATAAAAGATGGACTAATTCCACTCAACCCAAATACCTCAAGGTATTTTCTCACCCGTGTATATTCTCAATACTAAAAGATAGAGGTACTCAAAGGAAACTCTCTAAACAAGAGGGTTGAATTGATTTCCCGAATTGATGAAATGAGAGCTTAACGAAAACACTATTTATAGAGCTTCCGCCATACCAACGTTGAATGGACCACTTAATGCATTTAATTTGGGGGCGTTTGGTACAATGTATTAGACACGATAGTATAAACTAATACTATACATTATGCCCTTATCCATTATTTGGTATAGACAACGTATTGTATAACCTTATATGTCATAACTCCCTTATACATCAAAATACTGTATAACTCAACACAGCATAGAAAGGCCGTATTAGGCTTGATTAGCTTTTAACGTATAAGATCATTTTTTTTAAATATATTACTAAAATAAAATAATTATTAAATAAATAATAATAAAATAAAATTTTTAAAATATTTTTAGTAAAATTATTTTATAATTAAATAAATATAAATAATATATAATATCAGTTTAGTTATATATAATAAAAATAAAAATAAATATAATTGATAAACAATAAATAAAATAAAATAATAAATATTTAATAACAAATAAAGATTTTAAATAAATAATAAATAATATGTAATATATAAAAGTAAGAACCAGTAACTTAAATTTAAATAATTATGATTAAAAATATAAAATATTAAAATGCATAAAATAGTATTTTATATATATATATATATATATATATATATATATTATTGAAATAATAAATAATTATAAAATATTGAAATAAATAATAACATTTAACAAAAATTAAATTATAGTTAGTGAATATTTACACAAATATAATATTTAAAAATTATTATAATAAAAATTTCTATTTTATTATTATTTGATTTTATTTAATATTTAATTAAGATATTTGATATTTCTGAATATAAAATCAAATGTCTTATGCAATGTTACAATAAACATTGTATAGTATCAAAAGTTTATCAGACCATATACTATTAGTCTTTATCCTATCAAGTTTTATATTATCAGCTCTTATTTTATAAGGTGTGCCAATCGGCCGTGTGTTTAATTTGCAACATTCGACTGTTGCAATTAAAAGCATTAATTGTGTTTGATTTATTACATTGGAAATAACTAGCATCTTTATTTAATGTTAGCAAAAGTTACAGCATTTCTTGAATGTTTTGTCCAATTGCTCGGGCACAAGGCTTGAAACATCAAGATTATCAACAAGGGCCCTTGCATGAAGATAGATATGACTTATGAGCTTCTGCAAATCACAGCATTGACGCAGCCATACATGAGTGGCTAAAATGGACGACTCGACACCAAGAGATTCAAATAAAGTGACCCTATGTATGAATTAATGATCTGATGCATGGGGCCTTTTTTTCTGAATAAGGTTAGCCACTTAAAAGCTTCATATCAATGCATGACACTGTTATGACAGTCACAGTACTACTACGACGACCCTACCTAATAGACACAAACAATTGAGACGTGATGATTTTGGAGTCTCGTGTTTGATTTTTGCATATATATAGAGGAAGAAGAGATCAGAAAAAAGACAGAGACAAATTATGGGGAAGATACGTAGGGATTTTCACACTGGGGAAAGACAAGAGAAGGCTCCGCGGGCTGAAGATCTCTCAAATCTCTCTATATTTTGTGAGATGGCACATGATTAGTTTGTCCCCTATGTTGGGGACCAACCTCTCACTAAAAAATTTACAAAATAGTCCCTCCACATATTTTGAATAGAGGGTCCAAAATATATTATTTTGCAAGTAGGACTTTACGTGATTCTCATCCAAACACCAAAATCCCCTTTTCATTCCAGGATTGAACTGAGCAGATCGATTGCAAGCCACCATCGGCAAGGTGCAAAGGAAGCAGCTGGCAACGAAGTGGTGCTAGGCAGTATTTTTTCTTTTATTGGGAATTTTCACTCTACCATGCCTTTTCAGTACAGTGCTTTTTCTCTTCTTTTTTTTTTCTTCCAGAATTCGGATTGTCCGAATTCCCTTCAAATTAGTTAAACTTCGTCAAATTGCTACACACATCTCATTGCATCATCATCACACTGTCCAAGTTTGCCTATCATTTGATACTAGTACTACTACAGAATGGCTTCATTATTATTCAACTTTTATAATCCACCTATAGTCATTTAAGTTCACAGGCTATTTTCCTATGACAGGCATACTTTGAGCCGTTTGTTTGGACCACCATTCATGGAAGATATTTTCTGACGAATAATTCCATTGTTTCCGCTGAAACTTGCCAAAAAGTATAGCATGACAATCAATATAATTTTGGCTTTCTAATCTATTGCCTAATTTCTAAAGGTAGTTTGTTAGGTTGGATTGGGGGTGAAGGTTCACGTAGAAGACTATTGAGTTTGTGTGGCCATGGAGGATCTTCACCATGGAGCCAGTAGGCACGTCCGACAACCAGCAGGTCTTCACATAGAAGGCGGACACCACGAAGCAGGAGTTGGAGTAAATCACCAAGCGGAGACGCCCTACTCGTGGCCTTAGTAGTCCTGCACAGAATAAGGGCTACAGGTGCAAATAACATAAACAATAGTGGCTCTTTTACAAATTCACTGCAAAATCCATGTGTTTAGAACTGAACCATTCGATGAAAAGTTTTGGCCATCCAACGTTTGAAATCCATTTCTGTAGAAGGGACTAAAGTTGGTCCCAACATTTGAAATCCTTGGCCCTCTAAAGTATAAGGGGGTAGTAGAAAAAGAAGTAACTTGGAAGCTTCTTAGTTTGTGTGCTTAGTGCCGGATAACATTTGGGCGACTACTCCCATGCCTGCATCGGTCAATGTAGCCAATGGAGTTGGTAGGTGGATGGCGCCTCAGCTTGACACGTTGGGTTATAAAAGTGACTTTGTTAACTGGTATGTCGTTTTTTTGTTTCTTCAAAAGTTTGGTTTGCACCCTATTATCTGATTTATCCATTCGTGCCCACATTTGCTAAAAAATTAGTACCTAAACTAAAGTACTTGGCAACCAAACAAGAAGTTATGATATTTATTACTTTATTATAGTTTAAACATTTTGGTTTATTGTCATTCAAAACAAAATATATATATATATTGTGGTCTGCCACTGCCAAATATAGTGCAAATGTTATCGACTAGCAATGTATTTGTGCTACGCCACGGTTAAATATTACTTGCACCGTATTCGAATATCAACTTACTTTCAGATAAAATTAACTTTCAATATATATATATATATATCAATTTCTGATTCCAATAAACTGCTACTTTATTTTGTTCGATTACTAATAATTAATGAACACTAGTGTGATCTTTCAATTCCAACCCTTTAATATGTTTTACAATTAATGAACATTATGGCATATTAGTCTATATACTACAATTTTATACACAAGCTTTGTATTAAATAATTTTTTATCACCTTTAATTTTATTTATTTTGATTACATTATTTTCATACCATTTTTTAAGATAAATAATATAAGATTTTTAAAGAACCCAACTTTAATATAGTAATTCTTAAATTCTAAACTACACAAATTAATACCCACACAAATTATCTATGTGGAATGGATATGCCTGCTTGAAAGATTTGTTTTCGTGGGCAAAAATTTCGATAAGAATTTTATGTTTTTTTTGGAAACCAAATTTTGCATACAAATTCTTAAATTTAAAACTGAAAAAATTATGTTGTCACAAAATAATACATTATATAAATTATTCATGCACAAACTTATTTAATTAAAATTTTCAAAGTTTGCGTGCAATTAAATTACTTCAAATTAAATTCAATTTCAGGCACAAACTAATTTAACCTACAGTAATAAAAAAAATTAGTAACAAATTCATTTTCAGTGAATGCGTTCGTTTTTTCTCAAATAACTTTCCAAACCATGGTCCATTTAAACATGTAACGGCAAGTTTGTAAAAAAAAATTTGTCCTTACAAATAGTGTGACATCACATTTTAAATAAATTTGTTTTTAATATTTTTCCAACACAAAGTAGGTAAACCACCTATAAGTATAGCATGCAAAGGCTAATATTGCTATGTAATGTTGGGGTCCGCTTAATATGGAGTTTAAAAACTAAATAGGGGAAATGCCTATTTTACCCTCTCACCAATGTTACCCACAGTTAACAAAGTCACTTTTATCGCCCAACGTGGCAAGTTGGGGTGCCATCCACCTGCCAACTCCATTGACTGTATTGACCGATGCAGGCATGGGAGTAGTTGCCGTGAAGTAGTGAAGTATTGGTAGAAATGGACGTTTAGCTAGTGTCCTAAAAACCTTGGTTATCAATGAAAATTGTTTTTTTATGCTCGTAATTTATAGGATATTGTATCAGATACTTTTATCTATTATTAGATAAGGTGTGGACTTCATGTAGTTTAGGACTTACATTTTATTCAATAATAGATGAAAATACATCGATACAGTGTTTCAAAAAGTGTGAGTATAAATAACACTACTTATTATGAATACATAAAAATTAAATTATAAATTCTTTTGACAGGTTGTAGATTTTGAAAATATAAAAATTCTTTTTTTTTTTTGGGTAAATCCATCTTTTTAATACTGGTAGATAAACCCACGGATTAATTATCATATACTCCTATTTATTTGCATTCTAAAAGCATCCCAAGACTGATATGCACCTTAAAATATGGTGCAACATATATATGCCTTAATATTTGATGGGTGAGGTTTTAAGTGTGTTAATATGCTAATCATTTACTGCGTACTATAATAATTTTAAAATTTGGGGAACTTTAGAATTGTAATTTAATATATTTTAAAAGTAATTAAAATTTATTCGTGTTTTCTTTTAATATCTCCAAAAATTATGTTTTACTTCAGTATTATACAGATAAAATTTAATTTAATTTTAAAATCACGTAGATGAAATTTTACGATTATTACAATACATTATGTAATCTTTTAAAGTGAGAAAAATTTATTTGTGTGATCCTAAAATATCCAAAAGAAAAAATCGTTTAATTTTAAAATCACACGGATAAAACTTTATTTAATGTTAGATCACAGAGATAATTTTTAGAAATTATTATAATGCATTAAACTATATATATATATATATATATATATATATATATATATATATAATGTAAATAATAATATTTAGGATGTGAGGATAAACAGGTTTCATTGCTTGAAAAGAAATTGAGAATAAGTAAGTTGCTTTTACCAGAATATTAGATTCCTATGAGAAGGAAATATTTCCATTGAAATTAAAAAACCCAATTTGCCTTAAACCATACACTACCACCATTTTTGGATGATTGCTGCAGTCGCGAGGCCACCACCGACGTTGCGCAACCTTCGTCCTTGCTGCCATTTTGCCCCATTGACGTTGGATCACAGTTGTTGTCCCCATACCAATACAAGGAAGCACTTATGTAACACACGATACAGGTATGGCATGACACGGACATAAAGACAAGGTGATTTTACAAAATATAGGATATGATACAATTAGAATACGTGATATAATAAAACATAAAAATAATAAAATTTAAATTTAAGCACTCTCATAGTTAAAAAATATCTTATAACTAAAAATTGACAAAAAAAATTACAAGAATAAAAAATTCTACACAAGTCTTTATCCATAAAAATAATGAATAAATGTTGACATAATGAAAATGGAGTTTGTTACCATATTTGCTTGAATCAGAATTGTATAAAGAGCTCTCGAGGATGAGAGATAAAGTGGTACACCAAGACATCTTTTAGACATGAGTATCCGAGTATCACCAAAATGTTGGTGTCACAAAAGTATCCAACACTGATGCGCCAAGATTTTTGGAGTATCAGTAAATCTTGGCCAATAACGCCCGTACCACCCTCACTGCCATTGCTTGGACCACCACTGTCGTCTACTGGACCACCATTGGCCATTGGACAATTGCCACCCTCGTCACCATCATGCCAGAGGTATAGTGATACCCAGTATTCTCAAGAATGTCGGCATCAAAAAACATATAATTGATTTATTTCTAGATTTATTTTACAAGAATTTCAGCAACGTGTTTGGTATTCACTAGAAAGTTGTTTGTTTGAAGCACACCCTGTCGTTGTTGGGTTTATCAAACAACTGCTACATGAGTGGCAAGTTTAGCTCACCAATCCTCAATTTGCAACTGTGTATCCAACTCTGAAAATATCACACCTTTCAACTCAACCGATGATTACAACTCGTATTCAAGATGTCTATCCAACAGAAAGAACTCCAAAGAAAATGTCTCAATATCTTTCATTAGCCACCTCCCTTTGTGTACAAAACAAAAACAAATAGTGCTATACTAAAATGGCAAACCTAAATAGAGGTCATGGGTGTGTTTGTTTTAGATTTTTTTTAGGCAAAAAAAAAATCACTTTTTACATGTTTCAATAAAATTTTAATAATAATTAGAATTTCAAAAAAAATCTGTAACTTTTTTTAGGAAGTTCAAAAGAATAGCTTCTGAAAAAAAAAATCAATTTTTTTATAAATTACTTTTTAGTTATATACAAAATTTAAGTTGTAGAATTATTTTTTTTTTCAAAATCTAAAACAAATGCACATTATAAAACCACATGTAGGAAAATATACTCCTTTCAATTTATCAGGATGCTTATTTACTTATTTATTTTGAAGAAAATTTTTTAATGATTATACACTTAACAAAACTTTAGACGAATACTCAATTATATATTAACATATTAATAAAAATGTCTTACTTAACTATCCACAATCTTATAAATCTTCCAAATAGAAACATGTGATTAAATAATAGTATAAAAAATTTTTACACTAATCATACATCAAAATTAGTCTTAGAAAAAATCATATCATAATATTTTTATTCAAAAGATCCTTTCATAAAAATAGTTGCAGCACCTAAAACAATTTTGAAAGTAGGACAGAACAAGAACTAAAATTTGCAGAAGATAAATTTGTTTAAAGAGATAGTTAACTGCAGACTGATGATAGTGTTCTATTTAGGAAAAAAATTGGCAACTCTTAAAATTAAATGTGCATAAACTGTCTCATTAAAACTAAACGTTGTAGTTATCCCAAGTTTAATGGGTACAGACCTGAAACTTATGGTAAAACAGAAGCCTAAGATTGTGTTTGATTAGGGAGTAAAAATGAAGTTAAAAATTACTTAGATGAGTTCTATTTATTATTTTACACATAAAATTCATCAAGATAATTTTTATTCTTATTTTTACTTCTCAACCAAACACATTCCAAAAGTTAACGGGGAGCTAGTGTTTAGCATATTATGCAGAGCCCTGGCCTACTCAGAGTCCTCCTATTATACAATCTTCTTTCAAAATTAACATGAATCACTTCATTTGGTGAACAGTTTTAACTATCAAACTATATTTTGGATTTAATTAGAATACACTAACAATATAAAAAAGTTTTACATATCCATCCAATCATATAAAAGCATATTAGTAAATATGATTATTTTTTATTTCACTACTTAAAAAATCATACAAAAAAATATATTTAATTAAATAACTGTATAAAATTCTTTTATATTTTTAGTGTATCAAAATTAAACTACCATATTTTTTCAATTTTCTTTCATATTTATTTATTTGTAACTCTTTCATCAATATCAAGAGAACTAACTAGAGAAAATAATATAGAATTAAACAAGGAGAACCATCAGTTTGCCTCCACCACCCCCTCAAAAAAAAAAGTCACTAATAAAATAATCATAAAAAAAATTATATTTATCCATAACCCTCCAAAGATTCATCTCTTTAACAAATTCATCCAAAGACCAAGACATTTTTGCACTGCATAACCACTATTTTAGTTCCAAAATATCATTTTAAAAGTAATAGCTAATTTTATACTAAGTTGACATTGTATAGCAATCACTTTAATCTTCAAAAGATTATATCTTTATCACAGTAGCTCCTGAAAAATTACTTTTGTTATCGAAAACAAAAATCAATTGACATTTTAGTGAATTTGTCAAATGAAATGAGTCTTTGGAAGGTCACATGTGAATATAATTTTTTTTAAGGCTATTTAGCTAGTGATATGATCTTTTGAGACTAAAATCGTGTCTCTCTCCATCTAAACATTAAGAAAGGCATGATCCTTTAACTGAATGCAGCCTATCTTACTAAGCATGGCAAGTCAAAATGGTTATAAAACCATGTTTCCAGAGGTCTTGTTAAAACACTAACAGAGTGAAGGCAAACACTTGAACAAAGAAGACATCTACACAGTTAATCCTCAATCTTTCTTCTTGATCCTTGTTCGGCACGGAGCTAAGCATGTACGATGAAAGTAGCCACTTTCTTTTATAGAAGGTGTCATGTATCAGTTCCGTACTCCAGAATTAAGCAAGAGGTCATTCTCAAGTATCAACTATCTCAGTCTTGGTAGGAGACAATTGATCAACAACAGTGCATATCTTGAGCACTAAAATTCAAATTGTTAACTCATCAGAGAAGATCAATCTTGCCACTCTCCACAAGTGGTTTTATTGATTTGTAACATATGAAGTAAAGGACACCGGGCTCCATCTCAAAGAGCTTCGACCTGTAAGATCAGTCAGTCAAAAGAAACTTTTTTTACCTTTTCCTAAGCAGAGAAGAATAAATTCATGCAAGAGTAAGGAAATTGCCTGTCATCAACAGGTCCATCTTCAAGTTGAATGCCAGTAAGATACTCTTTACTTCTACATAAAACAAATGTGTCTAGTCGTGGTACTGGGACTGAAACATACAAACAGAACAATTGTATCGTGAAAACTGTCACAAGATTAAAATAAAATGAAAACACAGATTTTTTTTGTTTTTATCATGATGTTGATTTGTGGAATATCTATTCAGTCTGAGAATGATCAATAGCTGTCCAACACAATCAAAACACAGGAAGACCAATGAGATACCAGTGAGAAAAAATTACTTGTCTGAGGGCCACCTACCCACCCAGAGTAAAATCAAGTACTAAAGATGTAATTCAGTTTCAAGAAATTGTAGATTTGTTATGATTATGAACATATAACCCTTTACGTTGAAGGAACTCGTCCATCCAGCCATCACGGTCGGTAACAGTAATATATTTAGCTGACTTAATAATCATATCTTAAAGAAGGTAAAACAAAACCCGTCACTAGAAATTGTCTGACATAATATCGCAACTACAGATACACCTATCCATGATTACAGGCATCTCTAACAGCTTGGTGCTTATTAGGCAAAACTAGAGATGACAGATATAGGACTAGAGGTTCACTTGGATTACAAACTTGAAACTTATCCGATCACATCATCTGATGGTCTTGCCACTCTTGTATCCAGATAAACTTTATTAGACATCTGAAGTTACCATATTTCACTATTACTCTCGAAAGTTACAATCAAGGAGCAATAAATGCATGCTTTACCAAGAATTCTGAACATCAGCCTTCCTTTTACCATGAAATAGTGATCAGGGAAAAAAAAGGCGAGCAGGTTGATGACAAATCAGCAGAAAGGCAAGGTTTCAGGTTCACAGTCAACAAAACAAATAATGCAAGGCTTTGTTAGCCAAGGACAATGTGTTGAAATATGTCTGACATTCTTTGTCCTTAGTATTTATTGTTTTTGTCTTTATATTCATTATTATGGATAGGTGTAGCCGTGTAGGATTCCTTCACATTTATTTGTGTGGGTCCTAAATTTATTAGATGGGTCCAAGCATTGTATATATAAAATGACGTCTTCCTTTATGAATATACACAGAAGAATTACTACACATTTTTGGTATCTTTCTTTCAATTGGTATCAGGGCTTCCGATCTGGGAGCCTAACCACTCTCCTGCTGCTTTCCAGCCTTCATTGATGGGCATTTAGAACCTTTATTGTTGGGCATCTACAGCCTTAATAGCTGTGGTCATTGAGTCCTTACCTGGGCTTGCAAATCAGCCCTAATAGCTGTAGTCATTGAGTCCTTAAGACCTATCAGCATCCTTTTGCACCTCCTGCGAAATTTCCTTCCAGACACGGCCTTCATCTCCAACTTCACTTCTTGCCCACAAACTGACCAGCCCACATTCAAACCAAAGATCACTGTGTCAACAGCTTGAAGACTCGTTCCAACACCACTAGCTCAAATACTTGCAACAATTGATAGAAGTCAGAAATACTATTTTTTTTTCCCTTGTTTTTCCCTTCTCCGCCACTGTTACTGCCGCCGGCCACCCTTCCGGTCACTTTTCCGACCACCCAGCCACTCCATTCAAGTCGCCTCGCCCTCCGCGGCCTACCCCCACCAACCGATCCTCCAACGCTGCCGCCACAGTCTTCTGCAAGGTTCTAAAAACCGGACCGGACATCAAACCAGTCAGGGCAAGGGTTCAGAGGTTCAGAGGTTCAACTGATTCAACCGGGGGTTAAACTGGTATATAATAAAACCTGTATTTATATAAATATATAAACATATAAAATAAAATATATGCCATAAATAACTAAAAATTAAATTAGGCATCAATAAAACCTATAGAATATAATATAATTCATCTCTTAATCAAAATAAATATTATCCATATAGTTCAAATCTCTCAAATTACTAATTCTCATACTAGAAAATGAAAAGAATTAGGAAAAATGATATTTTAGACTTTTTTTAAAAAAAAAAACTCAAAATGATGTCATTTTGCATCTTTTTCGTTAAAAAAAAAAAAGGTTCGGCTGGCCGGGCCGGTTTGCCCGGTTCTTGGCCGGTTCGAAGCGATTCTTCGCCGGTTCAATCCTAGCCGATTATAGGGGCCAACCCGAACTGCATAAGAGACCGATTCCCTGCTCAACCGGCCGTCCTGGCCTGGTTCTCAAAACACTGGTCATCTGTGCGTAGCCTCATGCGCCGCCACATCTGTAGCACGTGAAGGCGCGTGGAACACCACCATCGACCACGCTCCTTTTCTTCGACCATTCTGACCCATTTCCTACCATTCCTTCCACCTTGCCCACCATTATTTCCACTCCCACGAACCTCACTCTCCCTGAATATTACATCCTCCATATCTCTGAATATCTTTTTTTTAAAATTAAGAGCTTGCTTGAAGCAACAAAAAAGAGCCTGAGCTTGTTTTAACATCAAGTTGAGTGACATGGTGCTGAAGTGAGGCCCTTAAGGTTTAGTTCTTGAAAGAAAGTTGTGTTGAAGAGCATAGATTGTAGAAGGCAAGCTTGACTTGGACTAAAACCTTTCTCCATCCTCCATATACCATGGCAGAACCAAAAACTTCTACAACTATTTCACCTTCACCTTTAAATCCTAATGACCTTCTTGTTTTGCCCCCAACCTACCACTTGAACGGAAAAAATTACTTGCAGTGGGCTCAAGTTATTCGGCATACTCTTAAAGGTCGTCGGAAATTGTCCCACATTGAGGGAAATCCTCCTAAGAAGGACGACCCTACTTTTGAGGCTTGGGATAATGAGGATTCTCTTATTATGACATGGCTATGGAGCTCTATAATTCCTGAAATCAGTCGGAATTGTATGTTTCTTACTTCCTCTCGTGTAGTTTGGGATGTACTTAGCAAAACTTTCTCCAAGAAGCAAGATATTGCTACTTGTTATGAGTTGAAGACGAAAATCTTCTCCACCAAGCAAAGAGTGATGTCAGTAACAGATTACTATGGTGTTCTCACTGGTCTGTGGACTGAGTTGGACCAATATCAAAACTTGCAGATGGAATGTAGCAAGGATACTTCTACTTTGGCAAACTTTGTTAACAGGAACAGAATTTTTTAGTTTCTCTCTGGCTTAAATCCAGAATATGATCCTATTCAAGTTCAAATTCTGGGTAAAGAACGACTCCCATCTTTATCAGAGGTGTTCTACACTGTACGAGGAGAGGAAAGTCGTAGGGCAGTTATGCTTGATGACAAATCCAGTAATGGTTCAGCTTTGGTCACTGGCAAGGCAGCCAAGCCAGGACCTCCTTCTTCGTTTTCAAGGCCTTTCCGAGATAGTCGTTGGTGCCCCTATTGTAAGAAGTCCGGGCATACTAAAGAAACTTGCTTCAAATTTCATGGAAAAGGCAAAGTTCTCAGCCGCACAGGAGGATTTCGAGGCTTGTCAAACAGTCAAGCCTCAATGGCTACATCAGACACTGCCCCTACTCCTCAAGTGGATGATGAAATTCCTGCCCTTAGTAAGGATGAGCTTACACACTTGCGATCTCTTATAAGCTCTATTAGTAAGTCATCTGGCTCTTGCTCTCTAACCTTGTCTGGTAAGGTTCCTTGTTCTCAATCTTTTCATGTATCTAATACTAAACATAAGGATTTATGGATCATTGACTCTGATGTGACTGATCATATGACCTCTAGAATTCCTCATTTTTCTTCCTACCTTCCTATTTTTGAAAAACACCATATCACTGTAGCCGATGGCTCCCAAACCTTAGTTGCAAGATCTGGTAGCATTTCTCTTCACCCTTCCTTACACTTGAATGATGTTTTTCATGTTCCTCAACTCGCCAGTAGCCCTATCTCTATTCATAAGCTTACCAAAGAACTTAACTGTGCTGTAACTTTTTTCCATTCGCATTGTGTTGTTCAGGAACTTGCCTCAAGGAGGACGATTAAAGTTGCTAAGGAACAAAGAGGATTATATTGTCTCCTTAATGCACTAAATGAAAATGATGATAGACAGAGGACACCAACCTCATGTTATACTACAAATACAGAGTCTCAAGCATCACAAATTTGGTTACATCATAGACGTCTAGGACATCCTCCATTTCAATTAATAAAGTCCATGTATCCGTCTCTGTTTTTAAAAGAGTCAGTTGAATCTTTTTCTTGTGACGTTTGTCAGTTTGCTAAACACCACCATGTGTCATTTCCATTTAGTTTTAATAAAAGTGATAAACCTTTTGCACTTATTCATTCTGACGTTTGGGGTCCTGCATCTATTCCTAATATCACTAGTACAAAATGGTTTGTTTCTTTTATTGATGATTGCACACGCGTGACTTGGCCTTTTCTTACGAAAGATAAATCTAAAGTTTTTCAACTCTTTGTTCAATTTTATCATATGATTAAAACACGGTTTGGAAAATCCATTAAACGTTTACGATCAGATAATGGCAGGGAATATGTGAATCAACAGTTTTGTACCTTTACAAAAGAACATGGCATTATTCATGAACTTACTTGTGTTGATACTCCTCAACAAAATGGTGCGACAGAGCAGAAGAATAGGCATTTGCTAGAGGTTACCCGTGCTCTTCTTTTTCAAATGTCTGTCCCTAGCTCTTATTAGGGTGAAGCGGTTTTAATCGCTGCCTACCTGATTAATAGGGTGCCTTCTCGAGTCCTTAGTAATGTCAGTCCTGTTCAATCTATGTTGTCTCACTTTCCCTGTGTTCCAATTATGCAAAGTTTACAACCTCGGGTTTTTGGATGTGTAGCCTTTGTCCATGTGCATCGTCAATATCGTACTAAACTTGATCCTAGGGCCATCAAATGTGTTTTCATAGGATATGCTTCTAACAAGAAAGGATACAAATGTTTTCACCCATCCAGTCGTCATTTCTTTGTCTCTTTGGATGTTACATTTTCTGAAACAGAGTCGTTTTTTAGTCCTCCGCTTCGGGGGGAGAATATAGTAGAAGCAGAGACCTCAACCTTTCTCCTCAATCCTTTGTCCCTTTCCCATCATCACAAGAATTAGCTCCTCCTAGTTTCCAAGAATGTTCCCAAGAGTTAGTGTCTTCCACTACACCACATGAAGAAATTCAGAAGAAACCACTTTTAGTATATGAAAAGAGAAAGAAAACCTGAAATGATCCAACAGCAACTTCGAGATTTTGAACCTGTGGTAAGTACTGAAGAAACTGACTCTTCCAATATTTGTGAACCCAACCTAGATGACTTATCAATTATCTTGAGAAAAGAAAAAAGGAATTCTACTAAACATCCTATTTCTTTTTTGGTCTCCTCTAAACACCTTTCCTTTCAGCATCAGAGTTTCGTTGTAGCTATTAATTCCATACAAATCCCAAACTCAGTACAAGAGCCATTAAAAAATAAGAACTGGGTTCAAGCCATGAATGAGCAAATGAGGGCGTTAGACAAGGTAGCTAAGATCGAGATCTTACATAGGATTGGAAGAAGGATGTAAAATCGTAAAACGTTGAATCGTAACACGGATCGTAAGATCCCACCAAAATACAAAAATTACATTTATATAAATATATACCACATAACATAATATAAATTAGTAAATAAGTCACAATTAACATAACTAAAACTCCATAGTATATAAATAATATTTACAAATTAATTTTTTTGTAAAAAAAATAAACCATATGAATCTACCCTTGAGCTTAAACTCCCAATTATTATTTTTCTTGAGCTGATATAAATTAAAAATAATATGGACCAGCATTAAGCATCAATTTTCTTTAAAAGAGTAACAGCCCAAAAGCCCAAATAACAACAAAGAAAGAATAAAAAAATTAGAATAAATGGAAGGCAAAAATAGAGGAAGCTTCTCATAGGCAAGACTGAGTTTGAGAGTGAGGGACTTTGGTGGCATCCAGTAACAAGGAGAAAGGGAGATCATGTGCATGCGGCCATGGAGTGAGCAGTTGCAGTTCAAAGCGCCAGAGGACGGAGATGGTTTTGCCGGTTTGTGTGTCGAGGGTGTTGTCGTGCGAAGTTGAAGTCGACGTCGACGTCGATGTCAGGACAGAAGAGAGAGCTTGTGCGCGGCCGAGCTCGGAGCTAAGAGAAGGGAGAGAAGAGTGGCGGCCGACGGTGGCTGTGAACCACACTGGCAAGGTAGCTAAGATCGAGATCCCACGTAGGATCGGAAGGAAGATGTAAAATCGTAAAACGTTGGATCGTAACACGGATCGTAAGATCCTACTTAAATATATAATTGCATTTATTTAAAAGTATATATAACATAACATAACATACATAAGTAAATAAGTCACAACTACCCTAACTATAAGTAAATATGAACAAAGTTGTAACTCAGCTTGAGATTCAAAAATCACAAAACTAAAAGTCCGTAGCTCATAATTAATATTTTTCAGATTAAGATATTAGCATATGCCTTGAATTGAAACTACCCCTTTTGAATTTTATCTTAATATAAATAAAAACATTCTGGTCCAATCTTTTAAAAGTACCAGCCCAAAAGCCCATATCGCAGCAACAAAGAAAGGAATAAAAAAAAAAGGAAACAAAACATAATGGAAGGTGAAAAAACTAAGGCAAACTAAAAACAGAAGCTCAGCGCAAAAAATGAAAAGAAGAGAAGAAGCTTCTCGACATCTCGTTGGTAGAGAGAGGCACGCGCAAGTTGCCATGGAGCAAGTGTTATGCGGCTCAAAGCTCTGAAGGACGAAGGTGGTTTTGGTGGTTTGGGTCGAGGGTGATCGCGTGCGACTTTGACTTCGACGTCGACAACATCAATGAAGACATCAGGGCAGAGTTTGTGTTCGAAGAACAGAGCGAAGGGAGAGCCTGAAGGGATGAAGACCAGAGCCATGCAAGAGAGTCGATAGGCGGAGAGCTCGGAGAGCAGTGGAAGGTCGCGCGTGGGGCTAGGTTCTGTCACAAAACGGGTTGGAGCTTCCCAGCCTTTGGACGCGCGCAGCTCGACAAAATCGACCGATTCCAACGACTTTACGATCTTCCCCGGCGATCCCACGGTGATCCGACGACGGCGAGTTGAGGTGTGGGATCGGGATCGCTCAGGCTGCCTAGAATCGTCGAATCGCACGATCCTACGATGAAACACGCGATCCTAGCTACCTTGCACACTGGAGAGCTCGAGCACTGGCGATCTATTTGTGGCGGCAGTCGTCGAGCAGAGAGAAGAGAGGAGGGCTGGAGGAGTTGTGGACAGAGATCGAGAGAGAATGAGGAGTTTAGGAGTGCCCGGCTCTCCAAGATCGCCCGATTCCAGCGCTTCCACGATCTTTCCCGGCGATCCCATGGCGAGGCAGCAGCGCGAGCCCAGAGGTGGAATAGGGATCGCTAAGGGCTGCTGGGAGCGTAGGATCGTGCGATTTCATGATCTTCCACGCGATCCTAGCTACCTTGGTGTTAGAGAAGAATAGAACTTGGGAAATTGTTGAGAAGCCAAGAGATAAAAGGCTAGTGGGATGTAGGTGGATATACAATGTGAAGT
The DNA here is from genome assembly GCA_031216105.1 of Dalbergia cultrata. NCBI lineage: Eukaryota > Viridiplantae > Streptophyta > Magnoliopsida > Fabales > Fabaceae > Dalbergia > Dalbergia cultrata. Next base: position 20,778,729 of record CM062351.1, on the reverse strand, counting down.
ATCGGTCAGATGGTGCATTAGATAGATATAAAGCAAGACTAGTTGCAAAAGGATACACACAGACATATGGAATCGACTATGAGGAGACGTTTGCTTTGGTAGCAAAGATGAATACAGTCAAAGTCTTACTTTCTCTTGCAGCTCATTTTGGATGGGATTTGCATCAATTCGATGTAAAGAATACTTTCCTACATGGAGACTTAGAGGAAGAAGTCTATATGGAAATTCCTCCCGAATATGATGTCACTGATGAAAGAAACAAAGTATGCAGGCTCAAAAAGGCCTTGTATGGGCTGAAACAGTCCCCTCGTGCATGGTTTAGGAAATTTACAAAGACTATGATGTCACTTGGATACAAGTAGAGTCAAGGGGACCATACCCTTTTTCCTTAAACATACAGTTGGAGGAAAACTTATAGTTCTCCTCAATGAAGAGAAAACCGGACCGGCCCGGCCAGTCCGACCGGTTCGACCGAGAACCGGTCACTTGGCCGGAACCCCCAAAACCGGAGGAAGTCAAAACCGGTCAAAACCGAGGAAAACCGGGAAAACCAGCGAACCGAATTGGTTGAACCAGTTCGGACCTTTAAATTTATTTTTTTTTGTTTCAAAGCTTAAATACTGATATCTTGTAACAGTCACAAATCAAAAATGAAAAAAAATGGATTATGTTTATTTTATATATGAAAAAAGTACTGATATCCGCAGGCTGCTCACCATAAAACTCGCTAGTTACCAATAAATATTGCTTCCAAATATTTTTGTAACCGTGTTATGAGGCTAAGACTAGAGAAATTTTATATGGATTATGTTTATTTTTATAAACCTATGAATATATATATTTTTTGTGTTGATTATGTTAATGTTCATAATTTAACATATTTTTTATATTCTAATTAATCATACGTATATATTTATATATATATTTTATTATATTCCGATTGGACCCCAGTTGAACCGGTTAGACCTCTGAACCAGTAGCTTAACTGGTTTGATACCCGGTCCGATTTTCTCTTCATTGGTTCTCCTAGTATGTGTGGACGACATCATTGTATCAAGTAATGATCCAGTTGAGAAGAAGCTCTTGGAGGAAAAGTTAGCTTCTGAATTTGAAATGAAGAATCTAGAATAATTGAGATACTTCCTTGGAATAGAGGTGGCATACTCTAAGCAAGGCATCTTTTTCTCTCAAATGAAATATATCCTGGATCTACTTAAAGAAACTGGGAAACTTGGGTGCAAAGTTGCTAGTGTTCCCATTGAACAGAACCATCGAATGGGAAGTGAAGAAGAGAGTTCTAGTGTTGATAAGACACAATACCAAAGATTGACGGGGAAACTCATATACTTGGTCCATACTAGACCAGACTTGGCTTATGCTGTAAGTGTGGTAAGCCAATTCATGCATGATCCTAAAGTGAGACATGCAAGCAGTAGAAAGAATATTACGGTATCACCCGGTAGAGGACTGCTGTTCGAAAGTGGTGGCAAGCTCTCTTTAGAAATCTACATTGATGCTGATTACGCAAGCTCTATTAGTGACAAAAGATTAACATCAGGATATTGTATGTTTTTGGGAGAAAATTTGGTGACTTGGAAAAGCAAAAAGCAAAATGTTGTTGCTCGATCAAGTGCAGAGGCAGAATTTCGTGCCATGTCACAAGGAATTTGCGAGCTACTATGGTTGAAAATTATCTTAGATGATTTGAAAATAAAATACGAGGCTCCTATGAAAATGTTAGGTGACAATAAATCAGCTATTAGCATCGCTTATAACCCTATCTAACATGATAGGACAAAGCATATTAAAATTGACCGACACTTCATCAAGGAGAAGTTGGATAGTGGACTCATAACCACAATACATGTTCCTTCCGAACTACAATTGGTAGATGTGTTGATTAAAGCCTACCCAAAGAGCGGTTTCAAGAGCTTACATGCAAGCGAGGAATGATAGATATCCATTCACCAGCTTGAGGAGTGTTGAAATATGTCTGACATTCTTTGCCCTTAGTGTTTATTGTTTGTCTTTATATTCGTTATGATGGATAGGTGTAGTCGTGTAGGATTCCTTCACATTTGTTTGTGTGGGTCCTAAATTTATTAGATGGGTCCAAGCATTGCATATATAAAATGGTGTCTTCCTTTATGAATATACACAGAAGAATTACTACACATTTCTGGTTTCTTTCTTTCAAGTCAATGACTAAGTATTTATCAGATTCATTGCTTGTAAATCCCTTCATCGCATTTAAATCAGGTAGACTACATAAAAGTAAACCTAAGATGGGATTAAGTGCAGTACTATCAATCGATCAACTTGACATTATATCTGCTCATTATGGATTTAAGAATAGCGTAGCCAAACCTTGTACTTTTGCATGGTTGACTATATCAGTGAAATTGAAAAGCCAAACATGGACCTATACAATTAGAGCAGGGACCAAAGCTTGCTTCAGATGCACAAGGAGGAGGGAGGGAGGGAGGGAAAAGGGGGCGGAGTTGGTTGGGGGGGGGGGTTTGTAGAGGGAGAGGAGAATCCAACTGAGAAAAAGGCTTCAACTTCTAGTCCTGCTTACACTTAAGCTCACTCACTTGTCCTTGTGGGTAGGGAGGATTCAAGCAATGAGGCCCAAATTGTCAACCCGTTTCTCTTTTCTGGATACAATACGAGGCAGTTAAGCCATGCAGACCCCAAGACAAGAAATGGTTCCTCTGAAGTTTTTCAGAAGGTTTCTCCCCGTGCTGTGCGCCAACTAAGGCCTAATGGCTAATGCTTTAAACACCGCCTCTGTATCTTCATTAAGTCCAGCTATAAGAATGTCAAAGGAAAGAAGCCCCGAAGTCACTGACCACAGATCACCTAGAAGCCCAGTTGTGGAAACGAAGTGCCCCAGCAGAATATCTGAATTGGAATCACAAATTTCTCAACTTCAAGAGGATTTAAAGGTGGTGAGGGAGCAGCTTATTTTTTGTCTGAATCATGCAAGAAGCAAGCTCAGAAAGATGCTGAGGAGTCCAAGGAGCAATTGTTGGCCCTATCTGCAAACCTTGAAGATTCGCAAAAGCAACTTCTTGAACTCTGTGCTACTGGAGAAGCTCATGTTACCGATCTCCAAAAAACTACAGAAGAACACAATATGGCATTGCAATTCAAACTCGATGCTTCTCAAAAGGGGCTCTCAGTTGACTCTGCTGCTTTTGCTTCTGAAATGAATGAAATCCAGCAGCTCAAGTCCCAACTTGAATTGGTAGTTCACTGTGAGAGTGCACAAACACAACATGAAGAATCAGCAGATGTAGAGCTACTAACCCTGAAGCAAAACTTGTCAGAAACTCCATCTCTTGTTGAGAACATGAAAGACCCACTTAGGAACTCTAAAGAATCCGAAGCTCGGGCCAAAGCTTTGGTCAATGAAACTTAGTTGCAACTTGAGGCTGCAAATAGAAATGTGGATCAACTAAGGGCTGATGCTGCAAAAGCTGTAGATGGCTACAACTCCATTGCTCTAGAGTTAGGTAAGTCTAGAGATGGGTGAGCTCACTAGAGGCACTTGTAAACAAACTTGAGGTTGACGGCAGCAATGATAAGTGCAGTCACTCCGGGAATCTTCTTGCAGATGATCATAGATTCGAGCAGGAACATGAAGGATTGAAAGAGGGAGAGGATCCTACTCAGATTAAGGCTGGAATTTATGCTTTGAATGCCGAGGTTGGATTGCTAAGATATGCTGTTGAGACTGCTGAGACTAAATACCAGGAAGAACAGATTTGGAGCATGGTGCTGATCAGGAATGCCTGAGTTGATGGAGCACATAAGATCTTAATCAAGCCAGAGGGATTGTGAGCTAGAGGCTGAAGTGAAAAGGAAGATAGGAAAGCTGATATTGAAGACTTGAAGGCTAACCTGATGGATAAGGACCCGAGTTGCAAGCTATTGTGGAGGAGAATGAGAACTTTGTGTTTAAAGCTTGTTGAGAGCATATCATCCCAAACAGAGCACAAACACAAACAGGAACTTAAAAAACTAAATGCATGTGTGACTGAATTGAAGGCTGATCTGATGGACAAGGAGACTAGATTGCAAAGCATATTTGAAGAGAATGAAACACTGAAGTTGGAAATCAATAGGAGGTTCGCAGATGGTAGCAAGGTGAGGGAGTAAGTTGCTGCAGAAGTAGAGGCAGCTAAGGCTGTGGAACCTGAGGCTCTAGCAAAACTCGGTATTGTAATGGAGGAGGTGGATAGGAGCAACCGGAAGGCCACAAGGGTGGCCAAGCAGCTGGAAGTGGTGCAAACGGCAAAGTCAGAAATGGAAGCAGAACTGAGGAGGCTGAAGGTGCACTCTAATCAATGGAGAAAGGCTGCAGAGGCAGCTGCTACTATGCTTTCAGCAGGAAACAGGTAATAAGCTCACAGAGAGAACAGTGTCACAGCAACTATAAGTGCTCTTCATTTTCTGAACACATGGATGATGATGACTTCCAGAGAAAGAAAAATGGCAACATGCTGAAGAAGATTGGGGTGTTATGGAAGAAGCCTCAAAAAAAGCTATAATGTGTTATGAATAGAAATAGTTATAATGTATTATGAAAAAAATGAAGCCATTAACATTGTGGTACTGTAATGTTTGTGTTTTTACCATTTTTTTTTTTTGGTCTGACTACTACCATTCCTTAGCGTTGCACTGTAAATCCTACCATGGTCCGAAAATGTTTGTGCACAAAACTGGAAAATTTACAGATTAGTAAATATACAGATTAGTTGTTGAATGAATGATCATTACGTAATCTAAAAAAATTAATGAAAGCACAAGATTTGAACAAGCATAAGGTGCCTTCAGAAATTTGCAAAGGAATATTTGAAATCTAAGCCAGCCATAAGTTATGAACTCATGATGTAGTTACAGGGGTTTCAATCCTTAGCAGTCTTCAGCACAAACTAGAGCAGCAAGTTATTCAGGATTTTATTTGATAATGGAAGGATACACTATCCAAGACCAAGGGTCAAGGGGTCAATGCATATCACAACATCCAGTCAAACAAGTGAAAATTAGCAACCAAAATCTCATTAGAAAGCTAGCAATTAGCAGAAAAGCTACGAGCGGGATGGCCACAAGTAATAGAAAAAGTATTGCAGAACCACTCCTCAGACAGAGTTTGATGCCTTCGATACAACAATGCCAGTTCTTTCATATTACTTACCAAAATGCTAAAAAGTTAAGAAACTTTATCTCATAACAGGCTGATAATTTCCAGGGAAGGCAAATTTGAAAGCCCAAACTGACACAAAGATGATCCAAAAGAGGTTAAATAACATGGTAAATTAATTTCTGGGTATGGTAAATTACCCATGTCATCCTCTTCACTTATTGCAGATTGCTTCTCATCAGACTGATAATTTGCAGGCAATTTTGAAAGAACACTCTCCTCTAGATGTTGTTTTAGGTCATTTGCACACCTGCAAACAGAAAGTTTGATTCAAAAACCACAGTAAGCATAATATCAGTAACCACCCATATATGCAAATGTAAAAGATAGCCTTTCCTTGAAATGAAATCTCTTTCCTCTTTAGATAGTCTCTTCCAAAATTCATCAGTTTTTTGGATGTGGAACATGTATTTTTCAATCTGCAATGAAAATGCAATCTAATGAATATACAGCAACTAGGCAAGACTATATTCACTGCTTAAGCAGTCTTCAAATATTTCAACAATTAACATATACCCTAATTCCTTTAACATCTATCATATAGGTAGAAATGAATGTCATAAAAACATCAAGGGAAAAGGAAATTTTTATATCCTATTAAGGGTATGTTTGCTCGGCGACTAAACATGGATATAAAAATTTTATGTATGAGCTCTATATGTAACATTACACATGAAACTCATCCATGAAATTTTTACCCCTATATTTACTCCTCATCCAAACACACCCTAAGGGAGTAATACATGGTAAGAGAGAGTCCACACAGGAAATTTAACATAAATCTAGTCTAAGATTGATGCAGCCCCTGCATATAGTTGAGGTTAATTCCAAAATAAATTTCATTGGCTCAGACATAATGCATTTTATGCCTTACCAAATGGTCCTACACACAGCACCCATAATAGTGCATGGTTACCTTCTGGATGCGGATGCGAAGATATGATCTTAAGAGAAAGAGGGTCCTATCTAAGTCCATCTGATATAGAGACACTGAAAGCGGGTCATTACCATCGATAGATTTCTCCTCCACAGTTTCTTCCTGCAAAAATATGGCACTAAGTGTAAGAGGTCAAAAACAGAATGGGCGGAAAATAACGGGAAAAATCTCCAAGAACACATTACTGTCAGAATAACGTAGAAAGCAGATATGATCATTGCCTCTAGACTGTGAAAACAACTCTCCAGACGAAAGATTCAAATTTTCTACCAAGTTCAGAGAAGAAAAATTACAAACACAAAAGGAAAATTCGTTTAATCCATAGCAAAAATAAAAAAACAAAGTTTCGAGGTACCTGATACTAAATTAGAAAAAAAAAAAAAGGCAAAAGCGGAAAAAAAAACACAGTTTAATCTCATTTCCCTGTCCTTTTTTTCTAAAAAAGAAAGGAAAAATATAGCTTTATTCACAGATTTTGAAAATCGAAAATGAAATTCACTTCAGTCTGAAACATCTCCGAAGAATTCAAACAAAAGTAGGGAAAGAAGTTACAATTAATTGAATCCTTGACAACAAACACTCCAGAGTCCAGACAGAGAGTCTCAAAATTTCAATCAACTTATTAACACACGAAAACCAAAAAAAGAAAGAATACTCAATTAACCCAATGAAGTTAAACTTAAAAATAAACAAATAAACAAAATCCACGCCATAAAACATCAATTCAACCCAGAAATTTCAAAATTCATTTCGGTTTTGCACTGTCTCTGAAGAAACCAAACCAAAAAATGAAGAATGAGAACAAAAGATGTACCATCAATTGAATCTGTTCCGTGACGCGGCTAATCAGATCGTGTTCGAATTGGAGAACCTCGGGGGCTGCCTTCTCATTACGCCAGGCTCTCTTGAGGAGCTCAACGTCGGTGGTTGACATCAACGCCTCGTAGTCGTCCATGGGCAGCTTTGATCCTCCTTCTTCTCCTTCCATGCTTGAAGAAGCAGCCATTTCTTTTTGCTAGGAACGTGTGTGTGCGTTCGTGTGTGGTGGTGTTCGATTTCGTTGTTGCTCTGGGATGTGAAACCTGAACTCTCTTGGCTGGCGCCAACACTGCATTGCATCGGCGCCAAAATCATAAGAGTTAAAAAGTGCGATTTGGCTCTAAATAAAATAAAGTGTAAAAATAAAAAGAGTAAAAGTTCAATTTACTCCTACAATTGTACGCGTACCTCGGTTTATCCTCCAAAATTTCATTTTCATAAATCACTTTAGTACTTCGTTAAATAAATATCAATCAATAGTTACTATTATATTGTCATGACATATTAAGTGATACACGGTGATAACATGTTATGTTGATCCCGTGTGACATAGCATCTATTGCTGAAGTGTCATGTTGAGCATACATGGTATACTAGTGTAACACCAAATCAAAATAGATTCAGATTAGTCTATGAAAATTTTAAATGTGTCAAAATAGTCCTTAAAATTTTCTAAAATGTATAAAAAGTGAAAATCCCAATACCCCAAATTTATCCTCTTTTACTTCATAAAATCTAAATCATTAATATTTTTTAAATATTTTTATTTTTTCACACTCTACTTAATCAAGATTTTCACCACATACAATAAGATACAATAATTAGTAAATATCCTTATAGCAAAATGTTATTCATCACAGTTTCTTCCTATTATTATATTAACATGCTAAGGCTATAATTGGAAGATTTAAAATAGAGGGAAGGGAGTGGTAATTATGGAATAGAATAGAAAGTATATAATAAAATAGCTAAAGTGATGATATCTCATTGTCAGCGAGTTTATAACATAAAAGAGTGGAATGGAAGGGTGTATAAATTTAATTTTTCATTTTTATACTTTTAGTTTATAGAAGATGCATTTTATATGTTAGAGATTACAAAATACCAAATCAATAAAATCACACAAAACATTAACTAACCCTCCTTGTCCCCTAATTTGAGGGGATTGTAAAGTTATTGTTTTGGAGGGTTTAGGGGCTTTGATTGTCCCTCCCAAGCCATTCCCCTCCCTCCTTATAAACGACTCCCAAACACCTATTTTTTGGATACGCCTCTTCCCTTCTAGACCATTCCCTCCTCCTACTTCCTCTCAATTAGACCCTAATGTTCATGCTTTGCAACTAAAGCTTTAAAAAAAAAAAAGCATGTTATATAATTTTAACAAATTGACTATATAATTTTAGCTCGTTAGTTGATTATATTCTATTTTTTGTAAGAATTTTTTAATGGTAACTAAACAAGATAAATTATTTTTAAAATGGATATTAGTTATAGTAGCATTAAATTTCTTTTTTTTTTCCTTTTTTATGTCAATTAATTAAGAAACAAGTCTCAAGATGTCCAAATATCCTAAACACAATTAAGAGTTTAATTAGTCTAAGTTAAATTTGAAACCCTCCATACTTAGCTAACATAACTAATTTATTAGCTATTATGTTACAATTCTTAGAATAAATTGAGGTTTAAAATATGAAAAATAAGATGAAGAGAAAACATTATATTATCAAGTGTGGATGAAGTTCATCAATTTAAAATTGAGCATTAATGCTTACGTTTCCTCCCAACATGTCATCATCTTTACAAATGATTAAATTACTTGTCACTTGTCCAACAGAAGCAGTTTGTTGGTGAAACATTCTCTTCTCATTGTTATTCTACATGAGAAGATCTTTGTCTAAATAAGGTATGAAAATGAGATAGAAATAAATGGGTTTAAAAATAGAAATAAGTGGATTTAAGAAATATTGGGAATTTAGATTTTATTTTTAAGCAAAATATGATAAATTTGGAATTTCAAGATTTTTTTGACACATTGCAAAAAATGTCAGGTAAAGATGGGAATAGGTCAGCTGGGCTGTTAAGAGCCTATAGCCTGGCATGACCTGGTCTGTTTAATAATTAAGTTAAGATTAGGCCTTTTAAAAGACTATTTAGAAAAAGAGGTCAGGTGTAGGCTCTCTAGGGTTTGTGTGTGTGTGTGTGTGTGAAATTATATATTTATATTAGTTTTCAAAATTAAACTAATTAACTAAATGATTTTTAAATTAGTATTACAAGACATTTGGTTACCCTAGATTCTTAGGATTTGATTCACAACACATACAATTTTACAAACCCTAAAATTACCTCTCCATCTCTCATGGTCTCACCACCCAGCCACCACACCCACATCCCAAGTGGCCATGCCTTGACACCCTCAACTAGAGGGTCATGTTGCAAGGCCCAACCTTCTTACACATGAAAATACAAAAAATACCCTCAATACTTTCTAAAATTATAAAAAAAAATTAAAGATTGATAATAAATTGAGTGTGACACTCATCACCTTTTTCCTTTTGACCACCAACTTCTATTGTCAAACTTCTCTACACCTTGAATCAATATGGCAAAATTGAGAGTTTATATGTTGAGTTATTGTGGCCTTTTTTTTTGTTTCTTTTAATTTATATATAGAAGTTCTTCACAATTTTTTGTATGAATAAAACTGAAAGATTAATCTGGGTAGAAGAAACGAAAGAAAGATTGGTGTTGGGGTTGAGACCTATTATAAGTTCTATGTTGAATCATCTTATGAGTTATGACTAGCAAACTTGTTCTATCAAATAAATCAAATTATTGTTGAGAGTTTTAACCTTTAAGCAAGAGGGTCTTTCCCTATCAAAGGGAATAATGTCTTTCTTATATGCAATAGAATGCCAATAACAAGTGGAGTTTAGATCAAATGTTGAAAACAAAACTGAGCGAAACAAAAATAAGTGTTATTTGGCTCTGCAACATGGGTTTAGTATGGGGTTGGTAAAAGGCGTGAGAGAAGGTTGGGACTACTTGGGAAGTTCGAGAATGGTTAGATGCACTTGGTAGTGGACTTGAAGTTGCAAGATTGCTGTGGTCGGCTTCAATCTTGGCACCAGCAAAGGCAACAGTCAACAGAAACTTGTGATGCTGAAATGGGTGGCAGCAACATGGTAGAGATATGGGGAAGAAGGTGGTGGTATTTTAACCATTATCATTTTTAAATTTATGAATTAATATTTTATTTTATGATTTTATATAATAATTAAAACTTGGAATCTTAACCATTCAAATTGAATCTAATAGTAGAAAATGATGGACCATGTGATGTTTCTAAACAACAATCGAACTATAATACCTCAGTGACATGTGTCCATAGTCAGGTTCATTATGGCCTCCGAGTCCCCCAAGACCCACCTATGTTGCCGGAGCCTAGGGAGGCCCAAAAGCATGAAAAGACCTTTTTGTATGCTGAGCTGGTGTACTATTACCGCTATAGCAGTCCTAGTCACAGGTATGGGAAAGGCGTGTGTGGGTGCTTTAAGGATTGCTATAGCAGTCATGTGTGTGGGGCTCGTTGTGGGTTGAGCGCTATAACAGTCATAAACCACTAGTAGTGTCAGTGGAGCAAAAACAGTGTCAAACAACATCGTTTTCCGTAAGTGAACCCCTCCCCCTTCTTAAACCTTTAACTCAGGCTCTTCTCCCCCAAACCTGAAAACCCAGCTTCCAAACACCCTTCTCACTCTTTTTCTCTCATTCTACTCAAATCCTTCTTCCTTCAAGAGATCAAAGGTAAGATTTTTGTTGGTTTATGTCATCTTCTTCCTCTCCTTTTCCTGTTATAGGTTGTTTTTCTCCATGGTTGTCAAGTGGAGGTGCTCCCTCAATATTGTTGGAGTTAGTCTAGAATAAACTAGAGAGTATTAGATATTAATCTAGAGTTTCATTGTTCCAATGGCAGATGTTCGTGACATCCCTCTTCCCTAGAGCTCTCCTAGAGTCAGTCCTTCACATTCCACTCCTTTAGGTGAGTGGGTTCAAATCCTATGATTCTTGTGTTGATTTTTAGAACTATTTTCCTTAGATTGTGGCATGATTGCATGATTTACAGGTTATTTCAAGAGATTAGAGATTATGATTGATTTTACAATGTTTATGGAAATTATGATTTTCAAAAAAGCATGAAAGAGATATTTTAATGCAAACTCATAGGACCATTATTGCTAAAATGTTTTTATAAAGAACTAGAGTATGATGATGATTACTTAGAGAATTTCTGACTTCCATAATGATATCCAAAGTATTATATTTTATACAATAGAGATTGAATTCAGAGCAGAGTTTGATACAGAGATTAGAGAATTTAATTAGTTTTTATGAATTATAGACTAGACAATAGTTATAGAGAAACAAACTGTGAGTTACACTTGAATCCCAATCGTTAATCTTGGTACCAAGTTGTCCTTAGGGACAATCTCACAGAGCAGATATAGTATCTAGTTAGGTATCTAATTTAGATATTTGAAGAATCACAGAGCAGATAATTTGTTATATCATAGTTGACATACATAACCAAAGATTTCCTATTTCTCTATTAGAGTACTGTGATTATATCATCCAAGATTATGGATTTCAGAGCTATTATGCATGAATGTACATTAAATGATTTTAGAGATATTGCATTGATTAAGTTTTTGATGATCATGTGTGTGTGTGTGTGTGTGTGTGTATTTATTTTGTTGTTGTTGCATGAGGGAATTATGGGTGATGGTCTACTCACTGAGTTTTTTATGAAACTCACCCTCTCCCTTTTCTATTACAGATACATTAGCTGCTGTGAGTTATTCTCAGCCTCCTCCTCTCCAGCAGTAGAGATTGTCAGTTGCTGAGTTTCATTTCAGAGTGAAGTACCTTTTGTGTTTTGTATAGAATGCTCTAGTGTACATTGTGAGCAAGATCCCGGGCCATAGAGATAAACTTGCATTGTTTATCATGGTTATTTTGTATTTACATGATTATAGTTCTCATGATTATCATGCATAGAGCAACTCGTTATATTTTGTATTACAAAGACCATTATTTTGAAAATCGGACCAGATCGGCCCGTCGGACTGGTTGAATTAAGAATTGGCCTGTTGTCCGGTCCAGGTTGGACCTGAAAACTGCCCTTCACACAACTACCTAAGAGCCGCTTCAAACTGCTCGAGAACCGATAAACTGAGCAAACCGGTTCGATCTGTGCAGTCCGACCATTTTTTTTTTAAAAAAAAAGACGCAAAATGGCATCATTTTAGGTTTTAAAAAAATTGATACAGTGTTTGTTTTTTGCTTTTTGCCTTTCTCATACAAAGTGCCAAAGCCAAAACCTAGTTTTCAAAGTGGCATTTTTCTAGCTCTAGGGAGAGAAGGAAAGGACTAGCCGCCATTGCGCACCCGCTATGCTGCCTCCCTCTCCTGCGCATGCATCCACCATGCCTCGATCTGCATCTGCTTTTGCCTCGATTTGCTGTTACCGTCCCATTCGCGTCGCCTCGCAACATTGCTCGCCTTGCCGTCGCTAGAACCTCTTCTTCCTGCATCCCTCCATGCTGATCTACCAGTTATATTTCGATTGGACCTCCGATTGAACCATTGAACCTCTGAACCCTTACCCTGATCTGTTCAATGTCCGATCCGATTTTCAGAACCTTGACAGAGACAGATTTAAAGTTTGAATATGAAATTATTTATTTGAAATTTGATCTCAAAGAGCTAAAGATTTACATCAGAGATGTTTTTACATTGTTTTGAAAATAGATCTATTATCATTATATGCAAATAGAGAGACTCAGAGGTCACAATACTTATATGGAGACAAAATTCCTCACATATCAGTCATGTTCCCAAATCGGGTCGAGACACAAACCAATGTAACATGACCCATGTAATTTGTTGGGTTAAATGCATTTTATCTCCTGAATTTTAAATCAGGTGCAATTTACATATTTACTCTTCAAAACAATCATTACGATACTCTTTCCAAACTATGTAAAAAACCTCATGCTTTTCAAACAATGCAAAACTTTAAGTCATAACAATGCTTCGGGTTATACACAACAAAAAAATCATGGGTTAACTGCACATAGTATTCATATACAAGGTGTCGCGTTGCATAAATTAAAAATATCATGTGATTAAGTTCACATAAATCTTATCTTCATTAGTTACCAAAATTATTCTGATGAATTTTTCTGCACAGTTTGAAAAGTCCTGAACTTTGCGATGTATATTTTAAAACGTTAATATGTAAATTATATGTGACCTAAATTTCAAGCTAAAATGCATTTGTCCGTAGTTTTTGGTTTTTGTTTTTTTTTTTTAATATTGTTACACGACCCATATATATCAATACATCAAGTTGGTCCATTCTGGTCGCTTGTTTGTTGGCTTCCTACAGTAGTTAGGCCTTCGGGAAACACGGCCCATCGTCATCATCGATCAGATCGGAGACTCCACACCGGCGCCGCAGCTTAACACGTACGACTTTGTCCTGCTTCCCACTCCTCTTCAATTTCAACTCTTTTTTATTTTATTTTCTCTCAGATCAGTGACGCAAGTTTCTGGTTTACTACTATTATTAAAAACGTTTTTTTTTTTTCACCTGAATAATTGGTCCAGAAATAAGCGAAATGATAAAAGCAGTGCTGGTGATGAACACGCAAGGGAAGCCTCGTCTCGCCAAATTCTACGAATTTCTGGTCCCTCTCTTCAAACCTTGCCATCCCATTCCCAATTTTTCCTTATTCTTTCACGTGATGATCAGAATGTGTTATTTTGTGGTATGGTATATCAGCCCGTAGAGAAGCAGCAGGAAGCAATTCGCAATGTCTTTTCAGGTCTCTCTCTCTTTCTCTGATCCCTTTATTATTTCTTAGAGTAGTGTTATTTTTACTCATGGTACATGGGACACCGTGTCAACTCACATTTTATCTGGATGGGAGGTGGACTTATTTAATTTGAGTCCATATCTCATTCAATCGTAGATGATGTGAGTTATTACAATGTTCCACACTTCATGAATACAATTATCATTTCTCTATTTCTTAGGGATATGTCCCACACCCCGCAAGAGTCTCTTCGTATTATTAGTTTTGTTACTTTTTGTCGACTTTGTTACTTTTTGCAGTCTTGTGCAGTAGAGCTGAACACGTGAGCAATTTTGTGGATGCTAAGTCCATCTTTGGCCCGGTATTTTTATCCTTAAATTTAATACTCTCTGTAATTTTGCTTTCAAAAAAGTCATTAAAAAAAAATGCTATATATGTATTCTGGTTATCATAAATGAAACATCGAACTTAGAATTTTGTGATTAGGGGTTGCCTTGGCACTTTGTGTTGGTATAATTGACATATAATATATTTAAAAGGATTTTAGGATATTTATATTGTAACATATGGTGTAATCAGGCAACGCTTTGATTTGAGTTTTCATGAAACCTTAAGTTAGAAGGACTGCTGTAATCATAATTGTGAGTGTGTGTGCTTTTTGAGAAATAAAGACCACTCTTATATCCATCTGACCTAAATTATGTTTTGTTTGTTTCATATTCACAATATGCTAGTTTTTTTCTTAAGTGAACATACTTTGTAGCCAATGGTGGTTGTACTGATTTTACTGAGTGCTTTTGCTTTGCTAAGAAATCTTTAGGTTCTTCGTTGTAACACTATTAACTCACCCTCTTTTTTTTTTTTTTTTTTCATCTTCAGGATTCTCGCCTTGTCTACAAGCATTTTGCAACTTTATACTTTGTGTTTATATTTGATAGTTCTGAAAACGAGCTTGCTATGCTTGACTTAATACAAGGTAAATTCCTGAACCACATCCTATTTATTGGATACTGTTGCTGTTCCCTAGCTATTTCATCCATTAAATGTCAAAATCCGAAAGGTATATCTTTTTAGGGATGAGTGCTGCTGCAGATTAATCCAGTAATTTACTAATTTTACATTGTAATGGCCATTCGTTGGTGTGCTTGGGCGTCTATATGTTTCTGTCTGAAGAAGTGTCTCAGAGAAAGTACAAACTTTTGGTTTACAATTGATCGAAAGCATGATGTAATTATTTATATCATCAGGGAATTGGGAAGTTTAGAAAGCACAAAATGAGAGGCTTTATAATTGAATGTGGATAGAAATATGTGGTGACTGCTCAAGATGTAATTTAGGTTATATCTGAAATGAGAGACTTTCTAATTGAATGTGGATAGAAACATATTGTGCTTGCTTTGAAGTATAATTACTAATCAGTCACTTAGGTTGCTTTTGATGGATGTCGTTGATATTGTTGATACAGGGGAAGATAGCAAAAGGAAGCTGCTTTATATCAGTAATAGGTTAAGGTTTTGGGGTTATAGAAGTTAGAACTACTAAGTTATGGTTTTGGTTTTAGAAACCGTTTGTAGATCTGACATTATAACCTATTTAATACTTGGATACTCAATATATTATAGAAGGTATAATAATAAGAGTTAGTGGCCACAAAGAAATAATGTAGAACTTTCCTAAACCATTCATATGCTATAGGACTATAAACCTACATAATTATAATTATGCTAAAACAATTTAGAATAATTAGATAAAATTCCTAAAATTATCCCTAAAAAATTACATAAAAATATGAATTACATAACTATGATTGACACCCCGCTTATCTTGCATCAATTATCACATATGCAAACTGACACTGATATTATGCTTAGAATATGATTATACCTTGTCAATGGTACAATAAGGTGAAATCACCTGTAAGTTTTGGGAGGTCCAGACTGTCTGCGACCTTCTGTTGACTTGAATCTAAGTATCCAGCCACATATTGTTTCACACATCTTCCTTTATACTTCTCTATAAAATTCAAATTATTTTATATCTTTCACATTCTGGAAACTGTATGGTCTTCATAGAATTGCCATTCGAGGTAATTAGTGTCAATCTAGTTAGCCCTTTAAATCAGTCCTTCTGTTTAGTCATTTCTGTTCTGTTGCTTTTTCTGGTAAGGTTCCAGGTGGAATAATTACTTGCTGGGAACATAGTTTATAGACCCCTTGAACTTTTATTCTTTTTCAAGTTACTATCATGAACTTTAAAATCTTACCAGTTATTGTATAAACTTTATGGCAAAATAGAAAATAAATCCTTCTGCAAAGGATCGATTTGATATCTTATTAATGATAATAACTTAAGCTGCATCTTATCTGTGTGCTGTGTATTATTCTAGATTATTGTTTAATATATTCATTTATGGTACAGGATTAGCAATATTTTGAATACGATGCATTTTACACTTTTTTCGCTTGTTTATATTTTATGGATTTTTATTTGCTAATTTAATTATTTTAAATTCTTAAAATTTGAACTTATCAATTTAATCAATCAATAGTCCAAGGTTATTGATATTTTCACGCAATAATATGGTTAGTGAATTAACAAACTTAAAATGGAAGACTCTATCAGGTTAGTAGTTAAAGTTGAAAGGCAAATTTCAAAGGTTTTAAAGTTTGTGGTAGGGTTTAAAGGGCGCCATTCTCTTTTCCCATATGTATTATCCATTCTGCATGACCATTATGTAACTCTGCTTGTCCTGACTGCTGTTCACTGCTGCTTCTTGATAGTTAATCTGATGGGGGTGATTTACTTACTTTGATCCTTACTGATTTCAGTCTTTGTAGAAACGTTGGACAAATGCTTCAGAAATGTATGTGAGCTAGACATTGTGTTCAACTATAGTAAGGTTGTGCCCTCGATTATGAATCACATATTCTTTACCACAAATTGACTCTATATAAGAATTTTAGTTTAGTATTAACAAGGAATAACTTAGAAACTGAGTTATGATTTAGTGACACGTTTTTTGCTGCTATGGAGGTTTCGGAGCTTTCTGGAGCCAGCAAGTTTGACTTATTCTCAAACATGAAGCAATGGACAATAGTTTGACTAAAGTTTCCCCTTTACTCAAAAACTTAACAGCTCCTTTGTATGTTTGATGTTTCTGGAAGTGCTCTTGCACAAAAAGTTTTGGGAAAATTCTATCAAAAAAGTACAAGTTTTGGAAAATGAATTCACTCTTTGCTTAGCTGCTCAATAGGCACACTATTTGAACCCAGCAATATCTGCATCTTAAATTTCCATTTATTTGATATTAAAAAAATGAGTTCTTTTGCAGATGCATGCTATACTAGATGAGATTATTTTCGGAGGCCAGGTGTTGGAGACAAGTTCAACTGAGATTATGAAGGCTGTTGAAGAAATATCAAAGTGCTCTCTCTTTACTTGGTTTTTAACATGGTTTTTATTTTCTGCGTTATTATGAAATATGAAATTGCTTATCATTCCGTTAAATTAGTAGGCATAGATTTTTCACTCTGTAAAACCTTGAGTGCTTTTTATCTTTCCTGCATTATGCCTGCATGCACTTATTGTTGGGCGTGGTTTTTGCATAAAACAGGCTAGAAGCAGCATCCAATGCAATCAATCTTGTTCCAAAATCTGTTTCTGGTTGGAGGTCGCGGTAGCATGGTTTCAATTAAGCTTCATGAGTATCTGCATTAACACATACTATACCTGTTTCTGTTTCTGGTGTGAGAGATGTTTGATAAGGTTAGTCAGTAGGATGTATTTTTTTGTAAATGTGAGTGTTCCTAATTAAAACACGAGACCAACACCCTGGTGAAAAAAGGTTGGTGAATGATGGGTTGATTCGGCAACTAAGAATTGTGTAATGCCCAATTTTTTGTTGGTCTAAGGAACCTTGCACAACTTGATCTTGCTACCCATAATTGTTGTTTCCCACCAGATCCCAATTTTAGCTATTTCTTTTTGTTTCTTGACATGAAATTTTGACCGCTTATATAAGTTACAGGAAACAAATCTTCTGTCTTCTTTTTCTATCCTATTCCCTATCCTCTCAATAAACATACGTAAATAATGACATCACCCATGATTTTTTATTTAATCAAATTTTTTCAACTACTTATGATTTGGATACATTTTAAAGCTTGATTGGAGGAATACAGAGTGGGACAGAGAAAACAAACAGAAGATTTGAATCATAAGTTACAACTTCAACTTGCTGGTGAACCGTAATTTCTTGTGCTAGCAATAACTAATTGGGAGATCAACCAATGTTATCTTTAAGAATTATGAACTAGTTTCTTCTTATTCTTCATAAGAGTTCTTCCAGTCAATACCCCAAGGGCAGTGATTAAGATTTCACAATAGGTACATTTGAAAATTTTCTAATGGATTTCATGCCTTAAAAACTTAACAATTATACTTTTTAATTGTAATATCACCTTTTGTAAAATCTTAGCAAAGTGTCCCAAGTGGGGAAAAAAAAAAACCCTCTTTCATATGAATTCGATTTAACTTCTGCAAGCTCATTATGGAAATTTTCTTCTAAATGTATACAGATCATGATCATGATTCTATCCATTGATTCAGAAGAAAGGCTAACTGAAAAGCTTCAGCACATAATTTCGCTATAAGATACATTTTTCAGCACACAATTGGGTGGTAGATCCAATTTTTTCAGTATCACCACTATACTTTTTTGTGAAAAAAAAAGAAAAAATCTCGAAGAACTAAGAAGCAAAGTACCAAATCAAAGAACAATACCCATGTAGTTATAGTGGGAGGTGCGTGCTGGATTATAATCTGTTAATGCTAAGCCAAAACACATTCTATCTAAAGCACCTGATTAGGTCGCATAAGGAGAGAAAATGAAGATTGAAACCAATTAGGGTGTGTCTAGTTTTAGTTTTCAATTTTCATTTTCAATTTTTTAGTGTTCGGGATTTTGTGAAGGAAAAACTAAAAACTGAAAATGAAAACTGAACACTGAAATTTATAATTTTCAGAATTTTTAGTATTTTATTCATAAAATCTAAAAAACTGGAAAACTAAAAATGAAAAGTGAAAACTCAAATCAAATAGGGCCTTAAGTCCTTAACTTCAACTCGTTATAAAAAGAATGCCGGACAAAAAAAAATAAGGCTCAATTGAGTTCAACCTATCCCCTAAGAAGCATTGTAGAAATGCAATGTGATCATCATATGAAATTATTATTCGTATTTGTAATGATCATGTTGCGTCTACAACTCTCCTACCCTTCTCCACCTACAACCTCCAACCCTCACACAAATCCCTATAACCACACCTCTTTTCTTGCTTTCTTCTGTTTGAAGGGGGAGCTGGTCTCATGGAAGTGGCTTAGCTCCTCCATGATGGTTTGCAATAACTCCTTTGTCATTTTTTTTCCTCTTTTTCTTGTTTTGTTTATTTCCCAACCTTTTCATTGCAAGAAGAGTATGTTGACATCGCACTCAATTTTTTCTTGGTGGTAGCAACGTCTAGATCATGAAGGAATGTAGTTCTAGTAGTGACTGTTACGTTAGCTGGATTGAAGGATTATACTAATGTTAGGTGATAGATCTGCCTCTACAGATGAGTGTATTGTTGGGTCTTTTTGTCTTTTATTGGCTTTGATCCAATCCGAGTATACTATTGAAGACGAATCACATCATGACAACTTAGAGAGTTTTGCAAAATAGATTAACGTGTGTGCATCTTTTTCTGCTACTAGATTTAAGGTTGATAGCTTGCCGGGAAGCCAATGGTGAAATTAGTATCCCTTTATCACTTGACTTGTAAGTTTATTGGGGCATTGTGCCTTGGTAAACTATGGGCTATTGTGTAATCTTTTCTCATGTGGATAGTTGATTTGCTAAGTGAATATATAATATTCAGGAGGATAAAAAAAAAAAAAAAAAAACAGAAACATTGGAGAAAGCCCCCAAGCATACAAGGGGCTTTCTGGCTATGAAATACAATAGCACAACACTGCATTGAAAGCTGAACGTATCATACGCAATCAACAACTTCGTTGATGAAGAGGAATCCGTCAATTGAATAAGTTCAACATATAAATAAATTATAAAAATGGCCAATAGCTCAATCTGTAATAATAGAATAGCCATAGCTCAACAAGACCAAGTTCCTTTGGTTTCTAATATAAAAAATTCCAACCAAGCCGCTGTACTTGGCACACATTCCTGGACCTCCTTAGCAACTAAAGCAATGAAAGTCACAGGTAAAATCCAGAAATGGAAATCAGTGTCCAAGCAAAAAGCAACAGTAGATCGTAATTATTACAAGTAAAATCCAGAAATGGAAATCAGTGTCCATCTTGGTCGCAATACGCATGTCAGGACACAATCAATTACATAATATGTGTAGAAGATAATTATAGATACTCACTTTTCATATAACAATTTGGATTAAAAAAAGAAAGAAAAGAAGGACTAAATCCTCGATATGGTCCCTGCGAACCACTTTGGAGGGCAAATTAATTCTTTAGAATTTAAAAGTCCCATATTTATCTCTTACCATTCAAAAAAGAGTTAAATTGATCCTCCATAAAAAAAAAAGAAAGAAAAAATTTAATGGTGAGGGACCAATTTATCCTCCTATTTTGAACAATGAAGGACCAATAAGGTACATTTAAATTCTAAGGAACCAATTTGTCTCCTGAAATATTTCTCATGGACCATATTGTGGATTTAGTCAAAAAGAAAAAGGGGTATAAAATTTTCCAAAGAAATAATCTGACAAAACTGTACACATCCTCACCTCCAAAAAAGAGAGAAAGCAAAAGACAGGAGAGATTGGAATCTCACATTAACCAAAACGCATCTTACAAGCAAATTTCTCTGTATTTACACTAAAGCCACCCTTTTCTTCTAATCTTTACTCTATGCTGCTGGCAGAGTTTTAGATCAAGAACCAAGCAGAAAATTGATAGATACAATCTACTATACCATGATCTCAACCTCACATTATACAAGAAAGAATAGACAGATGATGATATCACAGCTAGCAGAAACGACAAGAACCAATAGCCAACTATTTGTAACACCCCTCCAAGCATTTGACGCCCGTCAACCTCAATCAAGATTGCATCTTTTTAAGACACTAGACAATGAAGGTCTTGTAAGGACAATCATAAATGCAAAAATTTTTATGCCATGATTTGAAGAAGCACTATGCCTTATCTGGCTTGCCTGACAAACCCCTTTGCTTGAAGATCTGTATACATGGATCGCAACCTGTTGGTTATCTCTGTGAATGACGGTCGGCTTTCAGGATCAGGTGACCAACAATCTTCCATGAGCTTCCTCCAGGCAGTATCACAACGTTCTGGGATAGGAGGTCGAAGAGTGTTCTTGACAATCCCCCCTAAAACCATGTCATCAAAAAGCATGCAAACCAGAGAAGCAAGTCAGAAAGCATATAATCTTCTAGAGGCATTAATGAATAGATTGGGAAGTACAGGCAAGAACAAAACTTTAGGGGCAGTACATAAGTGGACTAGATATAGTGGACAGATACTTAACTAATTTAAATCAATTTATTAATGTTGAAGCCCTCCCATCCATCATAATCATATCAAGGAGGGGAAAAAAAATCAATTTAATCAACTTTAGTCATCAACAATATTGTTATCCTCGGCAACTGCAGTCATCATTCCAACAACATCCTAAGATACAGCCTACCACTTCCCCACGCCACCAATCTAAGTTTGGCTCTGAATGAGCCTAGGTGTGAATCTCACTCAATTATCCAACATTTAGTCACTTAAGTTTACCATAACTACTTCAACCCTTTCAAAATTTTATACTCTATAGACGACTAGATTTAGAAAGCAATGGTATGAAGCACAAATCCTACACTTAGCGAACTTCCCAAGTTGAATAAAATGAAAATCATTAACTAATCTTGTACAAAGCACGTGAAGCATATTCACTCTCCAAGATATTGTTTGCAAAATCTTACCAATAATGGCACCACAATGCATATCTGCATAAGGTTCCTCACCAGTCAAGATCTCCCACATTGACATGCCAAACGAGAAAACATCAACCTGGAAAATTCATTCCACAATTTAAAAGCCTTCAAAAGATTCATTGTCGCTCCATGTTGCTAAAATAATCAAATCAGATGACTTAGTGGATTTCCGCATTTTAAATTTTTTAGATACATTTAAGTAAAATTACGCATCTCATCAAATTAACCGATGTTGCAACAAACAGTAGAGGTATAAACATTATAAACACATATTTGTATATAAATACATTTTTATGCTGGGAGATGGTGTCATGGTGAAGAGGTGGTTTGCACTGTACTATGGAAGGTAGATAGATTTGGGTTCTGTGAGCACTTTATTGGAGCTATCAAAAAGGATGGCTAAGTATTATTTTGGTTGAGTAGCCTAACTCCTAAGCAGTTGTAAAATTGTAAAATTAATGGGAGAAATGGCTACTGATTACTGAACCCTTTTCAATTATTCCTCCCTGCCGTACCTCTTCCTCTTTTCTTTTTCTTTGGTTCAAAAAGGAAGACCTGTAAAAGTAATATTAAGAAAAGCAGATTGGATGGAAGGTAGCTAATGGCTAGAGGCTAAGAGAGACGAAGAGTAACTGTGGAAGTTGTCATTTGGAAGGTAGCTAATGGTCAGAGGCTCATAGAGATAAAGAGTAACAGTAGAAGTCATTAAGAAAGACTTAGTTGAAAATGGCTAACCTACACATATGATTTTCAATAAGATACAATGGTGCTTGTTTAATCCACATAGCCAACCTTATTTAGTGACAAATGACTCAGTTGTTGTTTTATTGATTGAGTACGATGTGTAGGAATAAAATCCTTGGGCAACAAACTTGGATATTGCCTTTTATAATAATAATAATAGATGATGAAACAGACCTTTTCAGAAACCCTGTTGCTGCTACCATTCAGCAGCTCTGGTGCCATCCATGGAAGGGTTCCTCGCACACCACCAGATACCAGGGTGTTCCGCTTAATTCTTGATAGTCCAAAGTCTCCAACCTGTGAAACAAATTGATCAACAAAGGTTGCTGAAGAAAAAACATGGTCAAATAAGGGAAGACAAATTCATAGAATTCAATATTAAAATTGTGAGTATAATCAAGTAACAAACTGTAAGCACAAAGAAAGGTCACTAAAAAATCACGAGGTAGGGAAGAAAGACATTATAACTTGAGACAGCTGGGATTGAGAGACAAAGCAAATAATGGAGAGAGGATTTTAGTGTTCAGATTTCAGAAAACTCTCAAATCTGGAATTAACCAAATTAAAAGGAAAAATCCTTGGAATAATACTGATAAATTAAACCCTTTATTAAATAGCTGGCCCCCTCCCAGTTATAATAAATGTTGACTTGTCTTTTAGGACTTTCCTAATCCATAGTATATCTTAACAGGACTGTAATTCTATCATAATTTTCTTATAGTATAATAACAACAACAACAACAACAACAACTAAGCCTTGTCCCACTAAGTGTGGTCGGCTATAGGGATCGACGCCACAGAGCTCTATCATATATCATAGTCACGTTAAAACCATTGACCATAATTTTCTTATAGTAATATCCTTAAAATAATTCCTACAAAGATTGCAATACAATTGTCAAAATAAAATGGGAAAAAAGAAAATATAACCTCCCTCTTCCTGCATCAATACCACATACTAAACCAAATAAAACTATTTATCTAATCTGTAATATTATTGAAATTTCAATTTTTGATAAAGCCAAATGGTTCATTTGATCATTTAGTTGACCCTAACTGGTGGAATAAAACTTTAAGTAGCTGTTAAGCAAATATAGAATAATATTAATAGATGTACGCAGCCTGTTAGGACCCCAAGGGTGGCTTATGTATAGAAGTCTCACTAGTTACAAAATGAAGAAAATAGAAATGAGTGCGGGATCCTATAGTGCACAACAAAATGATTAAGAACCAATTACTTAGGAGTTGATTAGGGAAGTTAGTTAGTTAGTTGATTATAAATAAACAGAAGTAGGGATTAATTAAACTTCTTTGGATGTTAGCAAGTCTTGGGAGAGTTTAGAGGACTCTAGAATTTCCTCCCTCTTACAATTCTTCAATACTACTAGTTCTTTGTTATTTTCTTACTACCAGTTCTAATACAGAGGGCCCATTTATAGCCAAATTAGACTTGGCTGCCAAGTATACAGTTGTTTAGGACTTTCCGAATCCATGCCTTATCTTCATAGGACCCTTAACAGTCTGAAACTAATTACCCTAAACAACCTAAACTAAATATTACCCATAAAAGAATGTTTACAGAAATTACAATAAAATCAATGATCAAATCATCGTTATAATCATCCTCCTTTGTCCTGCATCAGTTGTTCCCAATCAAGCAGATCACATGCTTGGTTTCAATTCTATTTCTGGGATCCCAGATCTACTTTTTCACCCTTCAGTCTTTATAAGCTCATTGTAATCACAAAAAGAAAGCATATGATTTTACATGACTGTGACAAGCTTTTATGATCTTATGTCAGTTTGTTTGAAACGAATGGAATTTTAATCCTAGAATTCTTACCTTGCATATGGGTCGTTCTGGATCCCTTAAATTGACTAGCAAGTTGTCACACTTCAAATCAAAATGGACAATATTTTTGGAGTGCAAATATTCCATACCAAAAGCTGCATCCATGGCAATTATCAGCTTTTTCCGACAATCTAGTGATCTGCAGAAAGAGTTGGAGACTCAATGTGCTCATAAATAACTATCAAAATTATGTTGAGAGAAAAAGAACAAACTTTACCTATCTTTCTTGATGAGGACATGCCTTAGGGAACCATTAACCATATACTCGGTTACAGTTGCCAACGTTCCCCCAGCCCCATCTGGTACTATCCCATAAAATGCAACCACATTGGGATGGTGAAGATTTGACAGGATTTGTGCCTCTCTCCAAAAGTCTTTAGTCTAACCAAGCCAATAAATATAATCAGGGTCATGCACAGAGTGATTTAAGAAAAAAATAAAATAAAATTTGTGATTTAAATTAATTTTAAAAATTTGGGAAGTCAATAAACTCCAAATTTCAATGTACAAATTGGGAGGTTTTTGGTCAAGCTATGGAAAGGGACTTGGGCCTTGGTAATTAGGTGGCTAAGTCAATGAACATTGTTCCAGCAGTCAAAGAAAGACAAAGATGTAAAAACTATTATACATAGATAATGCAGTGTTGAGAAATAATTTGCACCATAGACTCACCAATCGCTCTTGCTCAGAAGATCTCCCACCAAAACAGCTCTTTTTAATCCTCTTAATGGCAACATCTGTTCCTCGCCATTTTCCATGATAAACGGTTCCATAAGTACCAGATCCTAACTCCTTAAGTTCTTCAAGATCAGCATTCCTTATAATCTGAATAACAATCTTAAAAAGTCAATTGTAGCCAATAGGAAAACCATTTGTATGAAGTACAGAAAAGCAACAGGAAGCAAGAAACCATTTAGCAACAGTCATAAGCACTCCAATGATTCTCTGACATAAAAAGATACACAATGCCATCAAAGATTCTATAAGAAACAAACACAAAAATATTGACCTTTGGGCCTATTTAGCTGTAGAGCTCAGTTCTGTAAAATTAGTGGGAAGGTAATATGCACTTATGGCTCATTGAAGGAAAAGGATACAGTTGTATTTATTGTGCATTTAATTATCTTCTACGCATTATGGCAGCAAAGCAATCATTCCAAAAGGGTTATGGAAAACTAAGCATCACAAAGCTCTTCAAATTGGGAGAATTTCACATCAATCTTGCATTTTAGAAGCACGTCATACAAAGCAATTTAGAAATCGAAAAATGGTGGACTATATTCCAAAAATGGTAAAAGGTTGGGAGGGTGGTGACTTTTATTATTCATCAGATGATACCTTATTTGTTGAGATATTGTGCAGACTTATTTCATTTATTATGAAAAATATGATTAGATATAATTATCTATAATTTAGGCAAACTAGTATCCGGCAATTATAGGGTATTAGGTAATATGTCTACATATTGTATAGTTTTCTGTAT
Organism: Dalbergia cultrata; assembly: GCA_031216105.1. Taxonomy (NCBI): domain Eukaryota; kingdom Viridiplantae; phylum Streptophyta; class Magnoliopsida; order Fabales; family Fabaceae; genus Dalbergia; species Dalbergia cultrata. The sequence continues at coordinate 20,752,794 of CM062351.1, read as the reverse complement.
AGTTTTAATCATCAGAGTACAATCATCAGAGAAATTATTCACATTGCTATTTTCCCTATTTTTTTCTTCTTTCCTTTCAAGTTTATCTTCTTTCCAAGTATCATTTCTTTATTAGGGTGTGTTTGGTTGAGGGGTAAAGTCATATAAATGAGCTTCATGTGCAAAATAACATATAAAGCTCATCCATGTAATTTTTACCTTTTAACTAAACACACCATCAGTAATAGATTTCTTTTTCGAGTAAAAAATAGCATTCTACCATGGAAGTGTTAATAAAAACTCTCATCATGAAATATAGTGATAAGACTGGTTTAGAAATGAAGGAAAAGGCTCTTGCCCAAAGGAAAAAGGTATGAGAAATTCAAGAGAAGTGTTTATGCAAGAAGGTTCTTGGCGAATGTGACCATGCGAACTAGAGAACACAAGGCCGAGAGGATAGTTTGTGATACCCTCTCCTTCTCTCCACAAACACAGACCTCCTAACCGACTTCCCCCCATTCCCTCCCTCCTATTTGTAACAAACTAACCTCCTAACCGAATTGGAACTAACCTACACCTGCATCAATCAATCAGCTGTTAATACAATTGGACCTGATGTCATTTGGCCCATTTCTCCCCTTTCTTTTCCTTACATAGACCAGTTTAACTCTGAGTTTAAAGCAAAAACAATAACAGCTATTATTTTTCAAGTTTCTCAACAAGAAATAAACCCTGTACAAAAGAATTAGAAACAAACATTCCATATACACAGCTTGATGTGAAAGTGCATCTGAAGCTAGCTAGGTTTCAAGTGGGATGATAATAAAACAAAGGTTCTGATCTTGAAACATGTAAAACCCATAAATGGAACATTTCAGTGATGGAAAACCTGCAAACCATAGATGCTAGCTTCCATTTCTGCTATCATTGCATCAGTAAGGGAATCTGCTTCATCATCTTTTAAATCCTATAAATAAATAAAATATTCAGAAGCTATGAAGAAATCAGCTAAGAATCCAATTTTATTTTAGTTCTCCTACCTCAAGATCAGACTCTGGGATGATGTTCTCTGCCTCTGTACAAGACAGGGATACAGCTTTACCTCCATTTTCAGCCACAATATGTGGGGCGGGTGCCAATGAATAATGAATGTCTGGAGGAACAACATCACCCACATCTTCTAGTAGCACCAATGGCTCTGCTTGATTTACATCGTTACACTTTTCTAATTTTTTTGACTGTATTGACATGGCATCTCCAGCTTTTGACCTTCCATCAAAACGCTCGTTGAAAACTGGATCAACCATCTGGTCAGTACTGGTTATCAAATCATCATCAATAAAAGAAGGAACTTTCTTAAAAGAAATATTCTTCTTTGGATTGTGCTGATCATTCATAGGCAGGTCTGAACATGGCCCAGGATCATCATGAAGTACACTATGAGACAAAGGATTTTTGTGATGAGAGGGTTCTCCACAGGTTGAAACTGAACCATTTAAGTCAAAGTTTCTCGTCAATGAAAAATCAATCCCTTGTTCACTATTCACACCTTCAGCCACAACACATTTCTTACCATTACTAGTCCTCTGGCCCATGTCAATAAGATGAGATTGGGTTTTGTCCACATGATTGTTTATGCTAATTCCCGCCATACCTAATGATATAGGAACCATATTCTCAGAAGGTAGTTCACAGTCCTTTTGCATATTAATCTTGGCATTCAAATTATTAGCAGGGAAGGAGCCCGAAAAATTGAACTCAGTCACATGTCCCATATGAGCAGCAGGTGATTTTTCCGCATAAAGCTTGCTATCCTTCACATCAATTGGATTATTTTCTTCAATTATCTTCATCTTTTCTAAAGTTAAAGAATTTTTCTCAGCATGATTCACTGCAAAGCTAGATCCATTCTGATTAGTTTGAGCAATTAAAACGCTGTCTTTGTGAACTCCGTTAATTGCTGATAATTCCGAATACGGAGAAGAGGATACCAAATCCTGCTTTCCATGCAACTCAGAAGACACATTATTATTTGGTATCTTACCTTGTAATTGAGGATAAAGGAGACTGGAATCATGCTGGAGCTTCATAAGGTTTCCCTGTAAGACACTAGACAGTAAAACTGAAGATGGTTGAGCCTTTGCAATGTTCAAGGAGAAAGATAGGCCAGATCCTTCTTGTGAGCAGTAACCAGACCTTGTTACACTCTCATGCAACTGTGAATCAGATAATGAATGAGACATCCCAAAAGGGTGGTCAGTAGTACCATTAGACTCAGCCTGTTGACAGTTCGGATCATCCAAACATGGAGGAGGATTTCCAGAGTGGAATCTTCTTTCCTTAAGCAAGGACCTTTCACCAAAACATTCATCAACATATCCATCACTTGGATTGACATATAAAGGAGTCACAGATTCCTTGTGAGGATCATAGTTGCCAAATTGCCCTCCACGGTGCTTCTCCGGTCGACCAACATCATCATGCTGACAAGGGAGATTATCACTTAACAAATCCAAAGCTACTTGTTGAGGGTATCTGAAATCAGGAGTGCTTCTGCCAGAGTTCTCAGGTTGTAGCTGAGCAGTAATAAAGGATGCATTGCTCTCAAAACTTCCTTGACATGAATTAATACCAAGCAATTGTGTATAACCTATACTTGAACCTCTTCCCTCATTTGGAATAGGGTAAATTGGTGGAGAATGATTTCGGGAACTCTGCATAATGAGGGAATCATTAAAAGTTCCATCTGTATTTAAAGCGTGACCAACGCTGCTGGCCTCCACAGGACAACAGGCATCGGGAGAATTTTTCTGAAAAACCGGAGCCAAGTTCAAACTTGTTCCCAACTGACTTGCCTCATTTGTCACACACTGCCCAACACTTTTTCTTGGAGAAAGGTCCGGTATGCCATTCACTGCAACAACATATTGGTAATCAGGATCACTCTGCTGAATGGTGCTTGCCACAAATGAAGATGTCTCTTCAGATTCGCCCAAAGGAAGCAAAAAAATTCTAAGTCTTTGCGAACCTTCATGTCTTTCAAGCCCATGGTATTCCTCAATCATATGTTGGAGATCCTCATCAGAGGAAACAGATACTAGAGCATCCAGATCCTCCCCAGGAAGTTGATATTTGATCGTGTGAGGCTGGCTGCAAATGCCAAAGGTCTTCTTCACAAGCGCTTCCCATGAAATATCCTTTCGGATAGATATCATGCGGGTCTGTCCCCCAACATATCTGAGTTTCCCATCACTAGGCCTCGGTAAAATTGTCCCACCAAAGCTGCATAGAAACTTCATTTTCCCAGACCGAGAATCATCTAAAACTCCGGAACCAGTATGACCATTCGAATGTGTGGATTCATAATGCACAACAGATGAAGCAGTTGGCTCATTACCACCTACTTCACCATTTGATTCACCAACAGCTTTCCTCGAGGCATCGGAATCGCCATCTTCCTTATCGTTTCTGCTTGGAATACTAAAAGAAACCCCATTTTCCATCTCATGAGTTGGCTCTTTAATAGAGACAAGGTCACATATATCAGAACCCTGAGATTCCATCCTCTTCAACCCCAAAATACTGGTAAGACATTCATACCTGACTTGGCCATTCTCCCTACTCAACTCAATCCTATTTTCCCGCATTTGAGATGTCTCAGGAGGAGCCGGAACTCTTCTAGAAGCAAATCCGTCATTGCCAAACTGCACCGAAAATTCTTCCCTTGCCCTAACACCGATATTACTATGCACATCCTTTCCAATACTGGAAACAATGGGAAATTGTTGTGTCAACAAGCCAGGATCCTTCCCAAGAGTGGAGCCTAACAGGTTTTCCGCCTTATCCAACACCATAATAATAGCAGTTTCTCAACTGCTGAAGCTTCTAATTCTTATCACAGAATGCTGATATAGCAATAACCAAAGGAGAACTAGTTAGCACCAACCCCAAAAATCATTTCCAATTTTCCTTGTATAACTATTGACATCTGAATTCACAATTCAACTTCCAATTATAATACTAGCTGAAACTTTTTCACAACTAAGAAGTGATGCACCAAGGAAAAAACAAAATATTCCCACTAACTCCAAGTTTACCTTGTTGTATAAGCATACATGAACTAATCTTCAATTATTCACAAGGGGTTAAGAGTAACTACAACAAACTGGATAAACGTTCAGAACAAAATTGAGAGCCTTGATCAACACCACCACAAGGGAGAACCCCTTGATCACCAACAATCCGAATCAACAAAATTCCAACAACACCTTCATCAACATCAAATATCCACACATGAGCAACCCAAAAATAAAAATATTAAAAAAAAGCAGAGGACCCAAAAAAAATAAAGTTCTAGCAGTTTATGCAAGAATTCAAAATGGGTATCAATCAAAATTCAATTTTTTTTTTTTTTTAACTTCAGATTGGAAGAAGTACCCCAAATGATCAGAATGCTCTGTTTTTTCCTCTGTTTCTTCCACCTCTGTTTTTTTTTTTTTTCCTCCTCCCAGAGTCTCTCAAAATTCGCCGCAATTGAAGCGAACGTTGATCGAATCGGGAGAGTGGAAATTTGAGGCTTCTCAGAGAGAAAGAGAGGGAAAAAAGAAAAAAAGAAGAAATGGGGCTGGATCGAGGAATTGAATTGAGACGAAGAGAAAACCAAAAAAAAAAAAAAACTGAGGCTATGATTGTGAAAAAACACACAAAGGAGAAAAGAGAGTAACGTGGCTTGCGCATGCAGGGTTCAATCTGTACCGTCGGAGAGAGACATTGCCGAGAATTGTGCGGCAAAAACCGCACATAAACAGACACAGAGGGAGAAGAATGGAAGAAGAAAAATAAAATACTAAGGTTGGATCTCACATGAACGAAAACACAACTACACAAGCACACTTGCTTGCTCTCTTTTGCTGTGTCTTTGTTTCCTCTTCATACGTGGTGCGCTCTCATTCTTTGTTTCCAACGAGTTTTTTGAAAATTTTTTTCTGGGAAAAACAGTGATGGGAAAGTAATAAATTATGTGTTTAGATATAAAATAGTAAAATAAAATAAAAGAGGTTTTTCTCATGTACCTGTAAAATTTAAAGGTACTCTTATCTTATCTGGTAGTTATTTATAATTAGCAATGTACTGAAACTGAGGCCAGGACGTGGCCAGTTCAGCAGAGCCTATTTGTCCGGTCAGTTGGACCCATATAGCTAGAAAAAGCAGGTGGCGACCAGCTTGAACCGTGGGAGCAGAAGCAAGACAGCCGCCAACCAATCAGGTTTTTTTTTTTTTTTACGAAAAAAATGCAAAATAATTCATTTTGAGGGTTTTTTTTTAAAAAAAAAAGTCTAAAATATCATTTTTTTTTCTTAATTCTTTTTATTTTCTGGTATGAGAATTAGTAATTTGAGAGATTTAATCTATATGGATAATATTTATTTTAATTAAGAGATGAATTATATTATATTTCATGTTTTGTTGATGTCTAATTTAATATTTAGTTATTTATGACATATATTTTATTTTATATTTTTATATATTTATATAAATACAGGTTTTATTATATACCGGTTATATACCGGTTCGACCCCCGATTAAACCGGTTGAACCTCTGAACCTCTGAACCCTTTCCCTGACCGGTTCGATGTCCGGTCCGGTTTTCAGAACCTTGATAATTAGTGAATTACTAGGTATGCTAAAATAAAAGAGGATTTTTTTATGTATCCTTATAAAATTTAAAGATACTCTTGTCTTGTAGTTATTTATTACTAATGAATTGACAAATATTTATATACCTATCAATCTATATATATTTTTTAAAATTTCTTTTAATTTTTTTAACTTCTTTCATTTAGTTTTGTAGCTTTCTCTAACTCCCTATGCATCAACGTGTTTTGAGAATTAAAAATTAGGAATTTTTGATATTAAAAAGTAGTTAAAAAGGACTATTCCCTTTATATGTAGTATAGATATAAATATATAGTATAGATTAAGATTGTATCGTATGTTCCATTAATTCAATTTATTAGAATATAACAAAGGAAAGATCTAATCACAACCATTAAACACAATAAATGTACCAATACGCATAGACCCCATAGCCACCGAAGAAAAAACTATAGAAAAAGTTTAATTTAATTTATGATAGTGTGAATTATCTAATTAATATTTTTATTTATATAACTTTTTAAGTAATAAATAAAAAAATTATCTATCATCACTATTATGACCAATATAGTAATAAATGATTAAATAAATATATAAAAAGCTTTTGCACTATATAGAAATTAGATCAAGCCACTAAGAATTGACTAGTAATGAGGGATTTGAATAATTTAGTAAAATCATATATTCAAACTTATTAACGCCCACGTACCAAAAAAAAAATCCAAAATAGTAGATTGTGACATAAGTAACAATAATGCGGATGTACCCAAAAAAGGAATGAATGGGGAAATTGCGGATGACACTTTCAAGTGGTCACACTCATTAAACAAATTTACTTTTTTTTATTATCTTTTCTTTTCTTTTCTTTTTTCTGAGTGGGGAAAGGGGTTGTTTGTGTATGTCTGAAAACAGAAAAACAGCAAAACTACTTCCGGTATTAATGGTTTTTAAAATTGTTTTGATATTTCTATTCTTGAATGTTGTTTTTAATTAAGAGAATTTTCAATTGTTACCTTTTCAGATTCAATTTTTAGTTCTCTGGTTGAAAGTTAAAATCACTTATAAATACTTATTAATTTTGGTTTAGTATAAACTATGTAACTACCTAGCAGTCATTTCTTTGTGCTCGAGTCACATAAAAATTAATAACAAGAAATCACATCCTATTTCATGAGCATTTTCAATATTAGACATAAATATTGCTAAAAATTCTAACAAAAATTTAACATGGTAACGGTGTAAATACCAAATCTCCTATAAGACAGAAAATCATAAACAGAATAGTCAATCATCCATATCTGTTTAAAATACAACACTTCAACATCTCATATATCATCATTATGAGGCACAAAGTGTCATTCAATCCATAACATTACATAGTAATGCAATATCAAAGATAAACAGCCACATGAGTGAAACCAGCTAAGAATATACTAAGTCATGGCCTCAAGCTACAAGATACAAAACATAGAAAGAGTAAGGGGTCTCATGACCCAAATACAAAAATGAGATCCAGTAATATAGCACAATCTCCAAGTAAAGCAAAAGCAACAATACTTTAACAATTAAGTCTTTGCATTAGAATCTACCTGCTTATTTAGAGATGATATGGAAAAAGGGAAAAGAGGTGAGAAATCAATTGAAATATCAGTAGAAGCATATACAATTAAGTTGACATCATTATCATCTATAGTCTACCTTGATTTCCTTGGAAATCATTTGCATACAATCATGAGGTTCAATTTTAAGATTTCACAACCATTCTTTACCAAGGTAGAGGTTTTTTTTAGCATGGTCTTGACATGAAATGTATATGCATGTATGAATGAACTTTACTAATATAATTAAAGAGACATGCATACATGAAAAAAACAGTAGGCTCATTCATTAAATGTCACAGCATACATAAATAGCTATTCTAATGCAAGACATCAAATACATCATAGTTAAGGTCTTTTATTTGGTCTTATCTACCTCGTAACTTCCGTGTTTCTATCTGTTCCTATTGATCTCACTGTTCTTTCTTCTCGTTTAATCCTAGTTAGATACATTAAAAGTTATGAGCTCATACTTAACTGGTTGTCACTAGTTCTTTAATGCAAACTGACTGAAACCTTCATGTACACTGTAAAGAAGGTAAATGCACAGTCGTCACTGGTCCTTAGAACGATTCAATGTCGGAACCCTCTTTGTCGACATAAACCGACCTTTAATCTTGATGTCTTAATTATGATTTCCTTATCCTTAGTTCTTCCTCTCTTTCCTCTTTCCTTAAAGTCATTATTTTTCTCATAAGCAATGTAAGCATAAGTTTTAATAATGAATTCTAAAATCCTTTTCTTTAAAATAAGAAAAATCACAACAACAATTCAATGGGTAAGCATAAACATTAATAACCAATCATTCATCATGCCAAGACTAAATGCTACCATATGATAAAGCAAAAGTCATCTAAACTCCACTTTTTCACTTCCAACAAACAGGCAAAAGCTCAATCCCAAACAACCTTTACTTTCATTTAGAAATTTTATCAAACACATGGCATTATACATTTACTCAATTTTCATGCATCATATTTCACACATTGTAACACAAATTTATTTGTATATCAAACAAATAACTCAGAGGCTATAAAAATTATCTAAGACATTTTAATATGTCTAAAAATTTCAAAGCAAGAATCATTCTCTATTTCTTTAACTATGTTAATAAAACTAGACAAATTCGGAGGTTAGAAACCCCCTATTTACAACTAACAACCATAATTCCTAATTTTATTACCCTATCAAATGATCATATCAACTCATACAAAATTTCATAATTTATCTTTAAGATGTCTACAATATCCTGTAAATTTTCAAGTCAAAAATCGATCATTTGATATAGTAACAAAATTATACAAATTTAGTGCTTCAGAAATTACTGTTCATGCCGAAATTGAATTCTTCTCGGTTTTGAAATTTTTAAAAATAGAAAAGGTCATCTAAACACCTCAAGAAAAATAGTGAAGATACCTCCATATGTTAGCTTTATCATATAAAAATTTTAGCTCAAAACATTGTCTCCATTTATGTGAATAAAATCATATAAATTGAGTTGTCCGCATAAATCCGAGAATTCCAGCAACAACATACAATTTTCTTTTGATTATTTATGCATAATCATTCATCAAAACTCAAGAATTCTTAACAAAATTAGAGAACAAGATAAAATAAATAAGTTTATACATAAATCCCTACCAAAAGATGATTTTTACTGGAGATCAAGAGAGCCACAAGCTCCTTGAAGTTTGATCTCCCAAGTAAGGAAGCAAAAACTCATTCTTTCCTTTTACCCAAACTTTGTCTGCTCTAGAGCAGGTAGGAGGAGGGCTTTTCTTGAAAAGTTTATGGTGGATTTGTGTTTGTTGGGTAGAAGAGCAATGGAAAAGTGTATTTATTTGTTGAATTTGGTGAAGAATTGAAGAAGTTATGAGGTTGAAATGGTGGAAGATAGTGGACAGAAAAAAGGAAGAAGATGGAAGAATGAGAGAAAGAAAGAAAAATTGTGAAGTGTGTGTATGTGTGTGTGCGCGCGTACCGTAAGTGAGAGGGACAAAATGGGAATTTGGTTTTATTTTTTTAAGTGTGGGTGTATGTGAGAAAGGTAGTTTGACAGTTAAGTGTATATATAAATGATAATAGCCTCGGGATTTCACACACAAAATCACTAAAATAAATATAAAACACCCATAAAGTGTATATATATTATTTTCACATACCTCTAATTCCAAGCAAGGATTATTTAATTCATCCATTTTGGAGTTCAAATTTCAAAAGGAAACACATGAAGGAAAACCAATTTTTGCTGATATACTAAATTAATTATGAATGACTAGTTATTCATCAGCTAACCAAGTAATTAGTGCATAAAAAAAATTGGGGTGTTACAAATTTTCCTAACCTTAAAATAAATTTATCTAATTATAAATTAAGATTTAATTATGATATATTGACAATATAATGTAAAAATGTTTTATACATTTATTTACTCATGTAATGATATATTAGTAAATATGGTTAACTTATACATTCACTATTTGAGAATTCATACAAATAGAGATATTTGATTGAATAACAGTGTAAAACTCTTTTTTACTATCGATATACCAAAATTAAAGTCTATAAATTATTATTTTAGGTTTTTTTTGGGTCCATTTTTATGAACATAAAAAATGTTGTGCTTTGTTGTTAGTTTTACTCATTACTATCTGGAACCATTTATTTTGACTTTAGGATATCTTTGGAAGGATGATAAGAGTTAGAATGGCATGGTTAAATTTAAATAAAGTGTTCAAAATAATTCTTAAAAAAAATCGCAATGGTTATTACTCAAATTTTGTCCCTTTAAATTGGGATGAGAGGTCAGTAAAAAATATATCATAAATTCTTTTTCATTAAACTTATAAATCATTCAAATATGATGTTAATTATTTATTTCATTCTATTTCTTTTTTTTCTCTGTCAATCATGAATCACTTGCTTTAATCATCCACAAATAGATTTATTAACCTATTCTCAAAAATACATATTTGGAAATGATACATTCTCACTTCTTACAAACCTTGTAAAATTATTCTCAGAAATCAATTCTTTTCATAAAAGATATATTCTCCTACATGTTTTCATGATATTTTATTCCTGAGACAGAGGATGGGAATATGAGATTCCCATGTATTGGAATAGTAATTACTAAACAAAAATACTATAATATTTGGGGGGTTATTATCATATAAATTACTATTGTCAATCCCAATCATTCATATTTTATTTAACTTTCCTAATATATCATTTCTATTCTCTTTCATAATTAAGTGAATAGTTTCTCAATAAATATTTTTATTAAAACTCAATCTTATTAATCTTTAAAAAAATTATATTTCATTACTTTTTGCTTATGCATTTTTAAAGTGTTTGAAAAAAAAATCAAAATTGATTATTCCACCAAGCATAATAACATATTTTTTCTATTTTAATATTCTATAAATATCATTAAAAATAAAAATATATAGGGCACTAACGGCCAAGTTTAATCAATGATGTGTTTGGTATTTTACTTTTAATGGGTTTGATACATCCTTATTACTCTGCAAGCTTGAAATTTGATCTTTTTTTTTTTTACCTTCCATAATGAAATTTTATTATAAGGAGGAAAGGATTACCAATAGGTTGGAAATATCAAGGGATTTATTACCTGAGTTACACAAAGTTTGTGTTGAAATGATCTATTACATAAATTTAGAATTGAAAGAATGGCTAATTGATAGAGTTTACTCTAAGCAATTAGTGTCGATCATCTTTAGGTTTTATTTAAAATTTAAGTATTAAATTGGCATTCAAAATTGAAATCGAATAAATTTTAATTTTTATTCAGAGAAATATATAAAATTGAAATTATAATTCCACGATCTAATTTGAATCAATTTTTTTCTTCCAAAAATGACATATAAAAAGAAATTGAGTAGTATTTGTTGGAACCCATCTTATTCTATTGATATGAATATCGTCAATTTTTCCTTTCAATTGATTTGGATAAAATGAGAAAAAAATGCAATATAACTTTAAAATATTATAATTTCATCCATTTTCATTTTATTTTAAAATAAAGAGACAAAATTATTTGTGAGTTGTATTTCATAAAAAAATAATTAAACTTATTTTTAATAATGTTTATAGAATATTAAAATAGAAGAAGTATGTGTTATTATGCTTATAGTTGAATAATCAATTTTGATTATTTTCAAAAAATTAAAAAATGCAGAAGCATTATGGAGTGACAATAGTCTCTCCCTATCATCTCACAATTATTTTACTTCTCTCATTATCATTAAATACATTTCTCAAGAATTATACATATATTAGTTGTTTCACTCGTGTAATACATGGAGTGATAGTAAAAAATAGTTTATTGACCATTATAAAAAATAATTAATAATTTATTTAATATATTTTATAGAAAATTGAATATATAATTTTTTTGAGAATAAGTTAATAGATAAATAATTAAATAAATAAATATTATATATTATTTTTAATATCATGTTTATAAAGTTAAAAAAATTTCGATAGATAACTTTTAACTAATAATAAAGAGCATATTTTATGAAAAATTTAAGAAGTTGAAATTATTGAACAATGAAAGAGAATAAATAGATAATTTTACCATATTATGAGTTATTTATAAGGATGACAATGAGAATTGATAAGAGATGAGACATGCTTTCGTCCCCAATCTTCATTTAGAATTTTTCCTCCAACTCCATTCTCATCCCAATCACGGGTTCCCTTGTCTTATTCTATGGAGGGATTTGAATCCCTAAACGCATTTGGGTTTACTAAAAAAATTTCAAAAAGGGAAATTTGTTTAAAATATTTTGAAATGTGAAACATTAATATTCATAATAGTAAATTCTACTAATACAACATAATCCAAATTGAAAATGAAAATGCATACATAATATGCAAATCCAATCAAGATAATTAATAAAAATAAAGTAGATATTTAAATAATTTATATAAATAATGAATTAGCAGGTATTCATGGGGTTAGGACCTCATTCCCAATCTTTGTCTTGTTTAACAAATAGGGACTTCACTCCGTCTCGATGAAAACTAATCTTATCTACATTCCCATCCCTATTACAGGTAATCATACAGGTACCCGATTCAGTGATTTTTTTTTTTTGCCATTACTAGCCATTTACATATTTTTAATAAATTAAAATATTTAATTTATAAAATATAAAATATATTTTATAATTAATAAAAATATTGAATAAATTTAATTTATGTGATTTTAATTACACTCCCTTTCCTTATATATTATTGTAGTAAATTAAAAGATTAATTTTAAAATATATGTTATGATTAATGTGTTATAATTAGTAAAAAAATCATAAATTTTATGTCATCTTAATTATTTGAATAGTGCATCAATTACAAAATTATTTTCAATAGAAAAGTAATGTAATTATTTAATTTTTAAAAAATTTACTAAATAATTAATGTCATATCAAAGAAGTGTAAATTGTGGAATTGACTTTTTTTAAATATCTTAATGTTGGAAAATCAAAGTCATTTTTTCAAAAAATTAATATGAAAAATTGTGGCATTGATAAGTTAGAATGTTTGAGTTACAAAAAGTTAAATATAATATAGTGAGACGGGTGTATATATATATGATTTTCAAAAGCTCTAGAGACTTTTCGAGAAAGAGGAAAAATTGGAAAATATATTGTTGATACAACTTTTTAGGAAATAAACTGATTTAGGAGAAAATATGCAATGATTTGGGAAAGGTTATGTACGTAAGAATTAACTATGCAAAATAAATCCTCATATATAATATAAGGAGTCTTTTCCAACATTTAAATTGAAGGATGAATTTTAAATTTTTGGTTTAATTTACTATTGTTACAGTGGTTTTCAAAACAATAGTTATGCTAAGGTGACTTGTTTTCTTTAAATATTTGAGTGTATTTATTTTTTATTATTTTAGATTTATTTTTACTTTTTTATTAATAATATTATAAGATTTTAATGTCATAATAATTTTTATTGTAGTGTCGAATATAAGATATAAAAATTTTGAATTATAATATTTTAAACATTCTAAAGATTTTACGGCTTATAATACTTTGAATGTTTAAAATTTGTGGAATTGATAGGTGACATAATATTCAATATAGAGTATATGTTAATAGAAGAAAAATATGAAGGTATAATTAGAAAAAATAATTAATAATTACAATGCAAATAAAAATTAAAAAAATTATTTTAAATGGACAAGTTGACAAAATGATAGGGCATAAATTTCTCTATGAATGACAAATGAAAAAAATTTCCTTGAAATGGGTCTAAATTATTAGAAGTACAAGGTCATAACTGTCTGCCTCAACTTCCACATCGTGTCGAACCTCATGTTCATCCATGCTCCATCGATGTCGTCACCATCTTTGTGGCACCCTTCTCCTCTAATTGCCTATAATGCGACAATCGTCATTGCAAAATATCATTAATCAAACAAAATCTGATCTAGATATTACTCTTAACAACAAAAATTTATAGAAAAAATTGAAAATAAAGTCAAATTATCTCACTTGTTGAGACAAAAAAGGTTGTAGGGGGACAAAAGGTTGAAAAAAATCAAATCATCTTGCTTGTTGAAATCTAATCTAGATATCACTATTAAACCATTGTGCTTCTTCTTTCGTGATGAAATAAGACATGGATACAAAATTTAACCAAAGAACGTTCAGGCCAATGATTTTGTGTTTTTAAACATTATAGATGAGTTGTAGTTTTCATTCATTATGAACTTAGAAAACATATTATAATAGCTTTTATATATAATTATATAATAGTTATAAATGGTCAATAAAATTATTATTAATTATAATTTTTTATTGTAACATAATTATAATAGCTTATGCATATAAAATTTTAATGATATAAATAATATATTCAATTGCCATTTTGCTTATATTATTTGTTATTATTTTCATGTTAAATAATTTTATTGAAATATTTTGTAGTGTAGTTTTATTGTGTTAATGAAAGGGAGATATGAAGGTATGATTGAAAAAATAATTAATAATTAGATGGTAAATTAAATTAGAAAAACAACTTTAAATATTAAGATTATGAAAATGATAGGACATATTTTTTTTATAAATGACACATAAAAACTTTTCATATAATGAATCTTAAATATTATTATTATAAATAAATTATAGATTATAGATTTTCAAAAATATGCACCATAAAACAAACAAATTTCTAATTTATTCTAAGAAATCTCAAAAAATATTCCCTAAAATTTTTTATGTTAAATAAACAATCTTTTAAAATATCTAAATATAACGTTCCAAAATTGTGAATCCTGGACATGAAATTTCAAATATTAAAATAAACGTCCCTAATAAAAATAAAATCTTTAACTGCAGTTGGCTAATTTTTCATGATTTTCTAGTTTATTTCTTAAAATAGAGAAATTGCTCAAGCTAATTTACTTTTTGCTATTTCCTACGAAAATTAAGAAATAAATAGAATAAAAGGAATGGCTTTCTTTTTTTTTTTTTTTTGGTAAAAAAAGGAATGGCTTTCTAGTTGGCCAATTCATTCAATAGCGTAAGAAGTGCTCATCAAAGATGGCCTCTCATATTGTAGGCATGTGTCCCATCTTTTTCTGAATGAAATAGCTACGTGCTTCCCTCAAATAGATGTATTAATATACATCATGACACGTGTTGCATAAGTCATGTCTAAACTCTTAATTGTTGTATGCCATCGAGTCATTATTTTTCTTTTTTTTTCTCCCCTCAAAATTTTTATAGTTAAAAAATTTATAATCAAGTTTTTATATTATATAAAAAAATTTAATTAAATTCTAATAGTTTAATAATTTATAAGCAAAACTAATAAAAAAAATTTTATAATCAAGTTCTATAATATAAAACTTTTTCAAGTAAGTCCTTATAACTTACAAATTTTGTGATTAAGTTCTTATATTATACAAAAATTTTCAATCTCACTACTAGAAAATAAAAATTCATCATTCGAAGGTATCTCATTCATGTATCTTCTTGAGATCTACATGAATTATTCCATTTAATGTGACATTTTTATAATAGTGGATAGAGTCATAAACATTATTGAACACTTTTATACAATATACGAATTTAATTACAAATTTTTAAACTATAAGGATTTTATTAAAATTTTTATAAAGTATAGGGACTTGATTATAAATTTTAAAATCATAGAGATCTAATTAAAAATTGAGTGAAATTATAAAGATATATAAAAATTGAGAAAATTTTCCATAAAATATTTTTGCATAAATACAAGTTTAACATTTATTTTTTAAAACACACAATAAAAGTAGATTTCATCAATTTTATTTAAAATATGCTTATTTATTTATGGATTCTACTAGTTTTATTGTAAATATGTTTAAATATGAATTATTAAACTCATGTATGTCTATCTAATAACTTTTTGGCCTATAAGGGTCTATGTTAGGGATGCCATGTACTTTTCCAAATACTACTTGGATCTTTCAAAAATTATTTTTAAAAAAAGAAAAAAAATGAATGAAAAACTAGTTGCCGAAATCTGGATGAAACAAGTCAATATTAAGTTAGTATCTAAAATTGTATGTCTAAGTATCATTTTGATTCCTAAGATTTAGAAATTAACCTTTTAGTTTCTAAAATTATAAAATATGAATCATGTTAGTCTTATTTTCATTATTGTGCACGAATCTTTGTTAATATGCCATATTAATTAGCATGTCAATGTTCAATTGATATTCTACTTGGCCCTGACCATCCAATTGAATTGCATAGAGATAAGTTTAATTCAAAACTATAATATGAATGTTACATATAAGTAACATTATTAATATATTTGGAATGCCAACATATTGAACATATTATTTGGCCATATAATATCTAGGGTCAAATAAATGTTGTTTTAATACTAGTATGTATGACACATTAGCAAAAATGTAAAGGTAGAAAGTAATAAAAATAGGACATTGACCAATTTGACTTACATTTTATAATGTCAAAAATTAAAAATAATTTCTAAGTCTCAAGGACTAAATTAAAATGACTCACACCCATGCAGTCTCAGAGACTAATTACCGGAACATTCACTTGGATGAAGCCATTCAGTCTGAAGTGATGAAATTGTAACGACATGGCTCAGGAAGTGATTGGTCATGCACTTATTCTACTTCTCAAACCTTAGAACTTGCGTAAATCTATACACTATACAAAATAAATGTTCCCACATCTACTATAGCTAGTCTGTTCACACCCAAATGGCAAGCCCAAAAATTGTTACTTAAAAACTAATGAAGGCCTCGCAACACCATAGATTTTCCATTCGAGAAAACCAAATTAATAGTATGTTCATTATAGTACTTTGTTGTATGATTTTCTCTTTTCCTTTTGGTTTGTCATCGCTTGGTTGTTTAGGATTGATATTGAAGACATTTTGAGTCTCCTAAAATTTATTGTAACGTCCCATTATTCGTTATAGTGGAAGTTAGAGAGTTTATATTTTTGTTATGTCCTTACTACTGGTTAATTATATGCTTAAAATGCTTTCAATGGTAATTTAATTTTGTGATGACAGAGAGAAATTTTTTGTTATAAAGTGTCAATTAGACACTTATGAACTCCACAAATTATTTTGACAAACTGTATTAAATTGATTTGTGTGATTATATTATAAATAGAGATAACTCTAAATTTTTGTGTTTTCTTCTATTTTACACTTTTGTTTCTAGAAAGAAAAATAATAAGTTTCAAACTTATATTGAGTACTCTATCATAGAGTTGATAATGATTCTATTATTTAATTATTGTGCCATTACAGTATTTTGAAATGAGTAATATTATGGGAACAACAAAATTGCAAAACAAATATATACCACACACCTTATCACCATTAGATATGATAAGTAAGTGGGATAAGTGGGGATCACATATCAAATCTAATGATGATAAGGTATGTGATATACATTTATTGTGCAATTTTGTTGTTCTCATAACATTACTCTTTTGAAATTTGTGATCTCTAATGGGAATATTAATGTTGTTTTGATATATTAGATTAGTGAGAAAAATGTGCACTATTAAATTGTTATCATTATGATATTATCTCAAAATTTGTTAGTTATGCTTGATATAAATTGTTCTCGAGTATATTCCTATAGAACTTATTGTTGTTGATCCTTTAACCAAAGGCTAACTATTAAAGTTTTATTGTTGATTATATAACCTGTATAGATATATTGAGGTCTCTTTAATGTTCCAGGTTAGGGGGAGTTTGTTATGTATGTTTATTATGACCTCTCATTACTGTGATTGTTCTTTAAGTTTGCCCAATAGAAATATTGATGTAATTGGTATAATGGATTATTGTTGAGATATTTTGGACTTGGTTTCAATTTTATTGTTATCCTGAGATATTTTGTTGAATCTAAAAGGGCATGTTGGTGAATATTTATGGTATCATATTTTATTGTTATTGATGTTATATGCACACTTTGTCTTAATTTGGCATATTATGAATCTTATTTGGCATCTTGGTAGGATGTTAGGCCTTTTTGTTGGAAATTGTATTTTGATCACATATTGATGTATGATTTTATTGTGCATTTTCATTTATCCATATATGTACCATATGTTAGTTGGGTCAATGGGAAATGAATATCTTGCATATATGATATCAACACTTCTTCGAGTTTGATTTTATGCATAATGGAGAGATACCTATAACACCTTAATTATTAACGTCTTATGTATACGTCATAATTGACCAATTATTGAGTTTATTACATTTCGATTTCATATGTTTAATTTACTTGAAAATAATTTTAGCAGAAAATAGAGAATCTTTTTTCTTTTGAAAACTTAAAATAGCAGAAGCCTCGTTCATAATACATAATTAAATCTAACGTAGCATGAGAGCGAAAATTACATTCCATAATAATAAACACATAACATAACAAATCCTGTAAATAATAAACATTTAATATCACATGTTGCCACATCGTAATATAATAAGATATTCATACAAGAGCACGGGTCCATGGAGGATGATCATAGCTGATGTAAACCACATGAAACATAACATAATATTCTAATAAAGAATATATCATAAATAAATCCTAGATAAGAGCTGATAATAAAATCTGATTTCAAATACTGTCATCCATAAAGTAAGGGAATCTGAAAACAAGGGAATGTAATTAACAATCAATAATGTACATGCTCAAAAGACAAATACAAGGTATGCAAAAGATAATAATTAATCATCTAAGCATGGGCTAGCTCCAAGGTCAAGAACTCAAAGGGCTCCAGTATCCTGGTCCACTGGCTCGCCTGAAGATAATACGGAAAAAGAAAAAGAGTGAGAGTCCAAAGGAATCTCAATAGGGGTTAAAATAAAACAAGTTACGTGTTGTCATTGTCATCTTTAGGCACTTCGATTTTAATTATAGAATAAGTGGACATGCTTTCACCCATTTAATTATTTCGCAAACATAAACTCTAAAGTGACACATATTTTTGGATTATGGAAAACTTGTAATTAATTAAAAAGATATACATGCTTGACATGACAAGATAAAAAAGAAGGAACATAAGTATAATCATGCACTTAAACATATTGAAGCACCATTTGTCTTGTGCCATCTACTTTAAATAGTTTAAATCTTTATTTTAACTAACTACCACATAACATAACAATATATCTCATCCCAACTGGGTGTTATGTCTTGCAGTCTCCAGCTGTGCTAAATAGGTACCAATGTAGGTGTTACGTGTCGCCATCCCTAACCTAAGCAATCATATGTCAATGTCAGCGTTACGCACTACCTTCCTCAACCAAGCTATACGTGTGCCGAAGTGAGCTTCATGTATTGTCATTCCCACTAAAAAAAAATGTGCCATCCATCTCTTTCATATATTCTCTTAATCTTCGACATTATGGTCATCTAAACTGTCATAAATCAAGACAAGACAACTAATATTGATAATGCATGCCAAGTAGACATTAGCTGTCATGACCCGACTTGGGAACATGATTGGCACGTGAGAAATCCCTATCCCCATGTAATCATTTTGGGTAACGTGACTCTCTAAATGCATGACTTATCATAATATATTACTTAAAATATGATTTTCTTCTAACTCAATATCAATTTCTCTAATTATAATGCAATATTTGAAATAATAAAAAACTGAAGCTTTCATATTTATAACTCCAAAAACATTTTTGTCATGCTCTGAAAATTAGTTTAAAACCTAAAGACTAAGTCATGAATACATTTCTAACTCATTATATAAACCTGTTAATCATAGTCTATATTACAAATACATACTTAAACTCTAGAAACATAAAGTGAAATATGTAAATTTTGAATACAACTACAATATCTCAAAATACATGCGTAGTTTGTATCTTGGTTACAAGTCAACTGGAGCACTTTAAATATAACATAAGCCTAGTCTAAGCCTTATAGCAATGTAAAGCTCACCCAAGGACAACTGGGCTCCTGGATGATGACGAAATGGTATCTGTATTTGCAACCATAGTTTTTAGACTCGGACCGATGACCAACTCGGCTGAGGCATCGGGTCACTAGTTCAATCGATAGGTCACTGGTCAAACCAATTAAATAAGATTTATACAAAAAGATATATAAAAATGCATAAAATTTTAAATAAAATATAATAAACTGACAACTAATTAACAATTTGGCATTCTTTAAGGGGTCTAAATACAAAAATATAAATAAATAACATAAATTCCTAAATATTATTCAAATTTCACAATTATGAATCACAATTGATAAGTTCAAAACATAATTACATAATCAAACTCACCAAGTTTTTCATCACAAACTCACAAGTCATGATAATACAAACAAAGTTACTACATTTTTCTATAAGTCAATTTAGAATTTTTTTTAAGGTTTTAAAAAAAGACATCATTTAGCATAAACAAAGCAAAAAAAGCCAAAAAAAACAAAGACCTGATCTGGTTCGGTTCAACAGGCCGAGTCATCAGTTTTGATACAAACTTGACAGAGTCGAACCGGGTCGCATCAATTTCAATGTGGGACAAACAATGGCTCAGACTGGTTTCATGACCTATTCACCGGTTTTTTGATTGAACCGGCCGGTCTGAGCCAATTTTTGACACTATGCCTACAACTGAGAAAGAAAGGGACAAGAGTGAGTCAACGGACTCAGTGAGTGAATTCTCATCCATCACCCATATGGGACAGTAAAAAATATACATAATGTAGTATGCATGCAGTAATCATAAACAATTTGATATTTACATACATAACTATATAACAAGACACTTTTCGTTCTGTAGATTATAAACAAACATTTGTAAATTTATGATCGATCATGAAATCATTTTACAGATGGTGCGGTGGAGCATCAAGAAATAGTATTTGCCGAACATGATAAATATATACATAATAATAAAAAATATAAAATCATAAACTTTAAGGTAGTGCTCAGTCCCTAGCGAAAAAGAGCACTTCCTAAAATCAAAATAGTCCCTGGTAGACAAGCTGTGGGTACCTTACTAGGTCCCGTTTCTGTATATGTTGGGGGTGATATTGTTCTCTGGCGGACAATTTGGTACTACGGTTAACAATCTTATCATAGCTATTAACTAACTATCTATTTCCTTATCTCTATCGACTAAATTGTTTTGTCAAAAATCATAACT
This sequence comes from Dalbergia cultrata, assembly GCA_031216105.1. NCBI lineage: Eukaryota > Viridiplantae > Streptophyta > Magnoliopsida > Fabales > Fabaceae > Dalbergia > Dalbergia cultrata. Next base: position 20,731,852 of record CM062351.1, on the reverse strand, counting down.
GAAGGGTGGGAGCTCAGTCCCTTGTGAATAAGTGCCCCTAATTAAGATTATAAAACTCTTAAGTTCCTAGCACTTTGAGAGTTCTTGACTCATATAACTCTAACAATTTGATTTTAACACAACTATGGCTATTAAAATCGTGCCTAAGGGATCAACCGCTTGTAGGCATTCCGATTTTAAGCCCACATAATATGTATTTGTTAGTTGCTATGAATCATACTGAATTTTGTACTTTTAGTACCATAAACTGAAGTTCTAGATTCATTTCTTACATTAAAGTATTTTCATATACTTGATAACTCTAATATTATGGTTCAAAACACTAGGGTTTTAAATCATGTAACTCTAAAATCAAATAACATATTTATTCAAAAGCTAAATCATCTTCTATTTGGTATCTATTCATTATAATTAAACTTGATATTATGAAATCTCCTTAAATGTAGCAATGTTGTAAAACCATAAAATACATTTGAAAATTTTAGTAAACTTGCTAAATCATATATTTTCCAATAAATCTTTTAAACTTGAGCACATAAAACATTTCCATAACATGTAACATAGCAATCATGGTCCCATAGTTTTTTAAAAACATATTTTTCATGCTATCATCACAAAATAATAGTTCTTACTATTTCCAATATAATGTGTAAAATCATATTCTCATATCTACTTTCATATTTAACAATCATAATGTATAAACATACTTGTAATGACTTAAAATAAGATAATGAGTTTGAACCCACTTATCATTAGGAGCTAGAAGTATGTGGGCACCACCAACTTGGCCTTGAGAGTTTGGAATGACACAAAAAACTGCCACAGAGTAACATAGACTTATAATCAAACTCTAATCATATCTAGATAACTCCAAAACAACTCTAACACTATTGAGAGAGCACCCTCACTTG